>BMAW01110891.1:639538-752320 GCA_019974015.1 Nephila pilipes | reverse complement strand
TTTTCATGTATTTCATAGCGACGACACCTTTAAGGACATCGTTTGAATATTATTTTTGTAATTCTTAACCAATTTTACAAGAAATATTTGATTTTTGTTGCAATATTCTAATAATTACTGAAAAAAATTAAATTCTTACTTCCATTTTTTTTTTTTTTTTTTTTTGATTATATGAAATGTAAGTACAAATAAATAAATATAAATAAATAATTTGAAAAAGTATCTCAACTTTATAATTTCCATGAAATAAAATGAGTGATCAATCGCATCACACCTAAACAATTCTTGCTTTTGAACTCTTTATCATTCTGCTACAAATAAACGTAATTTAAATTCTATCATGGTTTATTTCGGTGTAATTTTGATAAGATATTTTATTAGTTATGCTTTTTTGTTTGTTAAAGAAACTAATAAAAATTAGGGCCTAACTGCAAAAAAATTCAATGAAGGGAACAACTATTGTTACCTAAATAAAAAATTATCAATTAAAAGTTTGTTTTGCTGTTTTGTCGTTTTTTTTTATACTCTTTCTTTATGAAATTCTAAATGTGCATTAAAATGTTGAGAGTATAAAATAATTGAAAGTCTAATATATAAATGGTTGGAAAAGGTTAGTCTCTTTTTTCTTACTGTGCTACTTTACTAATAATAATTTAATAAAAGTTTATTGTCATCGAGAAAAAGATCTTTTCTCTTATTTTTTATTTTCTGAAAACAAAATTTTGATGTTTTATTGATGTTTATCCATTGGTCTTTTTTATTACTCTTCTATTTTTCTTCTCCCTGACCTTACACTGAACTTTGGAAACAATGTGTTTTTGTAGTACCATTTTTTTTTGATTTATGTTAGCATTTTAAAAGACCACAATATCAAGTCAATTACGCATAATTAATGCTGACCGGTTTGATTGCTCGAGTTAATCTGTCATCATTTTTCAGTCTTTTATTTAAAAAAAATCATTTCGAGAGAAATGATTTTTGTGATGTGTCTGTTTAAAATCTCCGTTATAATCGTAATCCACTGAGGAGCGCCAATGGCGACGCTGCGACGCTCTTAGTAACGCCAGTATGGCCATCGAAATGCTGATTTAATTTTGAGATCGGTTACTGGACCCATTGTTTTCAATCAGTATTGGCATAGCGAAATTGTATTTTGTGTTCTTAAACGTTATTAATCTTCGGTATATTATTATTTAAACAAAGGGAATGATAATGAATATATGGTTAGTTAATTCGAACGCAGATAACGTTGTCACTATTAAAAAGTTTTATGATTTTTTTCTCAAAAAGAGGCTCTAGTGGTTTCATGCGCTTTTGAGTGATGCAAAAAATATTCGAAGAATTTAAAAACTACCTATTATAATTTTCTGGGAAAACTTTAATAGATAGATTTGTCAATGATAGAGTCATAGTACAAAAGAGAAACAGTAGAGGAATTTTAGATTCAAGATCTTCATTGTCTCTTCATTAGATCCATTTTTTTGTAGTTTCTGTACCATTGTGCTTTTACATTTTATATGGGGACGAAATATATTCTTATTTCATACTCAAAAAATATCCCCATATGAAAAAGAGTTTGCCTCTACAAATTATGGTACAGCAATGCCTACGACGGACCTGCTTTAGGCGAACTTGAACACTAAAGGCAGCTTATAATGCACATCTTTCGTGCGCTAATGAAGCAGTTATGTCTAACGCTGACTCGATCGTTATCTGGAAGCTACCTGTGCAGTGGCGAGGGAAATTTAAGCAAAAATAATTTGGTAATTTAAAAATGCTTGGCTTGCGACATCAGCGAGTATGCTAGCAAATGCGATATATTACTCTGTAGTTCGCTTTTATTAAGGGTTATGCTGCGTTTTTTTGGTTTCGCGATAGGTTGAACATAACAATTGATCTTATGTTGAGTTTCAATATTACAACTAATTATTTAAATATTAATTGATGCACATAAAAACTATAATTATACTCAATTCCCCAGGTGAACTTGTATAGAATTTCGTAATAGTTTACATCTTGCTCAGACTATCAGCACCAAATATATGCTATAAAATACCGAAAAAAATTTTTATCCCACTAATTTTCCTTAAAATTTAGGAACTTGTTCTTAAGTTTACAAACGTACATCGGAAATTCTGCAAAAATTTTAAAACAGTTTAAAATTTGAAAGTACAATCTCTCTCCATATATTCTGTTTTCATTCCTCTGAGATGAAAACGTTTTCCACATTTCTCTGTTTCGTCTATATTTATTTAAAGAATGAACCACGAGCACTTTAATAATGTTACTGCGCTTGATTATTCTTTTCCAAGTTTTCAAGTCTCCATAAATAAATTGTTTTCTCTCTTGTAAGTTTTAGTGCCTGTCGCTCACCATCGTTAATTCACACTTGATGATTGAAAGAGATCCCTCATTCGACCTTTCGGAAATGCATTCTACACGACAATTAACAGACTTACTGGTTTGCGTATATGAAAAGAAATTCTAATGCCTAATGAGCGGTATATTCTCAGAGTTGAAATACATCCTTCCTCTTTAAGACATCTTGAAAGGTGACATCGCTGTTCGAAAAATTTGTTGATGTAAATGAAGTCTTAGAGGCCATTCATTCTCCATACTCTGTGTATGTCGACTGTCAGTCAGATCGATGCTTTTGAACTTGTTGAAGTCATCATGTAGCATTGAACTGCTTGTGATAGATAATTAATTATAGAAGCACACAAACTCACACACTTGTCATTTCATTTCAGAGATTCCTCGTTATGTTTTGTCCGTTCTCCTTTTTTTTTCCTATATCTTTTCTAAGATTTTGTTCGTATTTTCTATTTGTCACATATTGTGTTCTGTTAGTGATTAATTATATTCATCTACTATATCAAAAATCTTTTGAGTGCACTTGAATGAGTTTATTTCAATTTTAGCTATTTTTTTTTAAAAAATGATGTTTAAGAGAAGTTCACTTATGTTTTAATCTAGTGTGAGCTGTCTGTTATAAAGAGGCCCAATGGATCTGAATAATGAATTATTATTATTTTTTTTTTAGTTCCCTTGAGTTTATTTACAGGCCCATTTGATGTCGTGATTTAGGCCTAGCATTGATATTAGTTTAAACCTCGATTCGTCTTGATGAAGCGTCACCTCGTAAGTATTTTTTATGAGATGAAATTTATTTTTTTTTGTCGTTTGGCTTTGTTTAGAAAATGCCACACTAATTTTATTTCTTGATGAATTATAGTGACATTGATTGTACCCACTAATCGTCAAATTTTACGCCTGTTATTATTGAATCGGATTTTTCAAATAAATTGAATCTAGTCTGGCTGAGTTTAGGTGTGTTTTAGAAGAACTAAAGCACCTCTTGTTCGCAATCTTTTCTGCTGATGATTCCTATTACGTTGTATTATTCTTTTGTGTAGTGTCATTTCATTAAAATTTTGATATATTGAGATTTTACGTTAAATATATTAATTTTTAAAAAAATTAACGAATATTTAGTACCCTAATTTTTTTTTAAATTCTGGTGTTTTTGATTTGTGGAAAAATGAGGTTCACTCAGCTCATATGCCCATTTTTTTTGCTCAGGGCCAGTATGGGCGTTTAGATTTAAGCGTATCTGTTGTTTGCCCTTATCCTGTGGGCTTGCATTTAGTGCATAGCTTGTGACAAGCTTCCTGGAGATCGTAAATGACCTCTTCTCAACGTTGTACATTTTTCACGTCTGCATGACACTTGCCTTGTTAGGCGTGCAAAAATCTGTGATCTTTGATATTAAGATCACATACTCTGTTGCTTTTACACAAATAGCAATAAAGAAATTTATGTAGCCTCAAATCAATTCAATCAATCGATATTACACCCCCATTCCATTCAGATCCTTGTTTGAGTTCTGAGAACCAATTCGTAATAGATACTCTGATTTTTTTTATTTCAAATATAAAGTTCAATTTTTAATCATAAGATTACAGTTATAATAGTTTTACGTTGACAATGAAAATCAAGTACAATTAGCATGTACATATGATAGCCTACAATTGGGTAAAACTAGTGCATGCATTAAGAATAGTTCTAACGAAATCAAAGATTCCTACTTGTCTGTCACATTTAACGTAGCTTTGGCTTTAGATATCGAAATGGTTTCCTCAGAAATGCAAGTAACATTATATATCTATGTTTCTGCATAGTCAATTTATACGCCCTTATGTTATTGGGATTAAATGGGCACCTGTTAGGGAAGGAAAATATAATTTCTAAATGTTATGTCATAGCTTAAATGAGATTCTTGGATCGCTAAGCCTACTAGCGCCATAATAATATTAATATTATATATGATGGAAATGAGAAAATTGAAAACATTCTGAACTATTCTTCTGTCATATTTAGGTATATATTATCTTGGGATATCAGTTCATTTTTTTAAATGTTTCTTTCGTTTACATGTTGAAAATTGTTTTGACCAAATTGAATAGTGCAGATTTTATTTTGATCTTTCTAAAAACTGATGAACTTAAAATCTTCCCCACAAACTACAACAATTGTATTATAAAACTGTTTATTTAAAACTCTTCGTATTTAGAGGTATCTTAAGAGAGTGAAAATCACGGACTTCTCTGGTTTAGAAAAACGTTATTTCCTTTAGCCTGGAAGTGATACAAATTGGAATTTAAAGAACATTCGTTGGTAAATCGAGAGAGGCATTTATTCGGCTTCCAGTGAACTTTCTGGTTTCATTTTTATTTTTATTTTCTTTATTTTGGAAACCATGCTAATTAAGTATATCGTTTTTCCGGTTTGTCCAGAATGTGAAAATTGTTTACATGTTGTGTATGATGTCGGTTGCAAATTATCTTTTCAGCTCAAACCGAAATTTGGGCCTTTATCTACCCCGCCTCTTCAAAATGTCAAAAAATTCGATCACCTGATAGAGTGAGGGAAAATCTGCTCACTAGAAACTTACATGGCGATTTGATATACAGAGACATGTGTCAAGTGTTTGTTTAAGAAAGAATGATACGTTAGTATTTATTATTTTTTCTACTTGTCATTATGAAGCGACAATAGGAATGAGTTAACAGCTGATAAGTAGTATTTATTTTTATTTATGTTAAATGAATGAAAGGATATTTCGTAAGAGTATGGTATACATTCATGTTGTTGTCTTTAATCTTATTCTTTAGATTCTGAATAAAAGTTTCGATGAATAAATCACTTAGAGTTTTTTATCTATCTAACTGTTGTTTTGAATTAATGTTTCTGTATGGAAGCTTTAACGAATAAAATTTACATTATCTTGAACCCAAACTATTATTTACAAATGGCGCTAATTAATAAATACTTAAAAAACTCTTACTTTTACTAAACTTTTTAAAAACTTACTATATATTAATGATATTACAAGTTTAACCAATATATTTTAAAATCACTCTTATTTATATTTAAATACTAATGCCAATTATGGTTTGGCAAATGATAAATTTAGAATTAATGTGAAGCAGTTGTTCATTATTAATCATTTTCACAGATTTTTGCACCTCTTTTTCAAATACTTACCTATTATTTTTAAATTCATAAATCTAATCTTAACATTGGTCTTGTTTATCTACATTATCACAAAGTTATTACAAAGGCAAATATTATTATAACTACATTGATCATTCATATTTTATTTACCATTTCCAGAATATCCTTGTTTTATTTTTCTAATCAGCTTGTTTGTTCTAACTTCTTCAGAAATTATGACTTAGCAAACTTATCTTAAATCATAATTAAAGTAATTCCATCACTTACCCGTACAAAACCTCCTCATATTGCTCTAAATTCTTATAATTCATCATTGCCAATATTTTCATCCCACCAAAAATATCATCTACCTCTTTTAAAAAATCTCCATTCGTAAAAAAATCAACTATCCAACAACAACAAAAGTTACAGATCTAATATTATAATTATGCTCCTTACTCTCTAACATACTTTATTAAAGACTGAACTAAATAATTTCTGAAGTCTATAAAGACACTACACGACAAATTTCAATATGCAAAAAAATAATCAACATGACGTTTTTGAGAATTCAGTGAAAACATTAAATATGCAAGTCTAATATCAGTACTGCATGAACAACGCGCGATACTTGGCACAAAAAAAAAAGTCGGGTTATTAGACCGTTATGAACATAATAGCGTTTAACAATAAGTTTATAAAATTTGCAGTCATTAAATTCAAATAATATATCGAATAAAAAAAACTTATTAATAAAGCAAATAAATAAAGTTGAACATGATACTGATTGCAAAAATTAAAATAAAAAAATGATGCTTAAGTAAGACTATGCATAAAATGATTGATGAATAAACAAAAAAAGTACATGAAAATCATACTGAAGTTAGAAAAGAAGAAAAGCTTTATATCTACAAATCCTAAAAAACACAAAAAACAGAGATTATACCAAAAAAATCTGGAATGTAATATCCATAATCATAAAATTAAAATTGAATTAAAACTGTCTAAAAATTAAAAGAATCTAGAATAATAATAAATTTAAATAGAAAAAACAAATATAGATACATTTATGACATATATAGACCTGAAAGTATTAATCAGACAATAAAAGTAGATCTTGTCAAAAGACTTAATTTATTTAAATACACACACACACACACACACACACACACACACACAACAACAACACATATATATATATACATGTGTAGTGAGATAATCAGGGTTGGTCAACCATGACCAATGTCTGAAAACACTTTTCAGAAAGGAATATTTGAAAAAGCCATTTATTCCGAGCTGGTCAGATTTAGTTATAAATTGTTGAGAAAAAAATGTACACTATTTTGTGAATCCCCCCCCCCAATACTTTTCCTAGACCAAGGAGATTAAGCTGTGAAACTGGCATTCGGAACAAAAATATTTTAAACCCAAGAGTGTACTGATAATCAGTCTCTAGTGCGGTTTTTTTTCCAATTCACAAAATAAGAGGAAAAAAATTACTCCAGTTTTCGTTTGCGTTGTTTTTACAATGTATGAGTCATTTAATTTGTGAAGGTTAGAATTTTTTTGTCATATCAGAATATGCATAAAGACTTTATATTTTTTTATATTGTTACACCCTATATCACAATTTCACTCATGTGTGCATAGTATCATATTATCATATTATCTTTTCCTCTAACATTTAAGAAATTCTGCAGTGTTATGTAAATTTTTATGAAATTAAATTTTTAGCTGATAAATTATAATAAATAATATTGATATCATTTGATAAATCATTTCCAGAATAAGAATCCTAATCTTATTGTTAAAAATTATGAAACGTATCATTAGTAACAATGTACTAATGTGATGAAAGAATAAAGTGCGAACGATGATGAAAATATTTAAAATACATATATATATATTATATATATATTGCAAAGTATGTGCATCGTATATATTTCGCAGTGAGGGTTTGATACATACTATTATGTGAGAAAAGAAAACTTCCACGATTTGATTTGGGAATATTCCTTTCCCAGTGGAAACGAGCCTGTCCTATAATTAAGAGCTATTTAACCTGTCTTTTGCGTAATATCTGCTTTTTTTAGGTAATCTGCGAGTAGTCGCCGCGCCGCTTCCAGCTCTCTTCACACAGGAAAGGCCGAAAATCTTTTATGCTTTTGAACCGACCTGAAGCACTCGACTCTCCAACAAATCTATGCCCGCTTACGTCACATTCTATTGGCCTTTCTTTGAGACCGGATCTTGTGCCTGCTTTATGGATGCTCTCATTCGATTGGAGTGATAAAGGAGTTGCTTCCTCCTTTTTTTCGATAGAACGGAGACGTCTGACGCTTTTGGATCCGTGTTCGCTTCCCTTTTGTCTCACTCCCTGTTAGGGATCACCACGTGATATCTGCATTCTCTCGCGTGAGATAATTATTTTCGTGCTTGGCTCGAAGTGAATAAAGTACTCGTATATGCCATCGTTAAGTGATCGAACCCACGGAAATATTGTTGATATAAAGGAGCCAGTGAGCTTAATCGCTACTGACCAGCAGAACATATTATAGCTCTTATGCCTTCAGGGTAAACTACGCAGGTGCGACCTAAGGATAAAAGATATTTACCTTGCCTTCAAAGTTGTTACTTGCTATATATATATATATATAATATATATACATTATATATATATATTATATATATATATATATATATATATATATATATATATATATATATATATATATATATATATTGATAAACGATGTTTAATGTCATTGAATGGTCTAATTGTAAAATAAATATTTGTTTGTGGAATGAGAGAGAAAAATCTGATATTATATGACTGCTTTCTAGTTTTGATTCATAATGAAACTTTGGTTCTCACTAAAAACTATGAAGTAATTATTAGTTAGTAATAAAGAATGACTGTTTAGAAATTTAGTTAGCTGTTTAAGTAATAACTATTTTTATGTGATTTCACACTTTGGATATATGTGACGTAGCTAATCATTTTAAATATTAGTAAAATCTTGAGATTAAATTTGAATTGATACCCCGTTCTTGACACTTATTGTTTTTGAATGAGAAAAGCATATTGGTGTTCATGCCGTTGTTTGGGAGCCTCCTCTCCCTTTGCGAATGATGTTTTAAAAAACTTTTTAAATGCAGATTTTTTTCATTCTTTTTTCGAGCTTGGAAAAATAAATCATGCAAACGAAAATTTAAAAGCGAAGAAAAATTACTTAATTTTTCTGGTTACTATAATTATATTCTCAAGAACTAGACTGATCATAAAATATAACCCATATGCAGATTTTTCTTCCGAAATTTACGTTTCCTTTTAAGGATTATACTTCCGAATTAATCATGGCGGCCGTGGTAGCCGAATGGTCATGCTCGTGAGCTCATGGTCAATCGAATCCCGATTACTCTATGAACCCGTCAGGGAGTGGGGTTGAGGCATATTAAATATGTTGGAGCTCAAATCCTCACATTGGTATGGTGTGGAAGGTGCTAGTTCAGGTATCATACCACTCGATCGTGGTTCAAAATTACGAGACACGTCACCAATTGCCCTCGGGTTGCTCCTAAGTGCGACGTTAATAATCACTCAATTAATTCGAATTAATCATGTTTGGAGAGTGGGGTGCCACCTCAGGTTTCATCCTGGTGCCTCAAAACTTTTGACGTAATCGTGGCTCAAAATTTTATTTCGTCGCCAATAGCCCTCGTGTTGCTTCTGACGTCAAAATATACAATCATTGAACGCGAATGAATCATAGCCTAAAAATTAGCTTGTCCAAATCCGTACTGAACTCTGAAATTTCTACTGAGTTTCCCGAAGTGTTGTAATGAATTAAATGGTAATGAAAAGTCAGTGTCAGTGATCGATAGCCAAAGTCACCCTTGTGAAACCACTCGTTGCAACCCGTTAACTGTTGGAAAAACCATGCAAGTGAAAAATTCTTCATTTTTTTTTGTGTGTGTGTGCTTCCGTTATGAACTGTATACATTAGTGATTTTGTTGTTCGTCCAGTGATGTCCTTTTCTCGGAATTCTCTCCAGTGGCAAAGATGACCATCCACCCATGGTAATGACCACTGGGGCGTGCCAAAGTGTTGCCTCTGCTTCTTCGCCTGTGAAAGGTTTATTCTAGGATGGAATCCGCTACCTACATGACCACATCAAACTATTATTGGAATTGCGTTATCTCGATGGGATCATTTTGGTGTGACTCGGGTCGGCCTTTTCTTTCTTATGTCGCCTGTCGAACCATTTCCGTAGTTACGGTACTCTTTTTGGTTTCACGATTGATTATTTTAGTCTCACTGCAGTTAGCGGAACACATCGTTTTCCGATTGGAACGACACGGAGAAATTTTTCTGTTATTTTTGGTACGAACACGGTACTTTATGGCGAAAATTTTTTCCTATTCCGCTCTGATTGTAAATGTTAATTTTCTTCATCTATTGTTTCTTTATTTGATATTATCCTCATATAACAAGTGATTTCGATTTTAACTGCGATTTTATTTTCTCTATTAGAGCTACCTTATATCTTCTTCCTTTATTTTTCTCTTTTGGCGACGCTGTTCTTAATTTTATTAAATAGAATATACCAAATCATCATAATTAAATAAGAAAAATCATAATTAACCATTATTGTAACGCGCCAGCATTGACGAGAGAGCATTAAAGTGCCCTCTGTAAAAAAAAATTGGTTAAACGCCAGTCTGTAAATAATTGGTACAAATTACTAAAGCCGTATCCCGACATAGGCGGGTATACGAACGACTAATAATAAAAAATTTAGCTTTGCAATTTAATTCCATTTTTTTTAATTATCTAAACCTATTTTCAGTCCTAACTAACGATGGAATTATTTGTTACCTAAAATTATTATTATTATTATTATTTATCTTTTTAAAACAAGATCTATTGAAAATTAAAAAAAAAAATTTCTTGTAAATTAGATTTAAGAATATTGCTCTTTAGATGGTCAATTGTATGAAGTATGATTTTTATTTGGTTTTGGGGAATATAAAATCAAAAAGGGCGGAAAAGCATGTGTGTCTCATCCCTTTTTCTTTTCAAAAGCTTTTAAATCTATATGAAATACCTGTTTCATTATTTATGTTACTGTATAAAAATTTTTTTTATTTTTGATTAAAGTTATTTCTAGAGAAACAAAAGAATAGTAAAAATATAAGTGAACCACACAATGATAAAGCTAAAAGAATTAAATGGAAAATAAAGTTCCATGCAAAGTTTTGCAAAAAGCAAATTTAGCCACCCAAGGTGCGTTTTTTTTTTTTTTTTTTAAATAATTATTATTAAAGTACTCAATAAATATAAGAATTTAAGTAAACGATGAGATATCGAGAAATGGACAATCGTAAATCTTTCCTATATTAAAATTAAAGGAAGCGATGAATTATTAAATTGAATATATTTAAGCTAAATGTAAAATAAGAAATTTAAAATTGAAAAGTGATCTGGTACTCCAAAACGCTGTACCCTAAAACAATTGCCCTTTGGGTAGCTAATAATCCTAACTAGAAACATTTCCATCTTCTGTCGGAAATGATAATTCAACATCGCTTCGCAATTGAACTTTTTCAAATAATAATAATAATTGTTCGAAAGTGAAAGTTATTAGATTGTAACTAGCAGAACTTGCGTAGATATTTCTTGATAATCCTCATTGTCACTAAAATTTCAAAATGTATGTGTGTTTTAGAGAAAATAAAATGTCTGTTCCTTTTCTGATTGCGTTTTACACAACGAACTAACAATAACTTTTAAATGAATGTTTTTTCATTAACTATTTTTATACAAAGTGAGTTAGGGATGAAAGGTTGGAAACTCATTTCCATTTTAATATGGCAGAAAATGTTTTTGATTTGAAATAAATAATTCCATTTAGAATAATTTAAAAGAAGAAATTTAAGTATCTTTATATTTAAATATCTTTATTTTATAAACTTTGTTTATTTTACATATTGAATAAAATGTCATAAAATACCGTTTATGTGTGGAGATTTATTTTTGTTACGTTCAACGGAATTGCTTTTCGCATATCTTGGAAAAACCACTCGAAATTTCAGTTTTCGAAAGTTATAGTTGATTCGAAGCAGTTTTAATCGTTTGCTATGTAGAGGGCCTTCTTAAATCGTTTCATCCGTTTGATGAATCACCAATATCGGAGTAAATTAGAAAAGTGAAAGCTTATATTTTGATAAATAATTAAAGAGACGGTTTAAAGAAACCTTTTAAAAACTCTTTCTGTAATATCCTTGCTTCCTCATCATCGTTATCATTGACCCATTTGGGATAAAGTGTACAATTTTCTAACCCAAAATTGTTTCAAATACAGATTTATGGAGGCAGAAACCTTTTCTACTAGCGTTTCTTCTCGATTTTGTCTCCCTTTCAAATCTTGTTTAACGACTCTTGTCCATCGACTTATCTTTAACGACTAAAGGAAGAAAAGAAGACGACGAAATCTTTTTGAAAGGAAAATTGCCAGTGTCTTTTTTTTGAGCTGCCCAATTATCCGTTTTAATATTTTCTGTATCAAAGGTCACCGGAGCGGCTCAATGTTTAATCGTAAACGAAACTTCTTTCGGGTCTCCGTTGCTTGGGAATAATCCACCTGGGCGACAGATAAGATAAACGGTGGTCTCCCTAGTGCAGTGAGTGTCCTATCAACGCAAATAAACCGAGCTGAAGATAGCTGCGAGAGACCGGCCTTTCGGAGCACTTTGAGGAGCAAAATAAACAACTCAGATAAAGTCGCTTTCTCATCTTCGAACGTACCTTGACTGGCAGGGAAAGAGTGTCACACACTGCTCTCATGTGTATGGATCGCTTTTTGATTCTGTGGTTGAAATGCACGTCCTACTCGGATGGCTTCAAACAAAACTTTTGGTGAGTGTGTCGATTTTTTTCCCCTGCTTGAGGGTTTTTTGTTATTTTATTTGTACATGGGGGAGAGGGTAAATATGGTGTGTTCATTGAAAGGTAGTTGATACCACCGCACAGAGAGATATTATTGTGTTGAACATTTAGAAGTGGTGTAATTTTAGTTGAACTAGACCTTTAACGTGAATTGAGTATGAGGTACCGGCTCAAATGTCGTGTTTCTCATTTCATTATAATTCAAAATAACGAGGTCCATCACCAATAACTTTTTGTATTGCTGTTGAACGATATCAATTGAATTACATCCTTGTTATTGTCGTTTTACTGTTGAAAAATTTATTAGTTAAATTTAAAAAGGACTTTGATGATAAAATATGATAATTGGAGATATAGAGCGGCTTGGATGGGAAAACATCAAGAACTTGAGATAACAGGGTTCATAATTAATGTGAGCAGCAGAAAATAAGTGACTAGCTCACTTGAAATGGAACCTATTCTTAGTTATGATGGAAAATAACTAAACCTTAGTCTTCCAAGAAATAATCTGAATGAAAAGAAATTCATTTGTTTTCTATTTATTTGTGTATAACTGTTTTTCGTATACTATAATGTTGTATTTTTAGAGCATTGGACTCATCTAATTCGCTCATCCGTAGCTTGTGCGGTGAAGTCGGTAAAAAAAAAAAAAGATTATAATAATACGACGGAACAACAACAACAAAAAAATAAACATGGTAACATGCTGCGAATGACCTCGAAGTTTCGTTTAAATAAACCAGATTATCCAGAAACTATTTTTACATCTATTACCATTCAAAAAGTTACTGATACGTTTAGTATCTTGTTATGAAAAAGCTCTTTAAGTTACTATTACTGTTGGAAATTTTTCAGTTGCATCACACACCACTTTTCTTTCTCCCCCCCCCCCTCGTGCACGTACATTGAGGGAATTTATTAATATTTAAGGAATTTGAGGTGGGAATTAAGAATGAGAATTAAGAATGATTTAAGAAACAGTAATTCAGAGAAGAGCAGAGAATAGTTTTGTTTGACTGACTGTAACGTACAAGATACAGTGTTTTCTTTCTTTACGATTCAGATGTCGAGCAAAATATAGTTCGTAGAATGCCCTCTAGAAAGCTGTCTACTTTTCTTCTTATTGTCGTATTCTCTTTTTTCGTCATTGATAATCTCCGCTAGTCTCTAATATTTGTAATGATAGGTATCAGGATGATGTTCACATAAAAGTAGCAAAAAGAAAACCCGAGTCTCATCGATTGTCGATCGTCTTAGGAGCTATGAAGACCTTTCCATCTTTATTCGAATAAATAGGAAGGACATATATTACATATTATTTACAACTCTGTAGTATATGTCTATACTGAACTAAATAAGTTAATCATGCTTTTTCATAATATGAAGATCATTGAATGATTGGATTTCTCCTGTCTGCATCTGAAGATGTGTAATATCTGGAATGATTTAAGAGATTTGTTGTCTTTCTTGATATTTCGTCCCAACTTTAAAGAGTGTCTGTCATAAAACAGATTTTCAAGAAGAGTTAATCGTTGTTATCCAACTAATACGCATCAATGCTTATCCTGTATTCTTAATTGCTCGAGCCTTGAATTTGTGACTTATTATTTATGCAGAAAATACATTTTCTCTCAATTTAGATTTTTGTCATTTATATTTTTGTCGCGTGCCAAAAAGCTGTATACGTCTTGATTCTTTTTGTTCTTTTATTAGTAAAAATTAATGTATTGAAACTTTCGTATATATGGTATTGCATAACTTTTTTTTGTCGGTATATAAATTCTCCGAATCGTGAATGTTTTAAAATTCCATCCTTCATTTTTTTTGTATGCATTTCAGAGCGAGAGTAATTTTAACATTTTTGATTTAATGTATATAAATACATATATCCGGTCGTGCGCACTTCATGTGCTTATATTAAATTTACCGGATATATTCTTGAGTCATTCTAAGAAGTGAGTGAAGTGTTCTAACTGTATAAAAGAGGCCACTCTACTTGAGTGTGTGTGTGTGTGTGAAATATTTCTTTGTGAATGGGAAAAAAAAGCAGCGGAAAGAAAATGTGCGATGCTTGATGAGTCTCATCATTGTGATTATCTTGATTCTGATTTTCTGTTTCACTTGCATCCTCGTTCAATGAAGCTTAGCTGGAGTTAATTAACACCGCTTTGTTCTCTGCCGGAGAAAGGGTGAAATAATTAATTTCATCCGTTGCCCCTAAGTTCATTAAACTAAAACAATGGCTGTCTTCCTATTTCACGATTAGCAATGAACGATGCGCACTGCAACTCAATTTTCCGTGTCGAACTTCTTTTTTTTTTGCCTTTGCCCTTGGTAAGCAGACAGAATGCTTTTTCAATATGAAAGGGAAGTTGTATTTTACGCGCTTAGATCCCTCATCGTTTAACGAGTGGGGTATTTTTAACCGGTATTTAATTTATTTATGCATTGTCCCTCACTTGAGAATTAGGTTGTTTTCTTTCTGGAGCCGGAAGTGGTGAAGCACTCAATCACAGCTGTCATTTTTCTAAATAAAGCACTATTTTATTGTCGCACTTCATTTATTGTAGGTATTTTTATGTTTTTAATTAATATATATATATTTTTTGGAACTAAGCCATTAAATTGGAAGGTATTATTTTTGTTATTGGAACTACTTTGTGATGGTTAAATAAAATGAAATGCAGTTTTTATATTTATTTAAATTGTTAGAAATGGAGAAATATGCCCGAGAGGCTTTTGATATTTTATACATCATTTCTCAGTGCTTGAGAAATTAGTTTAAGCCAAATATCTATTCTTTCTAATGTTTTTATAAAGAAAATTATACACCTTTTTTTTTCTTTGAATTTGTTTCTTTCAGAAACTACTGAATTCTAAACTTTTAGAAGCCTTTCAATTTTTCAAAACATTTATTTTCTTATGTATTTTAAATTGGGCGTTTGCCAAACGAAGGAGATATTTATTAGTTAAGATTAAGCAGTTAGATTTTTTTCGAAGAATTTTATTTCGCGGCAGAAAAACAACAAACTGAATTAAAAAAATAAATCTAATTACATAAATTTTCCTAATCAGGCTTCAAATTTCAATCGGTTAAATTATTATAATCATACCGAAATGTAAGAGCAAATCTCAAAAATTAAATAGCGTGGGGTATCTTATAAAATGTAATCTTTTGTTCTAAAGAGTGAGCCTTAATTTATGAAACTAATACTCTTGAGTGGGGAAAAAATTTAATTAACATGCAAAACATGTTAAACCAGTAAAAACTTTTGATGTTTTAGAGAAAGTTTACTTGTATATAGATGTACACAAGAGAGACAGCATGTAAATTTAGTGTTCAAGAATTGAAGAGGACATAATTTTTTTCAGGAACAGGAGCTCTTGGACTTAGCCCTATAGGGACTTTTGCTACTAAAACAAAAAGCGCAGAGTTATTCTCAGTTGGATTTCGTTCTCAAGACCTCCTGCCCTTAATTTGTGTATTAATGTTACGGAAATCTATTCAGAGTTTAATTTAAAAAGACAAATAGCATAATAATAAACTATACATTAACCTTTGTGTTCTTTTCTTGGACTGTTAAATTATGATACATTGTTAATAGTTGATATCATAAATAATTTTGCATTATTTAGATAAGAAATTACAAGTACATTTTTATGATGTATGTAATTAATATGGAAATAAAAGTAAAAAAAAAATTGAATCAAAATTTTATTTAAAGGTGGTTTTAAAAGGTATAAAAATAATTGTTTTAAACGTAAAGTAATATATAATTTATAAAAACTTGAGGCACTTAACTAAGATACCTGGTCATTACCGATAAATTAAGCATCATAGCTACTTATATATCAGATCAAAAGAAGTATTAATACCTCAAGGTTTTATAATTTATATATTATTTTACAGTAAAAAAATATTTTTATACATTTAGCTTACCTTTAAATAAAAGTTTGATTTAATTTTTTTACCGTATTTAATTTTTTATAGTCTGGAAATTCAAGACTTAAAGCAATTACGTTAGCTATACGTGTGTGAAAAATTCCAACTCAATTGGGCGTTGTTAAGGGCTAATCCTGGACCTCCTAGCACCCCCTAAATCAGTCACTGTATTGTCATCAGAATTTTAGTGTATGCTATATTTCAGCTAAGGAAATCGGATAAAATTTGAATACTAAGTTCAAGGTCTAGTTGCCCTCCCCCCCCCCTCTCTACCCCTAGTTCGCCGCCGCTGCCTGAGCAATTAGAGTGCAAGGTTTGAGATATATTTTTTACATATATATGAACATATTAAGTTAAAAGCTTGTAATAATTAATATAATATAATATAGTATTAATAAAGGAAGGAAATGCAAGATCTTAATGAGTTGTTTCTGAAAATAAAGATAATTTACTTTTATAATTTCTTTTACTCACAGACCCCCAAGTGTTCGTTTACCTTTGTTTGGAGCCTCTGTTTTTGAATAAATATTTGTTGAAAATGCATAAAGCTTATTCCAACACAAGAATGACCTGTCATTGCATACCGTACAATGTCGTGTTTACATAAGTAATTTCACAGAGAAATCTCTGAAGTGCAAATGATTGATTTATTTGTGAGTATGAGGTATAATCAATTACAAATCTTTCTACAGGTATGTGAAGTTTTCTCTGAATGATCATTACTTATATTTATGTTATTCCATGATGTAAATTTAGGGCATGTCTGAGAGAAAGTCACATCTTAAAATGCATTGATTTGGAAAAGGTCACTGTAGTGATTTATCAAATAGTCGAGTCATTTTTGTAACAGTCCACAATTCGACTAATTTTGAATTATTTCTAAATATCTTTAGTTGTAATTTTAGTAAAATGTCTTTGAAACGTAATATCTTTCCTTCTCTTTCTTTCTTCCTTTTTTTTTTTTTTTTTTTTTGTTCTCTATTTATTGTTTTGATTAAAAAAGATGCCTGGCTATGTGAAGATTATTCATAATTTTCGCCAGTTTCCTAGTAAACCGGAAGTAATGAAAATGTGTTAATTGGGAGAATTTCGTGATTTATTGGAAACGATGTCATTTACTCAGTAAAAAGTGCATATATATATATATATATATTTCTTATTTCATGAGAAGTTTCTATTCTTCGCCTATCTGGATCTGAAAGCATCGTGATTATTATTTCTTTTAAAGAGGTGCATCACAGATGTTTTAAGTGTCTTCCCTCCCCTTTAAAAAATTATTTCTTTTCAACCAAGGTGATCTACTGATAGAAACGCGAAACCTCTGAGGAACTGAATTTCTTATTTAAGTGGATTCTCCGTGTTTTGAAGGCCATATCCGTTTTCATGATTGCAGTTACAGTAGCTTATCTCCAGCACGAAATCCATAAAATATAAGTGAGAGAGCTTTTGAGCAAAGGAAGTCTTTTCGGTTCTCTTTGAAAAGATGGGTAAATGGAATTCTTATCTTTTATCCCTGACCCTAACTTGTTTCACCATCTCTCCACCCCGTCGATCCCTCGCGACCGACTTCTTTCCTAAACTGGCATCTTGTTCCGTTTGAAAATTTGTGTGTAATCCGCTCGTTATTTTTACATTGCAAATGCATCTCTTTAATGCTCTAACCTATGTGGTTGTAGGGGGTTGTCCGGTCCCCTGGGTATCTCTAAAAAATTTCGGACATTTTTTCGTTTTGCATGTAAGAAATAGGTACTGATTTCCCTAGTAAGTTTTTCTGTTTTTTTTAATAACTCCCAAATCGCTGATGTGGGGGGAGGGGGAAAATCAAGAATTGATTAGAACTGATATTCCTAACTCTGTAACAAATAATTTTTTCTCCTTTAAAAAAATGTATCCTTGTGTCAAGATATTTCAGAATTTAAGTTTCATGTAAATTCTATAATTTGTCCTTGTTATAATTGTTATAATATTTCGCATATATTACTATGTAATCAAGACTAAGACAACAATGTAAGTTTTCGCTAAT
The DNA here is from genome assembly GCA_019974015.1 of Nephila pilipes. Lineage (NCBI taxonomy): Eukaryota > Metazoa > Arthropoda > Arachnida > Araneae > Nephilidae > Nephila > Nephila pilipes. The sequence continues at coordinate 733,908 of BMAW01110891.1, read as the reverse complement.
AACTTGTTTTTTACATAATTAATATTTTTAGCATATGCATTTAAATAGTTTGTTAAATATATGTTTTGGTGATATAGTTCTATTAATTGTCATTATAAATCGAAAAGGGATACCTTTGAAAGAAAGAAATTTCCTGGTTTCTTTCCTTCTCGGTATCATAATAATTAAATACCACATGAGATCCTGAATTCGGCTAAACTTGTGCGACTCGCCAACATTCAAACCAATTTCATTGTTTTTTTTCTTCCTTGTCCTTTTTACGAAAGAGGCGAAGCATTGGTTTTGTTTTAAAAAGAGAAGAAACAGTCATGTTTCATTTACTATATTTTGATTTAAATTTGATTAAAAAAACTAACAAACAATATCCTTTAACATTACTATTTATCTGTTCAGCAAACCTGTTCCTTTTTGAGTTATCATTAGACAAGTAGAGCAAAGTGTTTTGTAGATCCATTTTTCAAAAAGAATTCTTTAAATGAATTAAAATAAAATTCATTTAAACGTGGAAGAAAAAAAACTTCTATTAAATATTACATAAAGCTAAACATTATAATACATGGAGGTCAATTAATTGCTGAATTAGAATTGGCTTTTTACCTTCGAAACAGGTTTTGGTGTCATATTTCTATACCGGATCAAATTCTCTTACCATCTAGAATTTTTTTTATGAAACTTTAAAAAAAGAAAAAAAAAATGTTTGGATTACATTTCTGGTTCATTTTAGAAAGAAATTTAAGTGCTAATTTAATGTGTCAATAACGATTCATAATTTTTTTTTATAGTTAATTGAAAGGATAGAAAACGAAACACATTTTAACAGGGCTTTCCAACATTTATTATCTTTAAAAGCATTTTTAGTAAATTTTTCTGTTCGTTATGATTTAAAATTTGAGATAGATGTGTTTTCATGTTTTTTTAAAGAATATTTTCTTCTCAAAGACGAATTTTGGTCTATGTTCTTTAATCTTCTGCCAAAAATTTTAGGTTGTGATAAATTTTTATTGTTATTGTTACAACTGTACCCAATATATATATATATATATATATATATATATATATATATCGAGAACGGGAAAAAGTGGTTATATTGTTCTTCAATAATGTTTGGATATTCTCTATAAAAGAAAACCAGAAGGCTCAAATACCATTTGCTTCATATTTTAATTGCTTTTTGCACAGGTTTAAAGCTCCATTCCTCCTCCTTATGAAATGAAACACTATTTAATTATTATTACAAAGATATACTAGTTAATTTTAATTAAAAGAATTTTGAAATTTTTAAATATGTACGCATGTTTGCTATACTTAATTCAGAAACAGTTTAATTTATTGTATTAATAATTTTCGTCGAGCAACCTATGAAAACGGGAAATAATAATGAAGTATACGAAATGAAGAATGGCTGTTTTCTTTTTTTTTTTCTTCTTCCTATTCCGTTTAATATCATCAATAATGTTTAAATTGTGATTAAGTTCAAAGTCTCTCTAGTTGTTTAATATGAAAATAAAGACTTTTACTATTTCCTTTTGAGTTATGTGCCATGTACAAATAACGCTATTTAAGCATTGATAAAGTTGCTGAATTTATTTATGGAAATCTTTTTTTCATTTCTCAAAGATCATCTAAAAAGTGTAAGCTGTTTTCTGCAGTCCCAAGTATTATAAGTTCTTGAAATGGTACTAAATATATGTATTAACTTCTGTGACCATTTGTATTCTTGTAAGATGGATAAGTTGAATGCTTTTTGTTTGGTAATAAGGTTTTTTTTTTTTTATTGAAAAACAATTTTTTTTTTCTCTTGATGATAAAGTAAACATCTAAAAACGAATTGGACGAGAAAAATTCAGGAATACTTGATTCCTTTTTTTTAAAAGTAAAAGTATTTTATTTGAGTGAAAAATCAACTTCATATCATAAGTTAACTTGTTCGTATGAGTTCCTTAAAAATTTATTTTACAATTTTCGAGAAACGGTAAAGCAAGTATTTCGTAAAGCATAAAGTGTCCTCCCCATCGGGTTTTTCTAAATATTAAGGCTTAAAAAAAGTCATCAATTTTTAAAAATCACTTGTCTTAAGAATAAAATGTACAATGTTTTATTAAAAATATTCATTAACAAGAACAAATTGTAAGTGATGAGACAAAAAATGTTTTTTTATCGATTTGAAAAATTAATCAAAATTATATTTTTATAAAAAAAAAAAAAAAAAAAAAAAAAAAAACTAAAAAAAAAAAATAAAAGAAAAATTTTTTTTTTTTAGAAAATTAAAAAACATATTTTGTGTTAAATTTTTCGGTTCCTTTTTGGAAGAAAATTATGTGTTTCACCTTTATTAAATGCATCAGTTTTTTTCAGATTAATTTTAAATGAGATATTGCGTGTGAGAGATTTATTCAGAAAAAAATATCTAACCTTAGGCTAAAAATTTTAAATGAATATTATATGAGGTTTATAGAATTACAATGAAAATCTTCGCCGAATATTGATACTGTTCGGAAAATTTCGACCATTTTATTGAGTACTCGAAGCGACAACCCCCGGAAAAATGTTTTCGTGTTGTTCTAAATATTCGTATGGTGTCATCTAACAACAAACAAGCAAACCTGGAGGGGGAAAAAAAGTTTAACTACTGTTAACTTTACCGTAATCCATAATGACTTTTGTCCTGATGTAGCGGTGTCATTTCGACACTGAGTCATTTTTTTTTCCTATGGTTTCTACGGCTTCTCCTTGAAACTTTTCATACTCAAAAAGTCATTCATCGATTCCAATCGAAAGCTATTAGAAATCGATTGGGGGGGGGGGGCCGGAAGGATTCGTGAACTTTTCGCCAGCCCACGAGAATAGATGGTGGCGCGTCACGGGTATTTATCTCTTGACGTGATCGATTGGCCAGGTGCGTTGCTAGCTTCACCAGATAACAGAGTCCTGACGACCAGAACTCTGTACGGGGGGACTGTTCAGATGTTCGCCCACCATGACTTACGACGTGAAACTTAAGCGGATTACTGCCCTCGGAACCAACCGCTCGTGGACGGCACGCGTCTCACCCCAGCGCGACACCAAGAAACTGTCCACCTCCCCCTTCAAGGATTTCTCTGTGATGACCGTCGTGGACGCTGTTCGATCCATCCTCAGGTACGTCAACCTGTTTACATTCCCATAGTAGCTGGATAAGATTCTGAAAAACCCCTTGCTAAAATTTTAACGTTTAAAAAGTTAATTAGAGTGTAAATTGTAATATGGAAATATTACATCTGATTTCGAGTAATTTAATCTGTTGCATCTTTCGTGAAAGAAGATTAATGTACCGAAACAAGTGTCTTGAATACAGGTTCAGAATATATACATTTTTTCACTGTCACAAAATTAACATTACATTACCTGCTTTCTCCAATTACTTATTCAAAAAATTTCCAACTTTTATTTTTATGACTCTATTATTTTCTGTAACATATTAAGAAGTAAATAATTTTTTAAATTTTATGCCCCTATACCGCTGCATTTGTTCTCTATGAAATCAAATGTCTACGTTTCGCTGAAATTTCGTATCGTTTGGTTAAGAAGTAGCTTTCTAAAGGATATTTTCCTTTGCACTTGTACATTGAGAGTAGAGCAGGTGCAAAACCCGAACTTTCCTCACATTCATGTATCTTATTGTTCCTATTTTATTAAAAAAAAAAGTTTCACAGTGCCCCTAAAAAGTTAGTTCTATTCCTTCTAAACTTGATATTTGTATTGAAATAAAAATTACTAAGTAAGTTTTAGAAATTGAACCTGCAATTGCATAAAAAATTAAATTACACATTTAAAGCATTATTTTTACATGTAGTATTTATCAATATTAATGTGTTTCTGAAAACACTAAAGTCTATATAAAAAAGTTTTTTTCCCCATTAAGTTGTTGATAATTCACATATCGTTATCTTTGTGTTGACAAGCAAAAAATATCTGTTGCTAATAGTCGTATTTAAAACAAAATAAATGTAAAGGTATCGTTTATAAATTTAGCTGTTCCTCCTTCTGTATTCATTTCCTAAAGATCCATTTCTTCATTGTACTATTTTTTTTTTCTACGAGGTTTCTCAGAAAAAGTAAATAGAAAAATAATATAAATTAAAATGCATCTTCTGTTTTGCTTTCTGTGTTGGCTTTTGAAATCTGAAAACTTTTCATTGCTCTTAATTTTTATTTAAAGTCTGATGGCCGTTTTAATTGGAATCAGTTATGAAACGTGAGACTTATTCAGTCCAAGCGTACATTTTTTTCAAAAAAATTGGATGCAAATATAGTAGCTTGAATTATTGTGGTACCTCGGAGTGTTATTGATTGTGCTGAACAATTTTTCTGTTCTGTTGGCACCATTTAAGTTTATTGAATAATAACCAAACATTTAAAATTTATTTGAAATATTTGGTTTTTTCTTTTATTATTGTCTGGTTCCTTTGTTGTTCTAAAAGAGTTTTTTTTTTTTTTTTATTTTTATTTTGTTGATGTTCATTTCGTTGTGACCGGTACTTAACTCCATGTAGAATGTTTAGATAAATCTGTTGAAGCGTTTAAGCATGAACACAGTAGAACAATGCTTGTTTGGTAGATTCAGAACTCAGTGGTCCATAAAATAAAAAAAACAAATGACATCATTAAAAACAAATCCAAAATGAGGGAAAATATGAAGTAATTGTGAATTTTGATTATGTCTTTAAAATCAACAATAATAACTGTGATTCATTTCAAAGAAATAATAAATCCCCCCCCCTATTTGAAGTTACTTCTATTTTTCATTACGAATTAATGTTAAAGTGAAAGAGTCTTTTCAATTATGCAATAAGTATGAATCAAAATGTTGCTAAAAACTGAATGATGTCCGTCTCTTATCCTTGAAACAAATTCGAGATTCCTTCTGACTGTATAAAAGTTTTGATTTGTGATGGAAACGTTATTAGTTTTCTGTTTTTTCCTTAACTGAAAAGGATGGTTTTAACAACAGTTATGGTAATGACAATAATTGTGAAAAATAAACTTTAAAAAAAAAAACTTACAACGCGAAGCTGTTTGTACAAATATTTCTTAAATATGTTCTCGTTTGAAAGTTTCGAATCTGTTACTTTGCCATTCCAAAAAAAAAAAAAAAAAAAAAAACATCTTTATGTATTTCTGTGGAAAGATTTTATACCCAAAAATATTCTTGAAATAAACTAGATTATTTTCGAAAAAGTTGAATCAAGGTTATTTAAAATTTAAAAAGTATTAGGGCTTAGGAACTTTCTTTTCAACTTTGTCTCGTTTCTTGTGTCTTTCCGCTTGAAAGTCTTACCCGTATTATGTATCATGTTTAAAATTGCTCTTTAACTTTCATTATAATATAAAATAAACCTTAGGCGATTTCTTAGTTTTTTTTTAACGTTCCGGCCTTAAGAAATCATCCTATCTCTCTTCTCAGTACTAATGATTTCCGCCCATGTTTCTCTTTTCAACGTTAGTAATTTCACCCGCGAAAGCTCTTCCCATTTACCAAATTTACCGCTGTTACGTTACAAACCGATGTAGGGTTCACCTCCGCAAGATTGCAAATCAAATTTTTAGTTTTGTGTAAGCATTTCGTACGATAACTAAGTTCCTGTCAATTTAAGTATCACCTGGTAACCTGATGGGAAAATTTCCATTATCACTTACTGCAACATTATCGCCACATTTTTTTTAAAGAGTGCATTACTTCCTTCCAGCGCGTAAGGGGAAATCGGAATCGTAATTATAATCCCTGAATTTATGACTCATGATAGGTGAAATTCGAAGTCATCGCATTTGGAATGCATTTTTTCTTCTTCCAAACAGAAGTTATTTATCATTACTTGAGCGGTGATATTAGTCCTGTCGAAGCGAAAGCAGGTGGTATTGCTTTCGATGAGATAATACATTTACACTGCAGAGTTAGGGTCGGATTACTTTCTCAAAATTTAATTATTAGTTCTAATTTTAGATTCTGCTATGAAAATCATTAAGAGATATTGTTCGATTTACGAAATTTTTTCTTGGATTTTCTCTGTATTACTGATAATTTCCTATACTTTTGAGCATTAACGAGGGGACTGTACAAATTAACTTGTAAAAAATTCCAGGTTGCAGAATATTTCGCAGGAAGTTTCAGAATCGAATGAATTGTAGGTTATTTCAATTATTTTACTCTTCTCGTCTTTTGATATTATATTAATCGTCACCAGTGTCATTACTTAAATTAACTATTTTTTTTTCTTTATAATTTAAGCGCTTGTTTTTCAAAATACTTTTACCTCAGTTGAATTTTTAGTAATAATTTTTTTAGTTTTATTTTAAGTTATAATTACTTCTCTCCCCTTTTAATACTTGATTTTTTCGCTGTTATCTTTCTCTCTTTGTAGGGAAATTTCTGTTTGTCTGTGTGTCTTTAACGTTAAATTAAACCCTTTTCTATTAGAGTCTTAAGTATTTCGCTGTGTCATATTCCTGTTTTATAAATTTTTGGACATATAACAAATATCTATGTTCTGTTCATGTGTATTCTAAAGGGCTTTGAAAGTTAAATAACTCGCTTACAAATAAATTTATTGCTAAAGTTTGCAAATCTCTTTCTTATTGAAGGTTATTTAACGTATAGATATTCCGTATGTCATGACAAAATTGAAGCATTTTGATCAACTCTTGAAAAGCTGAATTTATAATCGTCAACAATCTGCACCTTCCGACTCCGAACTCCCAATCAAACAAAAATAATTATTGATTAGAGGGGGAAGGGGAGAACTTCCGTGCAATTATTAATTGTAGAGTAATTAGCTAATTAGCGTTTAAATTAAGAGAAAAGTTAAATTTAAAAAAAAATGCCAAAATAAATGTCATTTTAAAATTTAGTGGCTTAAATTGATAATTTGCTTAAGTTATTAATAATTACACGTAATTCATCAAATTTTGTTCTTACAGTACCGTTTTTAAAAATTAGTTTGTAAACTTTTGAAAAACTTAGTGTTTTGTATACATTGTGTGTCAACGAATTCGGATTATGGATATCTAATGCCCTAATATAGAAAAGTATTTTCTGATCAGTTGATACTGAAATAGATAACACTGTCCATTTCATCGAGTCATGTATAAACAGAATCTGTGTAGAGAAGAATTTTCTTATCAGAGATTGACGCAAGCAACGCTAAGATGTTTACACGTGAAAATGTATTCAGAGGTGTACATAGTAAATCAATAATCACGGACTTGAAACCGTATTTGTAGATATAACGCTTTAAAAAAAAAGTAAATCAAATCTTCCTCTGAAACGAAGTGTTGCTTTCGTAAGGGAAGGTCAAACATGCGCAAGTAGCTTTCTTTTTGTTGTCGTTTAGATCTCGCGAGTTTTACCGTTTTACGTCACATAAAACATTCTTTGATGACTGACTTCGAGAGCGATGTTCCACTTGTTGCGCAACGCTCAATTGAACGTAACGAAGAAGAAATGGTGTATGGGCTGCAAAACTCGTGATCTTTAAACAAAATAATGGATCGGTATAGTTGAGGAAATTTAGTAGATTGACTACCCACGTTAGCATGATTAGGGATGTTCTTCTTTAGAAGCAATAAATGTGTGTTCTGGATTTTACTGTTATTTCAAAATTTAATTGAGAGTAGTTTTAGTGGATTTATTCATTCTATCTGCTATTATGATCAATTTATTCTGTCCTGGCTCTATCTTTATATTGAACTAAAGATTTTGTGGGATTTTTCTTGCATAAAAATTTATTTTTAAAAATATATTTGTTTCATTTGTTTAGCCTGAAATATTATGAGAACTTGAATTTTAAATTTGGCAACATAATATTTCATACAGTTATATTCAGTTGTAATGCTCAATCACGTGATTAAAATTTTATTGAAGTAAATGCAAGATATGGTTGCGATTCTGTTATAACTGTTAAGAGTCGGATTTTTTAGAAAATTACTCATTTATTTTCGCGGTAGTTTAGTGGTCACATATTCGCAGGCCAGCGTTGTTTTCGTCGAGTCGTGATTTTGAGCCTTGATACCTCTAAATACCCACATTTAACGTATTTTAAATCTAGTCGAGGTCCCAAATCCTCCCATTGGTGTAGTGGGAAAGTTTGAGAAAGGAGGTGCCTGGTCAGGTGTAATCCTCGTCACTTGACCAAGACTCAAAATTACGAAGTCCGTTGTCGATAGCCTTCGTGTGACTTCTCAGTGCAACGTTGTTAAACAATCATAATCGCGAGTCAGAAAAGTAAGTTTCAAATTTAATGAATAAGCATTTACAGTTGTGTGATCCATCTCACTGTTCAGAAAGAAGGGTTATGTGTAACAAGAAGAGTCATAGATCATTACAAAAACATGTTCTATTTAATTTCGAGGAGGGCATATTCTTTTATGCTTTTCGAAGCAGAAAATCTTATATATTAAATTTTAGTAACGTGTATGTGTTTTTGTTGTATATTTTTATTTCTCTTGGGGGAAAACTAATTAATCTATTATTCGTGTAAATGCAATGTTTATCAATATTTTTCACGACATGTTTATTAGAATTTTTCAAGTGGTATGACCCATTTTAAAAAGCATCAGAATCAGTTTGAGCATCAGAATAATTGGAAAAATCTTGTTATTATCCCCGTAAAGGCAATCATATCAAGGTTTATTTATTCAAGAGATAACATCCTGATGTATCTTATTAGCTTATATTATCTTCGTTTCTATTTAAAAAGACCTTTAGACCTCTCTACTCCCTCACCCTCGTCTCGTTGCCAACCTGTGTTTCCATCAAGAATTAAAAAAATAATACATCCTATCTTATCAGCATTCGAAGTTGTAGTGTATAAATCGACTATTCAGGAACATTGATTGACAGTTCCAACCTACCTGTGCTTCGATGAAAAAGAACAATACTCATACTTTTTTTTTTATCGTTTTCGTCTGTTAACAACTGCCATCTTTCGTCTAAATAATTCTCCCAGCTGGCACAATAATAAAAACTTTAAGGACACTCCCTGAACAAACAGCTGTTAAAATTGCTCGATAATTGACGGCCGACCACCTGGTATTTCAACACACCGATACTACTGGTCCATATTTAGTTCTTATTGCGCAACATTTTTCTGATGTCCATTTGATCATAAGTCTCGAATCAGAGTTATGAAACAAGTTTGCTGTAATCAAACTTGTTTTATTATTTTTATCTAAATAATTGACTCAACGAATTTGTCGATTTGTCCTTCTTTTGTATTGTCATTTTCAATCGATTAACTACTTAAAATATTTTAAACTTATGTATTGTTTAAATTCCTAATACTTCTATTCTTAAGTAATCTTACATAAATTCACCTTTTCTTCTGGGGAAAAAATAAAATATAAAAAATTTCAATCTTATTTCTGTATCGTAGCTGTCCTAAAATTTCGGTCACAATTTTTTTTTTTTTATTCTGGCAGTGGAAATACTTCGATTTATTTAATAATAGCAGCTTTTATGTATGCTACCAGAATAGTTCACGTTTCTAATTTTTTTTTAAAGAAAAGTTAAGGGAAAAGTAGCTGAAAGAGAGAGAGATACCTTAACTTGTAATTTCTCATAACCAATTAATGTCAATTCTCAGATGATTTCCTGCGAGCGTTCTCAATGTTTTTTTCCCATTTCCACTTATTTCAAAAAAAGTATTTAATTTCGATAGTCATGGAGTGTTAGCAGAGTGTAACTTGTTTGCAAAAACAACGTTCCACCAGCAACATTATACAAGGAAAGAGTTCACCTTCTTTTGAATCTCAAAAGCGATATTCATAGTGAAGGGAGGGAAGGGAAAAGCGCAGTTTCGGGTAAGTTTTTTCTTTTTTGTTTAGAAGCTGTTTCTAAAGCTTCTCCGTGTTACGAATGTGTTTGCAACACTCACTTGTTGCTTTGTTTTGTCAAGGATTCGTTGTAAAAACCATAATGGCCACGGTTCTGTTATGATTTGTTATTGTGATGCACCATGCTTCAGTTTCTTGTTGTTTCTTCTATGAAATGAAAATGAGTTCAGTTTTGATCATTTGTGCTTTTCCAAATTAATGATTCCTTGATTTTTTTCCAATGGTTTTTCGTACTTAGGGAACTACGTATTTTTGAGGAAACCCAGGGAAAGGTTTCTTTATACCGAATGCTCATTTAATACGTTTAGTCTTGCTTTAATTATTTTAATAAGGTTTTTATGTGACATTCACGAGATAAAATGGGATTATTTTGATCTATGCCTCTTCTTGGAACTATGATATTGCATATAGGAAAGTATTTACTGATTATTTTCCTTGATGATGACCAAAAAAAAAAAAAAAAAAAAAGTAGAGCTTTGTTAAAATGAGCCTTTATAATCTCCGAAATATCGAGTTATTTTTTAAAATTTGTGGTACATTTTAAATCTAATGTCGATAAAAATTTTCGAATTATGTACATTGTTTGTAATTGATATTTTTTACTTGATGATAAACTTCAAATTATGTCTTTATGCACATGAAAAACGCTTAATTAATGTGGAAAAGTTAAAATAATAGTAGTAAAACAGTACTTTAATTAAATGTATAAGTAGAGGATGATGATTTTGGGCTGTATGTAGAAAATCAGTTGTTTTAAAGATTGATTTTAGCTTTTAAGATATATATTCACCCCTTTAGAGTCGCCGTCTTTCTATGTCACCAAATACATTGAAAGTCGAGTATTATTACGGATTTAAAAAAAAAATGTTTTTTCCCCCCTTCTGTTTGGGAGAATAAGCATTAGTAATTTTGTACATCAAATTCAAAAGCGTTTGTGTCATTTTACTGTAAATATTCTCATGCGTCTTACTAAGATGTTAAATTTTAATTTTATACTTCTCATGGGTATTAAGGTTTAATTTTATACTTCTCGCGTTTAATATTAAGTATAAAGGTACATATTGAAGTTTATTCAATTTCTATCCTCACAGACCATGAAATTTCAAAATTAAGAGTCTGTTTTATATTACGAGGTCAACATGAGTATATTCTTTTTCTAAACTAAGGTTATTGAGTAGTTAGTTGAAAAAGTGCAGAAGTCGGAACCGGCTTAAAATGATTTTTAATGAGTAGCTTTAGGTTAAAAAAAATTAATGAAATTTTCTTTTAAAATCTCTATCCGTGAAATAAAATTACCTTTTTTTTTTAACCTTCCTCCCTTTATTTCTTTTACTCTTGAAAGCGCAGCGTTACGTTCTATAGCGCACGGTCATTTGAGGTTGTTTTTCTTTTCGTTGGTCACTTGCTTTTGTTTCGACCTGTACACCTTAACTCTACTCTTATAAATCAACTGAAATGTGAGCTTTTTCGAAGGATTTATAAAACTCATTGTGGGTTATTATCTGCGGACAAAAAAAAAAAAAAAAATCCGAGTTATTACCTTTCAGGTTCTTCTGTTTTTATTGTGTTTAAGTTTTCAGAAACGAGGCAGCGTAACCGAAAATTGATTTTAAAAATTTAATAAAAAATAATTTCGTTTTAAAAAGACTGAAAGCTGACCATTAGAACCTATTTTCTCAGTTAAAATATTAGTTTTTAGTTGAAACTAAATTATCAACAGTGGATGGCGTTTTGCAATAAACAAAATCCAGCCATTGCTCGCTTTTTTAAAAATATTTCCTTATTTATCTTTAATACTGCAATTTAATAGAATAATTTGATGTCTTTATTTTTTCATATAACTTTGAGTTAAATAAATATTAGATTACGACTATTTAAATTTATTTCGCAATAAGTTTTTTCTCCCTCTGTTTCTTTAATCCGTATAGTTAACCTCATTTAAACAATTTTGAAAAAAGTTTGAAATTCAGCTTTTAATATGGTATTTTTGTGAAACATTTGGCTTGGAGCTATCCGTCAACTTCATCAGTACTGATATTTAAATTAGAAACCTTATTTCTCATGTTTTATTTTTCGTTCTCATTCATTCCTATTTTAGCAATGTTTCTCTTCCCTCCCCTCAATCTTTTTGGATTCTCTTTCAAAGAATGTCGAATTACGCATATTAAATGATATTGGAACCAAGTGTGGTTCGAAAGGATGTAACTGTATGGAATTTGCAAAGTAGACATGTTAATGTAAATTAGCCCTCTGACATTCCTATTATTCCATTCTTTTTGTTTGATTCTTTTGGAATCATGAAAGTTTGATGATATACTTTCGCGACAAATTTTTTTTCTTCTTATTTTAGTGCCTTAGATACCCTTCTTCCTTTTTGACATTAATTTTTTTTTTTTTAAATGAGGTGCGTTTTATATAATGTAAGTAAAGTTTGGGTTTCCTCTTTTCAAATTCATCGTTTCTTATATGAAGAGGTATAAAAAAGATAATAAATTAATGATGAAAGAGAAGAATCAGATGACAGTGACATAGGTTTTTCTGATTTTTGAATGGTCAATGTTTGCTATTTAAAAATTGCCTATTTATCCATTTAAAAAAACATACTTTAAAGTTTAAGTTTTCCCCCAAAAAAATTGTACTGGGATATTCAAGATGATTAATCCGATTTCAGAATTCCATATTTTCATAACTAAACGATACAGAATAATAAGTAATACATGAATTCAAAAGAATAATAAAGAAGGTTTTTTTTTTTCCAATTTAACTTCTTTAGTTACACATATAAAATTAATTCGATTTGTAAATTCCTGCCAAATACGTTGTAATGTGTCAGTGTTAATTGATTGTACAACAGCAGATATACGTTTTTTAAGCTCAAATAAATTTGTAGATAATGGTAGCACATGCACTTTATCTTTTCCAAACCCCCGAAGAAAGAAATCTCATGAGGTCATAGCGGGTGACTTAGGTGTAACTTCGAGTCATCTGGACCACTGAGATTAATCGAACTGCGAGGTAGCTCCGAGAAAGTTTCTAAAGCAGCTTTAATAACTTCACGAAAAATACGCGAGGGCCATCTATTTTTCAACAGTTCACTTCAACTGTTGAAGTTCCAAAACTTCAACAGTTTTCCTTTGTATCCATGTATTACTTTTCACGCCGTGTCATTTATTTTTGAAAATATGGAATTTTAAATTCGGATGAATCATTTTGAATAAACCTGTTTTATAATTTCGTGGGGTTGCGTCTTTTACCCTGAAAAATACGCTATGTATTAACAAGAGCGAGAATTGTTCGACTGGAATTTATTATAAAAATCTGCTGTGTTGAAATGTCCCGAATTTGGTTTTATAATTTCTTCCGCAGCTGAATCAGTTCGGGCGAGAAAGTAGAGGCATCTGACGGTATTGTTTATGTGCCGTTGATGTACACATTGTCATCCCTTCATCGATGTTGCTGGTTATCACTGGTGTCACGCGATCAAGCTGGACTTCCTTAGTGTAATCTCTTTATCACCCATTCTCTGATTAATGTTGAATCACGATTTGAAAAAAAAACAACAATCAACTCTCCTCTTGCTTGTCTCGGTGACTCACTTCAACCTCGAAAGAATAAAGATCACGATTCGGAGTGACTGTCTATGGGTTGGGTTAATTGTTCTGCAACACTTTGCTCCGTTGTTGATTGTGTTAAACGGAGATGGACGCGTGAGGAGTATTGATGATGAAATCTAAAGTGTTTCGACAACCTTTTGTTTGGTCAGGGTGGGGTGGGGAGAAAACGACCAGAGATGTCTTCCGGCCAAAAATCCTTTACAGTTATGTTTTATTAACGTGTAATTTCTGACGAAATATACTTAGAACCGCGTATCCTTCCCTCTCTAACTCTCTCTATAAGCTTGACGCATTGGCGAAATTACAAAATGAACAATTTTTAGATTTGAAACCGTGGAAAATTATTGCAATATGTGATAAGGATAAAACTTTTTTAAAAAAATGATACGAGTGAATTGTATTTTCATGTTGACAAAGTATTTTTTTAATTGTAAAATTTAATTATTAGCTTAGAATGATAGCGTAATAATTGAATTTTTCTCTTTTACAAATAAAAAAATCGCGAATAATTATTCAAAATGATTTATCCGGTTTCTAAGTGCTAGATTTTCGTAAATAAATGACACATAATGATAAATAATACATAAATGCAAAGGAAAAATATGGAATATATATATATATTACTAGTGTTCGATATAACTTCTTTTAATTGCATGTATAATGTGAATTCGATTCATAAATTCCTGCCAAACTCGTTGTAAAGTGTCAGTGGTTAATGGATTGTACAGCAGCAGAAATCCATTTAATAAGTTCACACCAGTTTGTAGGCATTGGTGGCGAATACACTTTATATTTTTCAAACCCCTAAAAGAAGGATTCACATGGAGCCCATATCAGGTGACTTAGGTTGAGAGCTCTGTAACATCAAGTCATCTGGTCCACTGCGACCTTTCCAAGTGCGAGGTAGCTCAGCTCCGTGAAAGGTTCTAAAATATCTTCGCGAAGAACAAACGAAGGCCATATATTTTTTCAATATAAAACTTCCTCTGTTTTTCTTTGCATTCATGTATTGCTTATCATTCCGAGTCGTTTGTTTTTGAAAATATGGAATTTTGAAATCGGATGAATCAATTTGAAAAATTTTCAGTGATCTATATGAATTAAGTAGATTATATAGATAATTATTTATTGTAAATTTAAACAAAAATAAGTGTACACACCAGGCCTTATATCAATGACTACCCCTCCAGATTCATTCGTACATCGATTTCGAATTTGCCTCTGAAATAATTTTTTGCTCTAAACATTACTTTTGTTTATTACCTATATTGATAAATTTTTATTGCCTTTGCTTGGAGCAATTATTTTCATTTTCTCTTAAATTTGTGGTAGTTCTTTTTGTGTTTTGATTTCAATTGTTTCAATCTATGGCCTCGACCGTTTTTTTCCGCCCTTGGATGTTTTCTCGTCGTTTTTGTAGGTTTTTATAATGGATCAGAGAAAGGTAATTGTTGTTGAGTCATTTTTAGTAATTTTAGCAATGACTGTAATTGATTTATTTTCCTCAACACAAGCCAATAAATAATCCCTTTCGAAACGGCGCAACATCTTTATCGCGACACGTGAGGCTCGTTGTCACAAGGTTGTTTTTAAAAAAATTATTTTACTCTGATCCATAATATCCACTCTTAATGAACGTATTGTTTACAGAACATACGTGAATCATTCTTATATCGAGCATATCATTGGTCGTAATCTTTTTGGAACTTAATTTTGTTTCTAACTGCCGTTGCATTTCATACTACTGAAAAAAAAATGTACTAAATGAAATATACTCATAAAATATACTAAACGTTTTCCTTTTGCCTTTCAAATATCCTTATCAATAAAATTATGCAATAGAACTTTAAGAAATATTGATGATTTTTAAATCATTTTAACTCCGAGTCTAATTAAAGGGTCTCAGGAATGTTTAAGTTCAAATTGTTCGATTTTAAAGAAAAATGTTTACCATTTTATGCTGAACATACTGATACCAACAGTTTGGCGATACTCAAAAAACTTCAAGAGTTGCTCAATCAACTGTACAGCTGGTTTTCGTAAAATCAGCGTTTTTAAATGCACTTGCCACGTCCACATATTTTCGAATTAGACGTGTGTTACAATTTATTTTGCTTAATAAGTCTCATTAATTTTTTTTTTAAACATTCGGTTGAACTAGTTGGAAGTTTGGCAAGATGAACAACCTAAATAAATGTTTGTTAATCTCGTTTGCCCAAAGTTGATTGGTTCTGTTCTTCAATTTTTAGAGACTGCGTCAAATCTGGCCATTGACATTTACAATATTTAACGTCAAACACTTATTATTATTTTAGAGAAATCTGGTGTAAAATATATTTCAAAATGTACGTTTATCACTGGCAGAAGATGGTTAACTTCGAATGTAAACATTTAAAAAATGGAATGTGGAATCATTTTTGTGGCTCTCTGAGCAAAACAAATTATATTTAAAAAAAAAATCGAGCAAACAGGAGGAAAATTATATCATCCTAGAGCATTTTAATTGCAAGTTTCAAACTTTAATTTTTAATTAAATGTTAAAACTTTAATTGCATTTTTCTCAGTTTGAGGTTTTTCCCTTGCGCGCAGGATATTTAAAAAAATATTATACTCCAACACTTAATATTTTGTAGGTATTATAAATATAATACATTCTTAAAGCTGTGTTTGAATTTAATGTCGTATATATATTTATTAATATAAAAAAGTTAGAATATGTATATATTTTTTGAAATTTTAAAAATTTGAAGTATTAACTTCAAATATATTTTAAAAGTTTTATTTATCCCTTTAAGAGTTTCACATTAAAGAGGGCATATTTGACTTTATAAATAATCTTACTGCAAGTTATTAGAACCATTTTGTGCAAAATATCTTGAGCGCAGTGAAACGTACTCAAATTTCCTGAAAGGTACTGTTATTATTTTCATGGGTTCATAATATGAAAAATTAAAAATATATTTTAATTATTTTACGTGTTTTAGGAAATTCATTCCTTCATAAAGCATGTGTAAAAATATCAAAATAATTAATTTTAATTTCAATGAATTATAGCTAATCGAAAATTGTGTGTGTTTTCCGCAGTCGAGATAAATCTAACAACCCTGAGACGCCCTAAATAATTTTCTTTCTCGAATAAACTGAAGTTATGAAGATATATTTAATTTTTTAAGCTTTTCTTCTTAGCTCTTTCCAATCTATCCTTTGTTTACATTTTGAATTCTAGTAATTTTGATGTATCGGCATTTAATCAATGAGAAAAAAATGTTTTTATTCAAAAAAATCAAATAAACAGAAACCGGTTAGAAGTTAATTATTTTGAAGATATTTGTTTTAAAATTCGAAAAATTTATTCAATTTTATGTTGGAGAAAAAGATTTCAAAGAATAAATATATTCGAAAACAAAAAATTGTTAGAGCTGGCTCTTTGGAGAAAATAGCTCTCGTGTTGCATCTAAGTGTTGTGTGTGAGAGAAGTTAATAAAAATTCAATTAATAAAC
This sequence comes from Nephila pilipes, assembly GCA_019974015.1. NCBI lineage: Eukaryota > Metazoa > Arthropoda > Arachnida > Araneae > Nephilidae > Nephila > Nephila pilipes. Next base: position 716,926 of record BMAW01110891.1, on the reverse strand, counting down.
CTTCAGGTGTACATTTTTTTTTTTTTTCTTTTTCAGGAAAAATTTCTATTTAGCTTGTTTTAAATAAAGTGGACGAAAATTTATGTACAGTTTATTGATCAGTGCAAATGTTTTAAAATTAATATTTTAAAAAGTTTTAATATCTAAACAAATCTTACTCAAATGTGTTATGAACTTTTGTGTTTTCAATTTAAGTTTTCTAACTGCCACGAATATTTTCAATTATCTTTCAATATTTTTTTGTGAAAAAAATTTCGTTTTTGCAGCATTATCTTATGCGAATTTCAAAATCCAATTTGCTGCTGGGCATAATCTTTGAGTCTATTCTTAATTCGTAACTGTCATATACATTTGCAATGTTTGTTATATTCTCAAAATTTCACTAGAATTTCCTTTTATCTCAAAAGTTATCTCTCAAGAATTTATCTTTAAGAGTTGTGGTTGTAAAATGATAGAATTTTGTCGGATGCGTCAGAAGCATTGTATATTTTTGCCTAGACGGAATAAAAGTTTTGTGGATATTTTCTATGTGTTGGCTTTTCCATTGCTGAATATTATTTCTTATGTTTTCAGTTAAATGAGAACCAATTTTTAACTTGCTTTTTAACAAAAAGTGTTCATAATAATGATTTTTTTTACTTTTGTTTTCTTCTCCTGAAACCGCACTAATCCTTGAAAACGCGTCGTTTGAGGCTTTCCTGCACGAAGCCGATAGTATCTAGGTAATTACATTTACGTGGGAACCGAATGAATCGCGTTCAAGTAGTTCGTATTTTTCTTTAAAAAAAAATCCTGTAAATAAATTGATGTTCATCCGCTCATAATTTTGATACGAATATGATTTTGTTAGTAATTCAATTTTATTTAATACTTATCACAAGACACCTTCTTTTTCAGCTAACACCAAATATGTTCTTTAAAAATGAATTCGACTAACAATTCAAGTGTGAAGTTTTGTTTTATGTTGTATTTATCAAATTAATTTCTTATTGAGAAACTTTCATATTATATTTTTAACAATAGTGTTTCCGGTAAAACTAATCCTTATTTTGATTATGCCGATGTCCTAACGGTATTGATGCTGTTCCACAGATGAAGTAAGGGGAAAAAAAAAAAAGGAAATGCTTTATATCAATGAAGAAAAACCAGACTAGCATTTACGACACCATGTGAGTTTTATAATAAAGTAATTTTCATATGAACAGAATGAGTAAATGGAATGAAAATTTCGAGTGTATTGTTATTCGATGGTGGTAACTTCGGCGCGCGGGGGGGGGGGTTAATTTATGGATGCCGCGCTTCATATTTTTGTAAGATAAAAATAATGCTTTTAAAATTTCAATAGATTTTGAGAATGTGTGTGTTAATTTTCTTGGTCTGTTAGGTGTCTCACTTAAGTTAGTTACCTTTTGCATTATTACTGAGATTGTGCTTTTTATATTTTCATGAGATATATACTGTATAATCTCTGTTTACATATGTATTTCTTACTTTAATTTCTTCTTTTTGCAGCTTGATAATTTGAAAATATGATGTATATTATAATTTTATAATATCATACATTCATAATGTCAAGCGTTATCATACATTTAAATATAAATTTATCGTTAATAAGATTTTTTTTTTTTTTTTTCTGTTCGGGAAAGTTTGGTACCAGTAAGACATTATTGAACTAGCATTAAAGCTGTCTTAAATCAGACTCAGAATTTAAAAATGTTTTATTTCATATTCTGTATGGTTTTTCTTTCTAATTATTATTATTATTTTTTTTTCACTATTTCATGAGTATAGTTTTACCTGTAGTTAATCATTGAGAGGGTTAGTAATTTTTGTGGCTCATTTTTTTCTTAATAAATTGGGGGTTTTTTTTTGTAATATTTTGTTATTTCTCTTGTTTTATGTTTTTAGGCATACATAAATAATGTATGTTTTCTTTGTATTATATTTTTTTTCTTTGACCTTTAAAAAATAGTATGACTTCTCTTTATAACAAAATATTTTTCTTGAACACTAATTGTGTTTCTATGTTTTGTTGATTCATCTAATGCTAGGTAAATCTACCTTTTTGTGTTCTTATGTTAATATTTAAAAATAGTAAATTTCTTTAAATGTTTTTTTTTACGCATGCGCATCTTAATTTCCTTTTCGCACACGCACATATTTTTCATTCTGAAGCAATATAGTGTAAAATATGAAAAATTTTGACTTGCGTTAGGCATCTACGATTGCGTCTCTATCGAAATTAGTCAACTTTTATTACATTACTCTTACTTTAAATAAGGTTAACACAATAGATCAATCGTAGGTTTCAAATATTAATAGTTTTTATTTTACTTAAAACATAGTGTTTTTTCATGATCCTCACTTATAAAAATATTAAAGGCTACAAAATGTGCCATTGCATAAAGAAAGTAATTTTAATATAAGTTGTTGGAAGCTGGTGGGAAATTATTAAATATGCTAATAAATACTATGGTCTTTTATAGAAACATACGAGTTCAGTGTGTTTTTTATTCGTATTACAAACTAAGTATGCTGTTATTATTAAGTTTTTATGTATCAAATTTTGAGTGTGGAAATGTCTATATTCCTGACCTTGGATCAACACACCAGGGCTTGGTTGAAGCACTGCAATGCTTTCCAAGTGCGTCATTTTCAGATTTTGTTCTGTAATGTACATGTATGAGTGTGCGTTTCTCTTCGTTTATTATGGGATTGGAAACCCAAATCTAAAAATCCCTTAAATAGTGCGTGATTCAATCGGTTAATTTTCAGCTTACGAAGTAATATTCTCCCGAACCCATTAAACGGTGTAACTTCCATGAAATTCGAGATCGTCTTACCTATGGGTCTTGTTCATTTGAAGCGGTGCCCAGAATAGTTTTGTAAACTTGCCAGCGCTTCTGATCAGAATTGAAGAGCGGGCCTCCCATTGGACCACGCACCCAAAAAAGTCGATTGGGGAAGGAAAGGTGTCCGATCTCGGTCAGGCATGACGGCTGCTCAGCGGTCGGCCCCAAACCAAGATATCGGGTATGACCTTAACCTCTAGTGGCGCAGTTGAATTTTTTAAAAGCGACTGGCTGGAACATTATTTTAGTCTTATACTGATCATGCGCACGAGAATAATAAATAGGAGTTTGATATTGAGTTAGTTAATGCATTAATGAATAATCATGCATTTATTAATAAATCATAGGCACTAATAAAATGTGAAAATTCATTCAATCAAAATATCTCTTTTAAAAAATTATATGCTCTATATAATTTAATAATTTTGAATCTTTTTTTATCATTTTAAAACTTTATTGGTTGGTTTGTTTGGCAATTTCTGCATCTCAGAATCTTGCATCTAATCTTTCTGATCTTTTGCAGTGCTGAGTATTTTTTAAATGTAGTATAGAATTATATATTATTAATATTTTATTGAATCATTTCCAGATATGTTTAATCTTTTTGTCCTTTTAGTTAATTTTTCACGCTCTTCTGTGAATCTTATAAATCTTTGATAGCCACCTTTAAAATCTTTAGTATCGGAGTTTTTTGTAAATTAAAGAAAAAGGTTAGCGTATAGTATTTGGATGCATTCGTTGCTTTTATAAAAAGTTAAATAAACCGAATAAATTTGAATATTTTGCATGATATTTCCCTAATTCTGCTTGATCTTTTATTTTGATTACTACTAACTGACCTAGAAATGAATTACATAAAAGCAACTTCACCGTTTTTATGTTCCGAAATTGGTATTTTTTACATTATCAGATTTTATTTTAAATTTTGTAACAATTATTAAGAAGTATTACATATTCGATATGCAACATTAATATATTGCCTTATTTCTTTCGCGCGTACGTGATCGAAACACCGTCCAACAACGGTACGTATCACTAATTTCAGGAACGAGTTTTTCAGGAGGAGGGAAAGGGGCTAGCGTTCCTCATTGAAAACCTCGTTGCTTCCTCAGTGAGGCAACTGTTGCCTTTCAACTCTGAAATAATGAGTCATTCCTCTTATTCACTAAATGCCCTTTCAAAAGCAAATCGATATTTAACATTACAAACGTCTCTCCCCTAACATCGAGTTCTTGTCTCTCCTATTTAAATATTTAGCAATTTTATCCTTTATTACGAATGAAAGAAATATTTTTATAGATTTTGGTAGTTTCTAAAGAGGTTTCCTTACAGGAATTCTAGATTACAGATTTTATAGATTTAGGAATTACAGATAATCTATATCTACGGTCATCGAAGAAAGATTACCTTATTCATTTGATTATTACGTTTCATTTTTCCTTCTCCTTTGCTGCCTCATTATCTGATCATTAATTCATTGCTCTCCTTAACTTGACAAAAAAAGGAAAAATCACACACTTCCCCAATCTAACATATAAAACCATCTACAAACAAGCGTAGGGAATTAAAAAAAAATAATAAACTTCAAGCTTTTTTTATTTAACTCCATTGCATATGTTCCAGTGTTTACCCTTTTTTTCACAACGATTTCGGCCAACTGGTTCAGTTACCTCAAAGCCAAAACTTCCACCAGGTGGCAGCACGAGAAGAGTCGGCAGCTGTCTGAGGCAACGGTCGTTTTCTCTGACAGACACAAAGTTCGTTAGCGCCGCGACGGTTGTCCTTTTACTCGCTCTGCTTTGGTGTGGATAAGTGTGCGACCCATATCAAAAGGGGTGTCCCATTGGGCTTTAATTCAACACTCATCTGGATAATTGTGTGAGAATTCGTGTTTATGTGTCCTTCTGATATTCTTTGGTGGATCGAGCTCAACTGTCATACATGAAGTACTGGTTCAACGGCATGTTTGTTTTAAATCTAGTGTGGTAAGTGGCGTGCACATTTTTTTCCATTGTTTAGGAAATTCGTTAGCCTAGAAATTATCTTACGCATTTGCTTGTGAAATGCGGCAAAGTTCCACGGTAAATATCTTATCGACCAAAAAAATTAATAATTTAAAATTCTTCCAATCAATTGAACGTTATCTATTTGATAGTAGACTTTTCATTTAAAAAAAGAAAAGAAAAATCGTTATCCTTAATTTTTCGAAAATTTCAACTTGGTTCTTGGAATGAGCCGTCTGTTATGTGAATAGTCCGGTAATTTCTTGCTCTGAAAGGGCGGAGGCATATGAACAGTATTAAAAGTACAGACTAAGAGTCTGTATGTAATAAGTATTATTTTTTACCTTTGAAGCGACTTATGCCTCTTACTCTTTATTTCAAATATATGCATATGGCTGAGGTGTTTATTTGTGTGCTGAATGTGACCTTTCCCAAGTTAGGGCGTGTGTCGTAAATTGCATTTTATTATCCCTCAGCACAGCTGCAGTTTTTTCTTGCCACCAGTTCTTTTTCTCCTATATATTACTATATTTTGTTATCTAATATTTCTCACTTATATGTAACCAATTCTTATCAATCTAATAGGAAGGCTTTTGCAGTTATTTATTTATTTTAGAGTTTGTATATAAGTGAACCATCCCCATTACATTAATATGTTTTCATCTCATGATTGTAAATGATAAAAGTTTCGTATTTTTCGAAAAGTTATGCAAAACACTGCTCATAATGACATGTAAAGAATGTACGATGTTTGAAATAATCATGAATTCTAATTAGACTGTCTTCTACGAAATAAAAGTTTTTGAAAGATAATTTTTCACGGAAATTTCTCTATTCAAGAAAAGAAGAAATAATCCAATCTGTTGCCATACGTATCATTTTATTTTATACGTGTGAGATCGCTGTCGAGTCCGTCAACATTTTCTGTTAAAGTACAGTAAAAAAAACTTAGTGGAGAGAAGCAGTAAAAACTCAACACTGTAGTGATAATTACTTGTCTAAATGAAAACTTTTACATTGGAACTTGTGTTAAACGGAAGCAATTTTTATTAATATTGTGTCTTAAATTTATTTGCAAAAGGCGTGTGAATGTGGTTTCGTCTTCTGAATTATTTATAATTGCTACGTTTACTTGGCTTCCGTTAAGATTTCGTTGCTAATAGGGGAACTTAACATATTGATGAGTCGTTTAGACAGTTTAATGATTTATATTGTGTTGAAGTTATGCGCTTTATTTGCATTTGATCAAATGTAAAAATGCTGAAATAAATGTTTTATGCAATCTCATGATATTTGCTTTGGATTTCAATCTGACAGTTCCTCCAATTATTGATTGATTGAAACGCTATGATAAATTGCTTTTGATTAAATTAGGGCAGAAATAATGAAACTTAGATTCCTTTCTATTTGATGAGAGGCCTGCTTTGAAATTCAACGATATTGATGAAGATTTCATAAAGTAGAACACTTCTACCGTAATCGCGAATTTTAATGCATTTAAGCACTGAAATTTCTCTTGTTCTTGATCACCTATGAGTGTAGAGTTTCTGGATTCTACTGAACGTCTAGTTTGTTGTCTGTCATTGGAATGTGTGTTTCTTTGCGACTTGAAGAAAGGGTTGTGAATATAGCAATGCGGCTTTTTGGCAAGAGAACAAATATGCGAGACCCCCCTCTCGGTTCTATCTGCGATGCAAGCTGCTTTTAGAAATAAGCAAATTCTCCCCATCCCTCCTTCAGTGACTAGGAACCCTGTGTCATTCACGAGATCATGTTTCCAGACGAGTCAACAGGTTCAGAAAAAAAGTTTGATTTTCTGTCATGTACCTATATATTTATCTCAATATTGCACGTAACATTAAAATTTGTTCAATATATGAATACATAAGCTTTGTAATATGCTTTAACAGAATCGCGCTTAATTTTTTTTCTCGATATATACTTTAAATTATGACTAAAAGTTTAGTTTGAGTATTCTTAAGAATGGTAATCTACAAATGGCTAATAAGAGTGACTACAGGTTTTCTTGAGAGGAAGGTAACTACCTTATAAAATAATCTTTTACGTAGTTCTAGGAAACGATTTATCTGAGAATACTCATATTGTTATATCTTTCCAACCAGAAAGCTAAGGTATCATCCTGTTTTTTATACAAGTGTAAAAAAAAAATGTAGAAGTATCTGTTTACTGAGTTCGTATTGAATGTAGCTTTTATGCAATTTCCCCCCCTAAGCTCTTCGTATACCTTTCAAAGGTGTATGTACCTATAGAAATATGCGTAATCGCTATGAGAATCACGGCTTAAGCGTAAGAATATGGTTATTTAATTGTAAATAAAACTGAAATTAGAGATGAGAAGTAAGATTTTAAGAATTATGCGAACTGAAAAAGTCATTTCTATTTTTTAAAAAAAGAAATTCCGTCGGTTTTTAGTTTTTCTTGAATTATTCTTTGTGTTGGAATCATATATATAAAGTTTTAGTTTTAAAAAATCTGTTATTTTGAACTTATTTTCCTTTAAAATTTTAAGTTTTAATTTAAATTAGTAGACACATTTTCTCTTTTTTAATGTTATACTCTAGTTTAATTATTTAATGTACTGATTTCAACTAATGTTATTCTCAAATTTCGTGTATTTTTAAAAAACGCATATTTTTAAAGTTTTACGAGCAAGTTTCGAAATTTCCATTTTAATTTTTCAGTTTTTTCCCCCTCGCTAAGAATTTTTTTAAATTATTGCTATTAATTCAAAAACTGAACTAGAATTACTTAAATATCTGCTATACATGTCGGTTGAGCCTTCGGGCATTCTCATCAGTTTTAAAGCACACGTCAGCTGTTGGCTCTTTAAGAAGGAATTAAATGCATTACTTAATGAATAAAATAATCCATAAAATGCGAATATATAAGGCAGATGGAAATTCATTTCTCCTCTCTTTATGTTGCTTTATAAATGCAGCTGCAAAGCGTTGTTACTCGATGCTCAGGCTTTTCTTTTCTAATCCGAAACTGTTTCAACGTAAATCATACCGTGCGCTGCTTTTGTTGGGCTATAAAATAGATAATACATCAAACATTTCTTTCTTCCTTTTCCATCGCTGACCTTACTCGATGTTTACGTTCTGCTTACTGATGTTTCAAGGATCCTTTTCCTTAAAATCGATGACTGCCATCAACGTGAAGATAACCTTTCAACTTCAATTTTTTTTTTTCCCTCCATCACGACTGTGGAATTTTTTAACGGTTTGTATCTGTGTTTCAAGCAATTACTTGACTGAAACATCTGTGTGAATTTTATTCTCCAAATCCTTTTGTTATGTCTTCAGCGTAGGTGTAGAATATGTTCTGTTGTTTTAAACGTTCAGATTGTACATAAGTTGTACGAATCGTTCTAGAGTTAGGTGAATTGCGTCTGGAAAACAAATTAAATTTATTTTCTTGTTAATAGAGGCGATATGCTATTCAAATTCATAATCATAGCCCTCGTGTGGTTCCAGAATGGCATCAATTTAAAACCAAGCAGTTAAATTTATATCTCTGAGTAGATTTTTTATGTTACATCAACCGCGCATTTTATTTAACTCCTCTTTGTTATAATCTTGTTTGTTTTCATGTAATTAAAATATGAATCGATAAATTACTTTTTAGTTTGGTTTGTAGTTTATTTAATATTAAATTTAAGGTGTCAGAATTATATATTTTAATAATTGAATTCAGAAGCTAAGGTATTCGTAATTTCCAATCTAGGGTTCATGAAATAAATTATAAATGATAAACATAAGCCTTTAAATCAAAATTCAGCAATGTATCAACAGTGAATGTAAAAATAGTTTTGATGTACAGATTTTGCTTCTTAGATTAAATATATTTTTTGTTTAAAAAGTTTTTTAATTGAATAATGGTTACAACTGTCATCCGGTTTAATCGAACCGGTTTTTAAGTGGCCATTATTCAGTTGTAGTATAGTTAGTTTGGTTCCATCATCAACTGATCGCTATTCAGAAGTACTAAACTCATTACCAATATCCCGTTTCTGCAGTTCTATTGTGATGTTATCCTAAATGAACGAATTTAAACCATACTATGTAAATATTGATGATATATTTTGAATTTTTGCTCACTTGGACCAGTAACAAGCAGTTTTATTTTTTGTTAAGTTAGTTGATCCATTATAATTATCCCATTTTGTTTTTGAAGGTGAAAGTTATGAAAGTGTGAGAACTGTGCCAAAATATGTTTTGCAGTTGTTGAATGCGATTATTGCAGTGATGGGGGAGGGGATCGCGCGTTTTCTGAAGTTTCATCAAGGGTAAGAATTTTGAACAATTAATCAATGCGGTTATTCTAAGCGATTTTCTTTATACCGGTGATGAGGTACGTCTGTGTACAGTAAAAACACATTTTCCCTCCCCCTTTCTCTTTTTAACTTTCCTTTCTCAAAGTAGTTTTTGTTTATTTAGCAACAGTAAAATGTAGAACTCGTTTGTTTTATCCATATGGAAACCTGCCACCTCACCCTTCCTCATAGTTGATTAAACAAGTGCTTATTTCTTCCCGAGGAGTGTAAATTGTTTCTGTGTTGACTCACGGATGACAGTTGAATAGATGCGTTGTTTTTCAGGATCTCTGGCTCTCACTTCCGGAAGCTGTTCTTATTTACAATACAACACTATAACAATTTGCGCAACACGTTCGAAAGGTTCTTGCCTCGATGAATTGCAGCTGTAAGATTTTCATTTTATGATACGCAGAGGTGAAAAACAATCCAGTAGAGTCGGAATTAACCGTTGCATTCAATTAGATATCAACGGCGCACTTAAATTTCACCAATGCGTAAGTTAAGGTGGTGGTCAGTATTATGTGATAACTCCAAGCTAAATAACGTTATATTATTGTTTAAGAATCCTAAAATCCACATCGCTCTTAAATACAACCCTCCTCCCATACCTTAACACGTTCGTGGGCCAGAATGATACAGTATTCATTTTGATTGTGATGAAAAAGTGGCATGAATTCTGTAACATTTAAACTGAGAAGCTACATGGTCATACTTTTAATTTTATCTGCATTTTTTATTTATTTATTGCTATTTTTAAACTTTAATGTCAAAGCTAACTGGTTCTTTGATCATGTTCCGTGTGCTGGCGAATTACGTAAATTAGGAGCGCGACACTTTTCATGAATGTATAATAGCATTCTTAATATATACCTATTAAAATGTAATATACTGAGCCCTTGGAAAAAATGTGCAGTCGACAGTATAACTAAATCTGCATCCGGTGCGATCTCACCCTTTATTCCATATTGTGATATCATTAAATTCATTAAATCAGCAATTCGTGATCACCGGAAGGATCAATGGATCATCGAGATAAGTAATAAACTAAATTATGTTAAACGTATCTTTTCTCGTTGGAAATCATATTCATATTGAAGACAGCACGTTATTTTAACACTTTATCGGACACATGAGACTTACACATAAACTCTTTATTTCGGGACAATCCCCTATGTGTAACCATTATGTTTGCCCCCTGAATCTCAGACACATCCTGACTGAATACTCTGCTTTTAATTCTGCTCATGTGTCCGATAAACGTCCGATTGAACATTTTAAATCCCAAGCATCTTTAATTGACTTGGTTGGGGAAAACCCAACGAAATATTTTTAAACTTTTTACATGTGACGTTGGTTTTTATTCCATTTCTATAATATTTTTAAAACCTGCTTTTATTCTTTGTCCTGAGGTTGTTTATCAATTGTATTAATTAGAAAATTGGTAACATCTTCACCTTGTGTTTGGTATGACGTGTTCTATGAAGACTCAATGCCAGAAATTTTATACAAGCAACGTACAACCAAATATAACTTACCAAAATTTGTATGTAACTATTAGTTGAATAATAAATGTTCCATTTTTATGCCTCTGTCTCTATAAATGCTCTTAAAATTCGTACTGTCCGTGAACTTGCTAACGAAAATGTTATAAGATCTTCAACTTTTCTAATGTTACCAATTTTGATTTTGGTTTTGATTTTGATTTGATGCAAAACAAAAATTTTTGACCGGAAAGATAATATTCTATTCTAATAAATATTATGTGGAATGTTGAAAACTGTTACTCGTTTAAACTAATTAGATCTCTCTGTCATGTCGTGAGAGTGTAAAAGTTTGAGAGTGAGGTACCAGTTTAGATTTCTTTCGCGTTATTCAAACGCAAATGAATATTAATTCTCGTGGCCACTATCCCGTATTGAATTGATAACGCGTTAATTCAAATGACACCAATTAAACTTACAACTGTGGTTTTAATGTAGGAATCAATCATTTTAGTCGTGAGATTCTATTATAATTGGTAACGGATTTTTTTTTTTTTTTTCTGGCGAAAAATATTATACGCAGATCGATGTTCTAGGCCAGAAATAGATCTTAAATAATCAGTAATTTTTTTTTTTTAATTCCTTGAATAATGAAATATTTCCCTATTCGCAGATAGTGATTATTTTTCTGTGTTTAACAGTTTTAAATTTCTTTTTTTCCCCTCCTTCTTTTTCGTGAATACACGTAGTGATTTATCATCCTGCAGTATGATTTTTTTTAACACTCGTTGGAGACGAGCCCACAATCGGAGTGGAGCGTCACTAATCTTGTAATCCGTGGCCGTTATCTGCTCCTCGCCCATCTCGTGGTCATCAGGTCCCTGAACCCTAGGTCATACGGTTCATTGTTTTGGAGGAGTCCGCCTGTCAATAAGCAACGTTTCCTGTTCAGTAGACGGTGATGCTTCCCACAGTGAGAGCGTAGGTCTGCGAAGCATCGCTGCACTTGATCATCAGTGGAGCAAAAATGAGTGAATCACTCGATACGACCTCTGCCGTTTTCAGAGAACGAAAACAAACAAACAAATAAAAATGGAAAGTTTCGCAATTGTTTTGAGGGAAAATAATCATTTATCATTTTGTCTCGATATGCCTTTTATTTATCTCAAGTTAATGATTTGTTTACGGAATGCCTTTGGCTGCCAGTTGACACCTGAGCCGTCTCTCCACTCTCCACATACACGCTTCCCCGACTTATGAACTTTGAGCCCCGACAGATTTAACGTGCATCAGCCCCTCTGCACGACGGGTCTTGAGCGGAATCAGGACGCTAACGCACGGCGTACTGAAACTACTAATTCGTGACTACAACCATTTGGCTAAAAGATTACGGTGTCTATGTATTTACTATTTATAGATTAACAGCTGCTCATCACAATAATTCTTCCTTCTTAGTTTTATTTGCTTTAAGAATACGGCTTGTCTGTAAGACAGAAATAAATCTATAAATGTACAAGTTAACTAAAAAGTTACCTTCTGTTTTGAAACATTCTTGGATTTGAAGTAGATTTTTAGCTTTACTAAAAAAATTCTCGTACTTGATGCATTAACTTAAAGTAATTTTAGGAGTGAAAGATTATTAAAAAAAAAAAAAAAAAAAAAATTCTATCATTTCTTAGATTTTACTAGTTTGGGGAATGCCTTTGAGAACGCAGAGCGAATTTAAAATTGAAGATTGTGTCTGATTTTTTATTAACTTCCGTACGTAAAAGCAACACAAAAGGCTATTGACAACAGACGGAAACTTCGACGACTTTTTGTATATTGCAAGATGAATTTTAACAAGTGCGAATGTAAAATCAACTAGAATGGGATGCTATTTTAATGTTACTGACTTGAGAATTACTGGTGTTTTTAACATTTTCAGCAACGGAGGTTTTGCTTTGCTTCTGGTCAAGATTATCACTTTTTATGTCAATTATTTTTAGAGAAATGCTGCACGCGCTTATATACCGGTTAAAAGCATTTTTACCCCCTTTTTCTTTTTAATATGTGTACATCGTTTATAATCTCATTTTATGCTCATCGTATTTTAAAGAGGATTCTTTTATTCACGTCATGTCACCCCTTTCAAGAAATAATCTACTTAAGTCAATATTTTTGCGGAACTGAAAGTGATTGATTTTTCTGTGAGTGTGAATATAATGAACCTCATGAATATTTGTGGGCTGGAGATACTTAATATTCCATTTTTAGTTCTTTTTTTTTCCCCCGTGCCCGCTGATAGCTTTCAGTGCCAATTAAAAGGTAAGAAGTAATGGAAGTTCCGTAGAATCGGTCTTCTGAAGGTCAAGTCGTTAACTTTCCCGAAGATTAGTGGATTTGGCGAGTGTAAAAGTAGGTTGAAAACTTAGCTGAAGTTTTTTGCGCAATGTAAGCTCCTTGTGCCGCTAAACTTTACCTAATTCTTAAGATTACGGTCTACATAACAAATTATATTCTTGCATTATGTTAAGTTCCAAAATTTACATTCTTCAACTTGTGGCACACTTTCGAAGGACATTTTTCAGACATTCTTATGAACGTTTAATATACTCTTATTTTGATACTTTTTTCACCTTCAGTGATTTCGATTTTGTATCTCTGAAATCGAGTTGTGAGACACGAATCGGAATTTTTGATAACTTAGCGCACATTTTAGATAATTATCAGTTGATTTCGTTTTTCTGCTTTTTAATTGTTGCTTTTTTTCAATCGGAAGGAAATGGAAAATGAATTAGTGTAACGCTAAAAATGTAATCGAAATCTTTTGAAATAATTTCTTTTCTTAAAAACTCAATAAATTTTAATGAATTTGTAATTTGGAAATATTTTATTTTGTACTGTTAGAAGAGATAATTGCCGACAATGAAGACAAAATATATAACTTCACATTTTGTAATAGTCGTAGTTTTAGATATTCGTTTTAACCAAAAGATTCGTACCTTTTTAAATCATGTATTCTCAGGATCGCATTTTGTTTTATAAAAATTTTACGAGACAAGAGTTTTTATTTATTTATATTTGTACCTGACATTATTTTGTCAATGGAAGTGCATACAGCTTGATCAGTTATATAATATATTTCGAAGGGTTTAAGTTAACAAATTATTTGACTGAATTTATATAAATGTTAAATTCTGTTTGAAATTTTTTTTTTCACCTTATTGTGCCAGGTTATTTACGTAATGGTTTTGTTGCCTTAATGGTTGTAAAGATACAGTACCTCTCGTAGCTTTGCATTGTTTGATTGACAAGAAAATATGTGATAAAGCAACAGATAGTCAAGCTCATTAGCATTTTAATTGATGTTTTTCTTGCTGTTTTAAATTTCACTTATTTGTTACTGTGGTTTTAATATATACACAACTCATAACTCTGTTCCAGAATTTCAGTAACCTGGTTGCTAATATCTCGGTTTAGTTGATGAAGGGAACGAATTCAATCTATGTAATTATTCGAATAAATTACAAACTCTTCGTCGAATAACTATTTCATAAAATACCATCATGTAAAAGGGTTGGAGTTCGTGTGCGTATTATTTCTAGATATGCCGCAAAATTCCTTGCTTTCCATGAAATTCGTCGAAACCGTCATTTATTAAAAAATCTAAGAGAGAGAAGATACCAAAATTCGGCTGCCGTCATCGCTTAACATTGATTAAAAAGGACGCTAGTTACTAGTTCTGTTTTGGGCTACATATATTAATGTAAATTAAATTTTGTTTGAATCGTGTTTCTTGTATCAAATGCCTTTTTTCCATTTCGCTGTTAGGTAAATGAGAATTCTTCCATTTTGCTGTTAGGTAAACGAGAAGCGTTACCTAATCTGTCATCATTTGATGCAAAGAACAGGTCTTCTATCTCCTGGCTCGCTACTTAGGAACTGGTTGAGAAAGGCAAAAATACCATGTTGGTAGGATGATTCATTCGTCTAGTTTTGTACCTGCTTTTAATTGCTGTGTATTTCTCATTCCGTGATGAATCCTATCCGATGCCACCCACTGCATTAGCGAACTCTATCAAGGTGTGTTTTGGGGCCAACTGGCTAAGGTCACACACTCACAGCAGGGCCAATGCCCTCGGCGCTTCTTCTGTGGGAGAGCGTGCCTTGAGAGGTTGTGGGCGAGGCGAAACACATCCAGGTATGGCACCAACCTCCTGAATCATCTCATGCGATTTATTTACCTCCCTTCCTACTTTTTGTTTTGGCGCCAACCATTCTCTGTCGGGATTGCACAACAAATGAAACTCGCATTTGCGGTTCAGCTCTCTTGAACTTGTCGTTTCAAGAAAAGACCACAGAAATTCTTAAGGATGTTGACACATAGATTTTTTTTTGTTATCATTTTGCAAACTTTTGGTTAAGAATAAACTTGAGACCTCAGTAACTTCCTTTGTTTGTTTTCTTAAGTAGGTGATATTAGGTGAGCGTTGATGATAAAGACGATATACTTATGAACTCATCAGTTAATCCTCTTAAATTCTTGATTATAAACGCTGTAATCTACTAATTTTATGTATCGATTAATGTTTCTTACTGAAACGAAATAGTAATTTACTTGTTTGTTTTTTATGGTCGTGTATGAAATGGGTCAAATCTAATCACTCACTAAAAATAGCGTTGGCTCTTTAACATTGGATAATTTTTCAAAAGTAACATTTTGCTCCTATTCATTAGCTGAAGATGCATTTGTTGAAAACTCAGAAATATATATCTCAGTTATATTCGTATTTTACTTATTTTTTTGTGTTTGAAGGAATTTTTTTTTAAATCCTTAAGCTCTTACGCCTGTGCAGCAGTCGATTGTTGCTTACAACTTGCATCACGGCTTCTCTGAGATTGCATTAGATCATATTATTTGGAAATGAGGGTTTTAGATGTAAATACTTCGTAGCTTATCAATCAAAGGACATACGTTTATCATACCGCTTCTTTTATTATTATTATTATATATATATATATATATATAAAAGGATCGAATAATAACCATTCTTCTGAATGGAAAATCATATACAGTTCTCCTTCTATAATTCGACGCTTCACCTTTCCGGTCCTGCTAACAGTTCAGTTTTTTTACACAGGCAAACAAACATTACAGGCGTTTTTTTATGCCTTCTACTTCATTAGAATAATGTAGGCTATCAAAACAAAACGGTACATATTTTTAGTTTCAGCAATTTCACGTGTTTGACACTTTATTTGCGTATTACTGTATTTAATTATATGCAATAATACGTAATCTGAACTATTTAAACGCGTTAGTATTAGTAATTTTTCCATTTATCCGACGCTTTTCGTATTCAGGCAGTTCTCTGGTCCTATATCTGCCGGATTACCGAAAGAGTACCGTATTTACAAGAATTGCTCATTTTCGAAATCGTAAACAGTTAAAGAAAACTATATATAACAGTTAATCGTAACTGCATTAAATCGAAACTTTTTGTTTGATTCCCCTCCTCCTCTAAAGAATAAAAACTTAAGTCTTAAAAAATTATGGCCAACTTTACGCGTCTTGAGCCTTTACCATAACCATTATTTTAGTGCAGTGGATGATGCATTATGAGTAGTATACGTGTTAGGGAAAATTTATTGCAAAATGGGTTTTTTCACTGTTCTAGTTTGACCCCCTCGAACTCCCCCTCCTCTTCCCCCCTCCAGCTTCTCTCATTATCTGTCTGCTGTCTGTCCACTTCTGAGGAAAATACCAGACGAAAGGAATTTCTAAGAGTCTACTAAACATCTTATTGTCTTGGGAATTGAAACGGACGTGGGTTATGTGGTTTTCAGTTGCACCGTGCATTGCATTCGACCATACTTTATACCTAAACTTTTTTTTTTTTTTGTCTTCATTTTAGAAGACTCGAGATAGCATGAATTTCTTTTTCAATTTAATATCCTTCATTTTATTCTTTTGAATCAATTAAAGAATGAATTTGTTTTAAGGAGAGAAATGGGACTTAAAAAAATGTCCAAATTATGAAAATAATTGTTAGAAGTCCTATATCGAAAGCATCAAAAATTATTCATATCGGACTATTTTTTAATCATATGATAATGTTTTAGCCAGAGGAACTTGGTACTTTACAAATGCTCTTCTTTTTCAGTACATTAATTTTTCTCAAAAGGAATTGTTTTTTGTATACAAAAGGCTCATTGCAATTCAAGTTCTATTTAAAAGCTACACTATTTTCAATTACATTTTTTTTTTTTTTACTGCGAAACGGAAAAAAATCACAAAAGGGTTTTTGATTATTTTATTTAAAAACTTCCTAGTGAAAACAATATTTGAAGTGGTTTTTCAGGGTAAGAAAAGACTCTTCGAAGTACAATTTTTCAAATTTTCTCCTTCAGTACCTAAATTCTGAATCCTGTGCATTGAATTCTTTATGTTTAAATGTAAACAGAAATTAGATCTAAACTTATTATATTAATATTAAATTTTAAATCACAAGAATGAAATGGGGGGAAATTTTAACTCAAAGTTGTGTGTAGGTTTCTCTCTCTCTCTCTCTCTTTTTTTTTTTTTTTTTTTTTTTTTTTTGTACAAATATTTTCTGTATGACATAAATGCACATTTAAAATTATTCGTTCCCAATTTAACGAGGATAGATTACAAATTGCAGATTTTAATATTTTGTGTCGCATGTTCCCTTAAAAGGACCTGTACAAATTGTTCTCAATAATTGGACAATTTATTTTATTTTGAAATGTTAAGTAAGAGCAAGAAGAGCTTGTTACGTGCTTAAATATATCATGCTCTGAATACAAAAGCATGATTTTGCATGCTTCAATATGTTGTTACAAATACTTAGACGATGAAATATTTCCATTATGAGAATTATGTCTTCAAAGGTATGCATTTGAAGTACCTAAAAATAGTTTGTTTCCTTAATCAAACCAATTCTCGATCCTAAGCAGTTTTTTCCCCAGATGCATTCCTTTCCGGAATAAATTTTCGTTTGTTTGGAAGAAATGAAATTGGCGTAGTTTAGTGAAAATTAATGTATGTAGGAAAATAAAAACAAAATTATAAATTATTTCTTTAAATTTACTATAAAATTATGAGGATGGAGTTGGGGGGGAAGGGGTAATGTGCTTGGAATACTTCAGTTACAGCAGAAAGTGTTTCATTCTGGAATAGCTTGAATCTAAAGTTTAACTAAATATAAGATAAGGAAACTAAAATATTAAACTATGAGCTCTGAAATAAGTGATTTTCAACTAGCGTAATTCTCATTTGAATTTCAAAGTAGCCGTGTAGATGCGCTTTTTGCTTAATGAGAAAATAAATGAATTTGTAATTTATACTTGCAAATCTATTAGTTTTACATTTACGTAAGTTTTGTATCATAAGTTTAAATACATCTACGATGTATTTTTGGTTAATAAATTATTTGTTCGATTGTAAGACAGGATAAATTACATTTCTTTGTTTAAAAAAGCGGAACCTATAAATTTATATGCTTACATTTTTTTCCCTTTGAAAGAAAGTTATCGCGCTTACGTTCCATGAGTATTGCAATTCATAAAATTGTGTATTCGCGTGTTTTATTTTGTATGTTTTTGTTTGATATTTCGCGGGTTATTTTGTTGCATACAAGCTTCATGTTTTTTTTTTTTTTTTTTAATTTATTTATTTATTTATTTTTAAATCTTTAGTTTTCAAAAATTATGTATTTAAAATAAAGTCGAATATAATAGTATAAAATTATTCTTGAAAATTTTAATTTCATAAAATACGAAATTTTATCCTAGGATTAATTTCTTTATTTCATTTCTAGATTTTTTTTTTTTTTTTTTTTTTTTTTTTTTTTTTTTTTTTTTTTGTCGAACCATTGTAATAATCTTCATAATTAATTATAGATTTACGAAATATTCCTCCCATTCTTTGTTGTATATATGTTTGGGCTTTTGATAAAGTAATTTTTATTAGTTAAAATTTTGAAAGAAATAATTTACGTATCTTGGCTTCTGTAAGAACGTCAACTGTATTTTTGTATTTTTTAAAACATTTCTGTAAGACGTTTTGAAGTTTATTATGAAAATCTAAACCTAATTTTCTTTTCGAGTTGTGTGCGCGATTGATTCAAAATATTGTTGGGGTAATTTAGAATCGTTTGGTCTTCACGAATAATAAAAACATTCTAAATATCCTAAATGTTATTTAACACCCATTCATTATTATATTTCCAAAGGTGATTACATTGAAGAAAATATATTGAATGTTTTTATTAAAAAAAAAAATCCTGGAAAAGACCAGTTTCTTAAACAAAAAGTAGTAGAAAAAAATAGTAATAAAATTATAGAATACATTTTAAGTATTTAAATAAAGTGATTTTGTTTTTCTGTTTCAAAACCCTGACATTAGTTTACCAGTAATTAAATATAATTGTACTAGATGGAATAATTCGTATTTATATGTCTAAACTCTGAATAGCTCAACATTTTTATTTCTTATATTTGTTTGTTCCTTTACGGTACGAATGCTTTCTTTTCTTTCTTTCTTTTTTTTTTATCACGTAACGGAGAAAGTGATAGGATATTCCTTAATGCGAGGTAAATATTTACAAGGCTACAGACCGTGTATGTAATTTGTATGCACGGAGGCGAAACAAACCTTATACGGTGGCGTAATTTCATTTTAAAAACCTTTCAGCGTCATTTACATTCGTTATGATCTTGCATGCTACTTTTTATTTTTCGTTTTCTGAAATCATGACTGTCCTACCGTTCACCTTCGATAAGCCTGGCCTTAATGACTTGGTTGTGTTTGTTGAGTTCCGCTACGTTTTGAAAATCTCTTTTAATTTTACCGATCGTTTCTCTCTCACTTATCTGTTGATGGATTCTGTTTCCTCATTGGAAAATTACAGTTTAATATTAGTGGTAATTTGCACGGGGCATTCATCCTTTGCTTGTTCAGAGTTGGTTCCTGCTGAAGTATTCGGATAAAACTAAATGATACAGAAATAAATAGTTAAAAATGAATAAATAGTTGCTTAGATTTAAAAATTGTATTAAGTGATTGAATTGTCGTTAACTAAGAAATAACGTTTAATTATCATGAATACGAAAAAAAATTAACTGTACTAAAATACTGTTTGACTTCCATACTTTGAAGATAATGGTTTCAGTAAAAAAACTTCAAAATACAGAAATTTTAGTAAATAGAAAGGTCATTTCTTAAATAAATACATTTTATATGAATACACATTACAGTAACACAAACTAATTCGTATTCTTTCTTTTTTTTCATGAATAAATTAATTTTAAATTGCATTAAGCTCAAAATATAGTTTTAACTTTAGGGATGTATTAGAATCATATATTGGTATACAATTCAGCATGCAAATAAGTAGTTCCTTAGTTTTTTGTTAATAGTATATTCACAAATCACTAGTGGCCCTTGTGATTTAAGGCATCGAACTCGTGACCTGCGATTTTCGTTGAGTTGTAGGTTTGAGCTTGATGCCACTATAAACCCGCCGTGTAGTCTGGCCTGATGCACTTTAAATCTGCCGTTGCTTAAAGTCCTCCCGTTGGCGTGGCGGGGAAGTTAATAGAGGGGAGGGGTGCCAACTCAGGTGTTGTCCTCGTCACTTGACCGAGGTTCAAAATTACGAGATCCTTCTCCAACAGCCCTCGTGTTGCTTCTAGTGCGACCTTTTTCAAACCAACCAATCACAAAACACTAATTGTACTATAATCTTGGAATATTGCCTCGGTATCTATATGTATTCTTCGAATATTGTCATTGCACAATGGAAAATCCTTTTAGCTCTTGCAAAAATATATGATAAATATTAAAACCTTTCTGGTATACTGAAGCAGTACTGTGTAACCATCATGGTTCTTAAACACGTTAAAAATAGGTTTGATATTTAAAAATATGTAGGGGATATTTGATGTATAATTAATGTATTTTCGCACTAAGAATTTAAAATTTAACCTATATACAAATTAAATCTTTTATTTGCCATAGAAAACTAATAGGTCTGCAAAACCTGTTACGGGGATTAATTGAAATGGATTGAAAAGAGCCTTGAACTGATCCGTCGTTTTCTCATTTACATAGACGCATAATTTAACCGAATTTCAATCGTCTATTTTAACGTAATAATTACAACATCTGTGCGTTCTGGGAATTGAATAAATGAATATGTTAACATGTTCTCTTTCCTTACGCTCCGTTTTAATCATTTGTCTCCAGGGTTTACCTTCGCAATTGACCCCAGAGCCTTTGAAAGTGTTGACCTCATATACTACGTTAGTCGAATCCCTCCGATGTAAGAAAATGGCGTAATGAGATTGTAATCTGAATCTTGATATCTAGGATAGTTATAATCGTAGTTTATATTGAAAGGCCGAAGGGTTTCATATGAAAATGATTAAAAAATAAATTTCTCTCAGATTTTGGAGTTGTTCAGACATGTTTTACCTTTCGTACAGTTTCCGGATTCCAGTAGATGATTATTTAAACCCTTAATAACAAACAAAATATAAAATCATATGTTTTTGGATATCATTTATAAAAGATGTTTATTGCTTCCTAAATACGTGGGAAATATAGAAGAAGAATTAGTTAGAATTATTTTATACTGGTAGCTAATTTTTTTTTGTAAGAATTTATTTCTAAGAATTTATCTTTAAATATTTAAGAAATTAGAAACTTATTTTAGAAATCCCATACTGTTTTTAACTATGTTACATGTATAAAAAGTTAATAAATATGTTACTCTAAACTTATAAATTTTCGCATACACAACAGTCATTGCAAAAATTTTGTGAAAAATAGTGTTGAAATCTGCTGTTATATTTTTGAAAAAAATTAATTATTGTTGTGAGAAACTATGAAATGCGTTTATGAATATCGCATTTTGCTGTACAGAAAGTCCGAGTGATAAGTTTCTTTTTCGTCAGAATTACTAGCCAACAATATATTTTCAAAATCTGGAATCTCGCCCGAATAAATTGAATTTTTAAAAATAATCGACAATGAGATGTACTTACGTTGAAAATCATTCTATTGCTTAAAATTTAAACTTTTAATGAACATTAAGGATTATCTGTCTTTGTAATCGACTTGGAATTTACTATTTTATTTTAGTATATCATTTGAAATATTCCTTTTCGTAGTAGTCGGACACACGAGATTTGTATTATTAATAATATATATAGGCTGAAAAAAGCACAATGAAGTTAAGATTAAGTATCTAGGGTTGATAAGAAGGTCACTACTTGTAATCGATGGATCGATCTGATAACCTCTGCCTTCTCATTGTCAGTTTTCACCTCTTCCTTATTCTGGACACCATTGCGTGACACAAAAGGGTTGCACGCCCAGTTGGAATTGTTTTAACTAAACAACGGAAGAACTCCTGCCACCCTCTGAGGTGGCGACTCCTCCCTATCTGGCCCATTCGTAGATCTGTAAAAAAGCAAGAAAATCTTCCAATCGAACCCAACCGGCTAATCAGGACGCCAAAGCTGTTGTACCTGGGAAAAAGAGAGTTCGGGATTTGGGTCAAGACAGTCTTGGAAGGAGGTTTCTGGTAGGACCACTTTCCAACACTCTTCGGCCTTACTTCTTCCGTTTATTGTTTTCGGGAAATGTAGATGTACTCTTCTGGAGCCCACCCACCCTCGTTAACAGTGGAGTCACGTCCTGGCTTGTGAATGAGTTATCCCTGGCTAGAAAATACGCATGGAAGTGTGTGAATTGCCGTTGGAAAATAGACCAATTCGTGCGAAAAAATATGAGTGGAATATTAATCCGCTTAACGGGCATTTGAAGAGGAAGTATTGGCGCTCAGATACTTCTTAGTGTATAACGACTTTTCATTAGTGAGGACTTCATTACTTTTGTGACTACCTATTCGTATAACGTATGGTCTCGACTTAGAGCCGGGACAGATTAATATAGTCTGGGATTAATTTTCATATTGTGTCGCTGAGCCTGCAAGTGGGAGGAATAAATATGCACAGATAGATTTAAAGCAACACACGTTCTGAAAAACTAGTACATATATATTGGTGCTCAATTTTTATTCTAAATGTTGATTAACCTACATTTGTGTTTAGGTTCGATATGAACTCTTGCGCAAAACGAAATTTTAACTTAAGGGTATGATGTAAAACAAATGAAATCGTCGAGTTAAACAAAATTTTTAAAACAATATACAAAATATCTTGTACATCTTGATTTACTGTTTTCAACTTGTTAATCGAAACTGCTGAAAACATTTCAAACATATTGATGTAGAATGTTTCCATTATCTTGCTTTTACTAGATAGATTTTACGGAATCAGATTTGATTGTTTACTAACGTCACACTTGAAGCAACACGAAGGCTATTTGCGAAGGACTTCGTAATTTAGAGTAAAGTGACTCACGAAATCAGAATCATGTGAGATATAGGAGATTGTTGTATATATAAAGAGTAAAGGTGATATTAGAAACCGATTTTTCGGGTCTAATAATTTAATATATTTGTCTCTCGCATTTCGTCGACGGAATGGGTGCCAATGATATGATTGTGACCGTTTTTCTTTTCTTCTGTTCTCTCCAGATCTGTCAAACGAAATGTCATTGTGTTTGAGTCATCCATTCAATGTAGTAACGAGATGTTATGAGATGTTGGCAGAATGTCAATCTTTGATTTAAGTAGTGCACTTCTCATCTCGCTGTTGTTTACTTGTTTGTGTTTGTTTGGGAAAAGAGTGTTCGCCTTGAATGGCAGGCGCGTGACGTCATATGAAGAAGCGGCACTTCTATGGATATCTGGGGCACTCCTTTAATGGTCGCTTTTACCATAATTGTGGAGAAACTTGGATGTTGACGTGCCTCTGCTTTCTTTTATTCTCGCTTTGTTCTTGAATCGTTGGAGAAACGGTTGGATAGTTTATTTTATTACACATAAAGTGCATAAGAATAAGATATCGAAAAGTCGATGGATTGATGCTTGCAAAAATCCGGATGCAATGCCAGTAAAATCTATTTCTGTTCGTGGTAATTTCAAAATACATGACACGTTTTTACTCTATTATTGCCTTGGCATTCATGGGAAGCTCAAAATCACTTTGAGACTTGAATGAAAATATAAATATATGTGCATACATTCGTGAAAATTAATATTTTCAGTTTTTTTTTTTTTTTTAATTCCTTTTGCTTTTTTAAGTTTTATCTTTTCATGTTTGTAGTGAAATAACCTTTTTTTTTTTTTTTTTTTTTATCATATAAAGGAATCAGGATTTATTTGCTTTGTTTCTTTTATATTTAGATTAATATTCTTAAGTAATATATATCCAAAGTGAATAGGAAAAGCATTCATTTTGTTGGGTCTGGATCATTAATATTAGAATTGCATTTATGTCCTTCTTGATATGCGAATGACTATTTGATAAAAATGCAACGTGAATGCTCTAGATTCGAAATCTTGTCATTAATTTTTGCAAAACTTTATATTTACTCCTTAAGTATTCAAATTTAAATTCTTATGTATACTAAATTACCTAAAATACAAAACTTCTGACATCCTAAACCATTTCTAATCTATTTTGGACTCGTTAAATGTGATTTTATGAACAATTTTTCGCTTGATACATTTTTTATGCAGTAAAATTTTGTTCACTCATAGAAACCTTTTACCCTCTTAAAATAAAAGGATAAAAAGAAGTAAGTTTTAATAGTGATTAAAACCTCGTTGGGGGAAGAGATATTTGTAAGAAAAAGTATCTCTTCTTGAGGTTGAACTGTTCTATTTCAAATAAATGAAAAAGTTTCTGTAGTACGGTTAAGCTTGCGTCCTAAAGATTTTGAGTTTCCTACTTATGTCACTCATAGTGTTGTTAGTATGATTTCCAGTTCTACTTTTTGTCGTATTTCGATTTTATTAGGCTTCTTCGGATATCTGGTGTAGCCGCGGTAGCCCTAGTGGTCATAGTTTCGGATTCGTGGCCGGCGGTTTTTCGTTCGGTCGCGGGTTCGATCCTTGGCCGCTAAAGACCCGCCGTGTAACCAGGGCTGATGCACCTTAAATCTGTTCGGGGCCCAAAATCCTCCCGTTGGCGTGGTATGGATGTTAGGAGAGGGGGGGGGCAGCTCAGGTGTTGTCCTGGTCACTTGACCGAGGTTCAAAATTACGAGGTTCGCCGCCAATAGCCCCCGTGTTGCTTCTAGTGCGACGTTAATAAAAAACTAAACTAAATTCGAATATCTGGCAATTTTTTACGACGAAATCAAAGACTAATACATTTTAAATTCAGTGCATCAAAAATACGTGATGAATATTGTATGGAATGGATTTTTGTTGAAAATCTCGTTGCTGGTGACTTTCTGAACAATAATAATCGAAACTGTCATTTCCACTTTGAATTATTTTTAGATTTAATACCATTTTCTTTTCTTTGTTTTTTGTCCTTAATTCCTTCTAAGATAGAGGATGAAACTCAGTTTTCTCAAAGTCCTCATTTACGACGTATATCTCTAAAAAAAATAAATAAGGCACCTTACAATTTTCCCGCCAATGTAGTTTCGAAATATTGAATTGCAGCATGTCTCGGATTATTTTCAATAAAATTTTATTTCTCGTAGCAGCCAGTCTTGTGCAGGAAGTGGATACTTGTTTAAGAACAGTAGTTGTAAAGTGTATAATTCGTTGATTTCGAGATCCTCGTTGTAATATTCAGTTGTAGAGAGACACGAGCAAGCGTGCGTGTCGAGCGTATATGCGATTGTTTTTTTTTTTTTTAAAAAAAAAAAGTTCGACACAATTCGAAGTTTTGGCAACTCGTGACTTACTATCCACTAAAAAACTCTGATGGCCACGTCTCTCATCACTCCTGTAAGGGGAAGAAGACCTAGTAAGAGTTGGAGACTTGCCTGTGTGTCCTTCAGGAGAAAACGACATAACCATGTTCTACTTTCTGAAACATTCTAGTTCAGTTAGTATTCTGAAATTATTTTTTACCGAATAGAAACGAATGTTTTTAATAACATTACGAATGCATTTTATTCGGATCATCTCGCAGTCTAGGTAACTATTTTTAAATGAATATAAAGCTCGAACTAAGATGTTAGCAGGTTGCGTATACGCTTTTAAGGTTGCCTTCACCTATTGTTAAAAAAGAACTTAATGAAGCAGTACATAATGTTTCAAGTTTAACTTACGTTGGCTATCCTACAGAACATTTTTTTTAATACAGATTTCATTTCTTTACGAATTAATCCATATTTTCCTGTACAAATTATGCTCCTTACTTTGCCACCTATATTGTATTGTTGATTTGATATTTAACTTTACCTTTTAAAGGGGAAACTGGTGTATTAATGAAACATTTCAAATTCTTAAACATAATAATAAGAATGAATGTAACCTGTTAGGATCCCATGAATTTGTTTTAATATTGAGGCGTTTTTTTGTTCTTAAATGTGTTTCAAGTTTGATTCTAACTCCATTACAATAGACATTCAAAAATATGTCAGATTTAGGCGCCTTAATGAACTAAACACAAAGTACATAGTAGACTGTTAATCATGAACCGCTTCATCGTGAACCATAATATCGCTCGAGATAACGCCTGAATTATTTCTTCTCCTCACACTACGCCGCTTCTAGGTCATTTTATAATGACTTTTAATCATCTTCTATTTTTCCTCTGGACGGAGTGTTTTATGGAACCGAACTTAAATCCGCAACCCCATAGATCTTAAGAAAATAGGTTAAGAAATTATATAAAATATGTTAAAAAAAAAGTATTTTTGTTATTTTGTTTGCTCGAAGTAATTTATAGTATTCGGCGGATTAATCTACCCGTGTAGTGACCGTGTGTGAAAGAATAGTCCCAATGTAGTTCATGCATGTCTTAATGTGATAGTGAAACTAGGGAACTTATCCCGTGAAAACATCCTCGGCTTCTCCATCCACAACTCAGACTTAGCCCCCTAAGGACTTCTTGTTCCCTAAACTAAAGATGGACTTAAAAGGACATATTTTCAGCACAGTCGAAAATGCTCAAAAAACTGTGACCCAGAACTTCGAAACATCTCGCAAAATGAGTTTGCATAGTGCTACGAACAATGGCAGCATCGCTGATTTCGTTGTATGTTTCATTGCAGATGTACAATTATATAATTTTTTTTAAAAAAATTCTTACTACTTTTGAGACGTACCTTGTGTAATGTTAAATTTTGTTGAATAACGTAGCCATGTTGGTATTTTAGGCAATGAACTTGCGGATTGTGCTGGACGTTCGGTTACGAATCCTTTGCCGTTTTCTGTCCCTCGCTGCAAGGCATTAAAAAGTTCATTTTAAAAGTCAATAAAATGAAGTAACAGGAAAGATGGTGCCTCCAGACCCACAACAAACTACACTTGATGAAACCTCTTATTGGAGCAAGGCTTGATGTCCAAATGCGGAGAGCGGTTGTCAAGTTGACTCACCTTCGTTCTGGACACACTCTCCTGACGCGCAAATATCTTTTGTTTGTGGAGAGTGCCCCCGAATGACCTTCATGCCATGTCTTTTACGTGGCCGCGGTAGTCTAATGGTCATAGTTGCGGACTCGCGGTTTTCGTCAAGTCGTGGGTTCGAGCTCTGATTCCCCAGTGTTTCGCAATCGTTGTTCTTTCTGTCTCTCACTAACTCGTCTGTTTTAAACTTGTCTGACTTGATGGGGGAAAAAACCCACCGCAATCTATTTGCATTTTTTTTTTAAAATAAAATTCGATTTTTATGTAATGTTTAAGATTTTAGCTATCGCATTTTACGAGTATATTTTATTTTATCTATCATTTTAACTTGATGTGCTTTAAAAAAAAAACCTTTATCATATTTTCAGCAAATATTAGCAAGTTGTTGTTTTTTTTCTCTTGCGTCATAAGTCGTAACAATCACTCTCTTGAAATTGATATGAATTGAGCGCGCGAAAACTTCATTTTTTCCCCTTTGTCTTAAAACTCAAACGTAATCATAGAAAGAAAAAAAAATGTGGACTAGTATTTTTTTCTTTGAAATACGTAGTTATATAACATTTAAGTAATCAAAAACTCTCGAATAAGTACGTTGTTTCCATTTATTATTTCTTCCCTAAGAATCCACCCATTTACATTGTTACCTTCTTTTTTCTCTCGCCGTCCTTTCTTTCTGAAAATTATTGTAAGCTCAGTGACCCGTTGACTGTTACCTCGCTCTGTTGTCCGAAAATCCTGGTCGTAATTGGCTACTGACATACTTGTCATCCCATTATTACGCGAGAATTGGAGCTAGAAATGCAACTTTGTCCCGCAAACTCAGCACGGAGTACCACTTAGTGGATTTTCCCTGCCGCAATGCATACTCGACTGCCTTCGTGACGCAACGTTTCCTCATCCAATGAAAGCGGTTGGTTTTATTGTATCCAAGAAAATTCCTTGTGAAAAAAATAAAAATCCGATTTGGGAGTGAAGGACCTTCGTGTGAAATGTAGCCGTTAGAATCACACACACACATTTATGCGAGAAATTGCGGAAATTTTTTCCTGAGAGTTAAAAAGAAATTATCATAACTGTAGATGAATTTGTTGTAGAAAGTTTTTTCCCCATCTCTATTCTCTTGATCATTTCATATTCGGGCGAATTTCTAAATTTATTAAAAAGTATTTTAGGACTTCAGCTGTATGAGAGAGAAATTTTTTTTTATACTAAAATCAGAATGATTGAAAATCGAATAACTGTAAAAGCAGAGTAACATCATTTAAATAATCTTTTGAACAAGTAAAAAAAAAGGCATCTATATTAAAGCCAATTGTTGTACAATGTTTGGCAATGTAACAAAGAGACTGACATTGATACAGAAGAAGAACGCATGCGCCAAACACCAGCGCCCGACAACTGTTTAGCGTGAAGCCTTCTGTTTCGAATGCAGTGCCTCGCTTCTGTAAACAAATCCGTCTTCCCGTAGCCTTCGTTCGCATTAGAGTTATTTTTCCTTCGAAACAAAAAAAAAAAGTGAGCAACGAATTGTGAAATTTGTAATTTATTGAAAGAAGTGTATGACAATGAATGTTTATCGCATGCACGTGTTTTTGAGTGCTTTAAGCATTTTCAAGATGGCCGAGAAGACGTAGAAGATAATTCACTCCCGGGTCGTCCTCCTACGTCAAAAACGGATGACAATATCAAAAAAATCGGTAATCTGGTTCGATCTCACTGTTGGTTGAGTATTCGTACAATTTCTGAGATTGCAGGAATCGACAAAGAAGATTTCTACCTAGAGAATTCGCCGGCTCATTCCACATTGTCTGTCAAAAGGCTTCTAGCCAAGTACAGTAACCCAGTGTTAGATAATCCGCCTTATTCGCCGGATCTTGCACCATGTGACTTCTATTTGTTTCCTAGGGTTAAATCTGCATTAATAGGGAAATTATTTGAGTCCGTTGAAGCTGTGAAAGAGAAAGCGGCGCGCGTCCTAAAGGAGCTAGCAGAAGACTTCCAGCACTGTTTCGAACAATGGAAGATTCGCATATAACGTTGTAAGGATAGAGGAAGGGTGTATATTGAAGGTGATAGTACGTAAATATGTATGATATCAAAATAAAATGTTTCACAGCGCCAATCTCGTTATTTAATAACCACACCTCATATTCTCTTGACCTTTTCACGTTCGGGCGAATTCCTTAAAAAAAAATTTAGCCTAAAAACAGAATGATTGAAAACCGAATAACTGTAACATCATTTAAATGATTTTTTGAATAATAAAAAAAAAAGAACAGGCGTATATACTAAAGCCAATTCTCGTATTTCTAAATGTTTATAGTCTAAGCGATTTCCCCTGTAAAAAATTAGTAATTCTATATGCTAGAAAAGTTTAATAACTGTTTTTTAAAGCATGAATACGAAACCTTTGAAATTTCGAAGTCTGATCGAATTAGTTGAATAGTTAGATTCTAAAATTTTGTATTTGATGCGTTGAGATAGGAGTAACGTTAATGTACGAATATAAAGGCAAAATTTTTTTTTAATGGTATGCTAGTAATGGAATTCCATTAAAAAACGCGATTTGATTTTTTTTTAAGCTTCGGTGTTAAATTAGGAACATCATTCATCGAACTTTAAGGCTCATTGACCACAATTTAACATCCATATTCAAAATTACTTTCTCTGGCGCTTGTTGATTCTTACAATAAATAGATTCGGTTTTAATACTGGGAGCACTGCGGTTTGGGATGGAAAGTTCACGATGTTTTCTATAGATGGGATCCACACCTTTCATTAGGTGCTACCTATTATGCTTCGGGTGAGTAGAGCGAATCGTTTGAAATTCGAACATTACCATAAAAATAAATAAATAAATAATTTTTAAAAAAATCCTTTTCGTTTCGATTTATTCTTTGTTCAGTGAAATATCTGCATTGGATCGCTCGATATGCGGATGAAAAATTCTTATGATAAACTTATAATACTTTTATTTATTTATTTTATTATTATTAAATAAGTTACAGGTACCATTGGTATGAAATAGAATATTTAGCTAGAACAAATTCCATCAAAATTAGATTCGTTGAGAGAACAAAATGGGGTACATATACTATGGAAATTAATTTTTTACGTATGAAAATGAAAAACGTATGTGAATTTTTTGTTATTGTTGCTTACCGCAGATTAAATCTTTAGCGAAATTTTTTTTGCCTTAGCGAAAATTTTGCGAAATAATTAACATTTCTCTCGTTGTATATTAAAGTCTATTGATTGCCGCGATGAATGATTACAATCGCGAGAGATTCCAACGCAGAAGAGAAAAAATTGTATACTTTCAATTAATTGTCGATTTTTTTTTTTTTAAATTATTTTTTTAAAGTTGTATGTAGATCTAAAGGATCTTTTGATTACCGCTCCCTGTTCTTCAATCATGGAGCTTTGCGTTCCATTGTCCATTACTTTTATGTCATAGTTTCTATTTTTTTTTTTTATTAATTTTTTTTTTATTTTGAAGGAAGGTGGTCTCTATTTATCCTCGCGTTGTTTTATCGTCTTCTATAAGTTATAATTCTGTAAGCTCACGCTAAAATATTCATGCTTAAGTTAACTAGTTTTGTAATAAAAAAGCACTTTTATATAATTAAAATTTTTAGTCTAGTTGTTAAAAAAAGCTAGATATATTCGATCATTTTCAAACTCTTCTGGAAGCGATAGTCTAATGGTCATGATCACGAACTCGCTTCCATCGTGTCGTGAGTTCTAGTCTTGATGCCATTTTAAGACTGGCCGTGTAGCGGGGCTAATGCATGTTAAACCTAATCGAGGTCCTAAGTCCTCCCATTGGTGTAGTGTGGATGTTTGGAAAGAGAAGTGCCAGTTCTGCTATCGTCGTCGTCACTTGACCGATATTCAAAAGTTCGAGATCCGTCGCCAGTAACACTCGTGTTGCTCTTTGTGGGACGTTAATAAACAATCGTTCATTTTCAAACTTTACAGTGGTGGTTAGTAAGCATACGTGAAAGGAGTAATCAAGTGTGTTCTGATTTAGAATATATATTACTCTTTTGTGCCCAAGTATTAGAGTTACATATTTTATACATACATTGAGTAAATATATTCATTTTAACATTAGACATTTTTGAAAAAACGAAAATATTGTATTTAGGTTATTGAAAGTGGTGTATCATATTCTAAACAGTTATATAATATTC
Organism: Nephila pilipes; assembly: GCA_019974015.1. Classification (NCBI taxonomy): domain Eukaryota; kingdom Metazoa; phylum Arthropoda; class Arachnida; order Araneae; family Nephilidae; genus Nephila; species Nephila pilipes. Next base: position 685,541 of record BMAW01110891.1, on the reverse strand, counting down.
AGTTTAAAAGTAGTCCAAGCTTTAACTAGCCTTCTCTAATTTAATCACATTGATGAGGTTCGATTTCCTCTGTATATATAGAGGTTATTGACTGACTTAAATACATCTAATTGATATCAAACTGTAAAAGAAAACTTACTTGTTGACCGTGTAACAAACTTACTCGTCTGTTTCTTCTGCTTTTTTTTTTTTTATTGAAGGATTAAAAAAGCAACTCTTTCCCTTTTCTAATGACATTTATTTTTTCCCACGAAAGGTGGAGAAAACTCCCAACTTTTCCGAAATGCACGACTCAATTTTCAAAGATGAAACGTCGGTTGAGTGAACAATCCGTTATCGCTCCATTAGACGAGCTTACGATAGGTAACATTGTAAAATAAATAACGTTTTTTGTTCCGTGAACACAACTATAATCAAGTCATTTAGCTAACGCACTCTCAATAAACCACGTATGTTTCTTTTTTCCTCGTTTACTAATTCAACAAATAAATTTTCATAGCCGTAAAAATGTTTGACAAATCCTAATAATCGTCTTTTTTCTTCTTTTGTGAGTAAAATATATGAAGGAAAGTTTTTTTTTTTTTAAAGCGTTCAATGAAAATTACTGAGTTGTGTCCAATTTCCTCTTGATTTTTTTTTTCCTGAAGGAAGGGAAAAAAAATTTGTTCTTTTCGAAAGGATGTTTCTCATTTCGGTGGATGAAAAGATTCTGCAAACTCGGGAGAAGTAATAACGAGTGAAATTAAAATAATAAAAAAATTCCCCAGGGTTTTCCGAAATTGTAGTTTATCTCTTCTGAGAAACTACTCTCTCTCTCCTCTCTTCCGTTTTTTTTTTCTCTCACTTAACAATTCGATTTGCACCATTTCACTCTGATGACTGGAATTATATGCTCAAAATGGAATGCTAATGATTCGAAAATGAGATCTGCTATTCATTTCTCTTTGGCTACGATATATTCGTTTTACTGCTGCAATGGCTATCTGTTCTCGAGTTACATTTTGAGGCTTATAAGTTTGCATTTTCACACATTTGAGATGAAAAATATTTTAAGCATCTGAATTTTAATTTTTTTTTCCATTTTTTATTTTACTTACTTTCCACAAGCTTTTATTTAACTGGCTATGTTCGTATACTTGTGTCTGTATATGAGTATAATGTGTACACACGCAAGTCTTTCTAGTTCAAGATTTTGGAGAGGGGGCTTGTACTGAAAAACTTCCGATTCAGTTAAAATTTTGCACACAATTATACTTCACGTAATTTCTTTTTTGGTCTTTAATTTCCAGACTAAAATAAATATGAATTAAAACAATTGTAAATCTAGTTTTTACTTAAAGATGGACTAAAAATGTATAAAAATATTTTTATTGTAAAATAATATGTAATTTATAAAAGGTTGAGGAGTTAATACATCTTTTGATCTCATATATAAATGGTGGTCGGGGAATTTAATTTATTGTTAATACTTAGGTATCTGTCTTCATTAAACACCTCATGCTTTTGTGAGTTACATATTATTATACTTCTAAAAATATTTTTTTACTCTTCAGTCCATCTTTAAATCAAAGCTTGATTTAAAAAAAAAAAATTTTAAATCAAAGCTTGATTTAAATTTTTTTTTTTTTTTTACTTGAATCTGTCTAGAGTACTTGTGCTATAGCGCTATTACTGTTTTGTTTTTCTTTTTTAAAAAAAAACAACCCGGTGAAACCATTTTTGAGGCGGACACCTAATCAACGTCAAGAGTAGAATGCCCAATGCAGTGACTCACGATTTGTCGAACAAAAACTGATGAGATAAGATGTTTGTAAATGAAGTTGCACCGTTACTTAATCTAAATTGTCAAGGTGACTTTACTTAAGTAACGTGTTTTTGTAATAAATGGAAGAGTGTGTGCACACACGCAAATAGTAAAAAAGTACCACTATTTTCGTATTCGTAATTTAATAATGTAAGCTATAAAAATAAATTACTAGGAAGCTTTGCTAAGTGACCTTTCACTAAGTTGAATGAACCCGTCACAGAGATCCCTTTTCCTAATCTCATTAATTGTTTTTCTATAAAACAAAAATGTGCTCATAAAATCTTCGTTCTAAGTTCAAGGATGAGCTCTGCGGTTTGTTTGGATGCAACAGGTCCCGCCGAGACAAAGCCGCGACGCTGTCTTTTTGTTGGCCGCCCGCCTGTGAGTCAGTGACCGTCATTTGGTGAATCAATAGCTGCTACTAAGTAATTTGCTTCTGGGCAAGTGTTTCGCAGTCGTAGTAATCTTTCTCTAATTGAGTACCTCACGCCACCTTTGGTTGCCTGATTTTTCGGAGCGGGAAATGGAGAGTGGATTGGCCGATGCCTTTGAAGTTCACTCGAGTAATTAACCCCCATCTCTATCCACGTGGGTCTCTGGTTTCCCTGCCAACGTAATTAATAAGTCGCCTCGTTTGAGCTTTCTGAGTCTTAATGTTCTTTAAGGTGTTTTGTGCTTACATTAAAGTTGCTGAAGAAAGAAAGGGGGTGGGGAAGATTAACGAAGGAAAGGCTGGTAGCATATGCTATTTTTTTCATTTTATTTTCGCTTAATTCTTGTAAATATTGAATTTTTAAAATAAGTAAAATACATTCTAAGTCTTCTATTTACAAAAAAAAAAAAAAAAAAAAAGTATAGTTTTGTTTGTTTATATCGATCCCAGCACTGTAATTTATATTCGCATAAATAATTACTTTTGAATTGTACGAGGTATAAAAATGGGGGAAAGAAGACTTTTTTTTACTATTGCTTTCAGAAGAAGGTGGTGAGTGTATTATGGGTTATTTGGAGTCTTAGTGCTTGAAATCCCTATTGGCTTTATCGGAAGTAAAAATCAAAGTATTATTTGTAGTTTGGGCTATAAATACTTCATTCAAAATTGGAAGGGTATGATATGAAAGCAAAATCGCCAGCACCATGATATTCTCTAAAAATAATTTGTACACATATGTATTGAACAGCTGTATACTTTGTCGCGCACAATTTTCTTTAGGAACGGTTTACGGGGGGTGGGGGACCCTTTTTAATACCAAAAAAACTTAAACTTTTTCCAAAGGCTTTAAATTTCTTTCTTGAAAGTCATGCTTGAAAACAACTCGATTTGTTTTAAAAGCTAAAAGATTATCTCAATACGTAAGTGTACTAATAAAAGGCTAAATACTTAGGCTAAATAAAAAATGCTTAAATGTGAAGCAAAGTGTGATTGTACAATTTTTAGACTTTTTAAATTTATGTAATTGTTCTTTTTTTTACTTGATTTTGAAATGGATACAAATTATATTGTTAATTAATTTAAGAATGATAGGGCACTATTTTATTTAGGCGTCTTAACAGTAGTTTTTGTTGAATTACAAAATGTTCTTTTATTGTCTTTCTTTTTTGCATTTGAATGGCTTGTTTACATCGTTGAATTCTTATTTTTTCTTCGGATTATGTTAAATAGTAAAATTAATAATGCTCACACTGATACAATTAAAAACAATAAATGATATTTCGTATTTCTTTACTCTGTTTGAACATAAGAGTGTTGTGATCGTTTAATTGTGATTTTTTTCAAGCAAACTTCTTTTGTGAAAGCTCTATGTGTGAATCTCAAAAATTATTTTATTTCATTTTTATCTCGCTATATTTGTTTATCTGCTAATCTTAATAGCTTCCATACTTTCTAAGATGTTTTCCCGTAAGATTTCTTTGTCGCAATTCGTTTAATTTTTCTACTGCAAAGGTTTCGTTTTCGCAAATTAACATTCCAAGCTAGTATGTATTAACATTACTATTTCCTTGCGGATGAAAGTTGGTTCTTGAGCTTAATGGTATTGCGAGATTTGTCGACGCATCTTTTACATTTATTATTTAGATATCATCAAAATTCTGCGGATAGAACGTTGAATTTAGATAGGATCATTTTAAAATTTTCGCTTCTGAATATTAATTTTGTGAATAATGTATGGAATTTCCTGCATTGAATCAAATGCTCTTAAAAATAGTGGTTATTTAAAAATTGCACGAAGAATGTATGAGTCATTCTTTATTAATAAAGGAATTATTAAATGAGATATTTGCATGAAACATGAAAATTGAAGAGTTAAATAAATTGATGTAATGGTTGTAAAGCTTGTGTATACACGACGCACGTTTCGTAGAGGAAAATTAATAGGATAGAAATGAAGTAAGCAAAAATTACAATTCAATTTGAAAAGTAATAATAATAAAATAAATGCATAGAGGGTGTGTTAAAGAAACGATCACATTATTTCATCTCATTTTGTTAGGGAAAGCTAGGCGGGTGAACAACTAATTGTAGTAATTTAAGTGGGACCTAGTATCTCTTTCTCTGGGGGGTTGACATATTTATTATATCATATATTGACATATCTAAGCTACACAAATAATGTTGACAAGATTTCCGTTAGAGGCCCAGTACTGTAATACTCGTATACTCTTGAAAATAAGTAGGATGTTCTTGCAGGAATATCCCACGCATTTTACGCAATGTACGGTTCTGGTCGTCTTTCAAATCGATCATCCTTCACCTTTTTAAGAACTAATTCCACCTCTTTACGTTTGTATTCCTGTACATCCATCGATTACAGGTGTGTTCCACATTTTAAATTAAAGAGAGTAATGTAATATATATTTCAGTGAAACATATCAAACAGTTTGAGGAATGAATGTCAAGTATTATCTCTGCCTTTTTCTAATCAAATGATTTAAGAGGCCTCAAATCTCTTAACTATTACCATGTGTGTGATAAAAAATCTTTTTTCAAACCAATATAACTTACCAATAAAATAAAAAAAAACTTGACTCTTTTACCATATAATATTCATAAATATTTAAATTAAATCTCATATTTTTGTGTAATTTTAAAGAAATCTTAAAAAGTTATAATGAAATACAAATGTGGAAACTTTTTCAAAATTTACAAAAGTAATGTTATTTAGTAGCAAACTATTCAGTTTTGAAGTTATATAATATAATTTTAAAAATTTAAGAGAAAAAAATTTTTAGTACATTTATTTAGAAAATTAAATTTCAAGAAAAAATCCAATCAAAATTCATGTAAAGATTTTTGTGTTACTAATTTATCTAAAATTAATATAAAGAAACTTATTTTGAGCTTGCGTAGGAAATTTCAATCTAATGTGATTAATAGTTTCGGAGAAATCCTGTACATAAACTAATTTTTTTTTTTATTTTGAGAAAAATGGAAGTTGAAAATAATAAATAAATAAAACTAGTTGAACACTATTTTTTCTCTGTAACTCTAGAAGTTTTGGTAGTATCGTTAAACGCTAGTGTGTGGCACCAAAATGTTCATAAAAATAAGGCTCTAACACGTATTTTCATTGAAAAAATAAATAATTAAATATTTAAAGAAAAAGAAAGAAAATTAAAGATCCGTAATGTGTTCGCGTCCCCGCCTCTCAAACCAAACTCAAAATAAACTGAAATAGCTCATTCTGAATACTCAAGAAATATCGTTGGAGAGATTCTCGAAATAAATGTGTGTAATGAAATGAATGATTTGTTTACCTGCTTCGATTTCTTTTTTACGCTGCAACTGTTAAAACTCTTTTGTTTATGTCGTTTGACGCAACTTAACCTACTTTGGCCTTAGTGCATTTTAATGTAAATGAATCATGATGCAAAAACATAGTTTTGTTTTTTGCCTGTGTTTTCAAATAATTGCAAAATGACAATAGGGCAAATTTATGGAATTAAAGACTGTACGAACTGAGGTACCCTTGTATTCTTGTTTTTTTCCCCAAGGAGCTTATTGTCTTAGGTAAACACGGATAAAAAATGCCCCCCGAGATACCCTAGCGACCCTCCTCTATTTTCGACGCTCCTTCTTGTCACATTTTTTTTCATTTCTTTCACGCGTCTAGATCACAGCTTTTTTGCACCGCTGGGCCACATTTCGCTACAGCGCCATTAAAATACTATCCTCACTCAAGACGGTAAGTAAATTTTTTTTCTCTTTGCGGATGTAAAAAAAACAAACAATTTCCTTTTTTTTTTTTTTTTCCCCTTAAAAAAAATTATTATTTTTTGTAAATAAGGAGGCAAAAATCCTTAAAATTTATATTTTCATTTGTCGGTCGTTTTCTTCTTATTCGGAATCTTGATTCGTTTGATGTTTGTTTTGTGAAGAAAGATAGTATACAGTTTCACCAATATTGTTATTGGAAAAAAAGGAAATATATATAAAGACAAAAATACTTATTAAAAAGTTTGCTTACTACATAGAAAATAATTGAAGCACTATTGGCTAAAATTACTTTTTATATCGAAATTTGATTCGTTCTCTTTATGTAATATATTTCAGAGTTCGCTTTTTTAATTCATTCGGAATTTAAATAGGAGACGCTTTCAAAGTAATGGGCGGAAACCAAGTTCCCATTACAACTGAATTACGTCATTTACTAGTTAATTACTCGTAGCAAGCTTACTTAAGGCATAATTGTATTGAATTTAAATATTAATACAAAAAAATTGTTATACTAGAATTGATGACCTGGATTTTAATTATCTTGCATGAGAGAGAGACTTTTTTTTAACGTAGCTGGAAATTTCATTCTGTATTCGATACTATGAGTCAATATTTTAAAAATGAGACAGGGCAATATTGTATTTCACAATTACGAAATGAATCGCTTAATGCTATTCTTTAATTTAAATTTAAACAATACATGTCTCAAATTGTTTCCTGCTTTTAAAGCAATGACTATAATCGAGGATGTATACATGTATGTCCCAATATTTAAAATTTATCCTTTTAAAAATAATTAAAATTACCTGTTTGTAAAGGTTTGTGTATTCCTGCGTTCTTTTTAGATTTCCTTGTATAGACAGACCACTAGAAATCCGATTTAAAAAATTAATCACTTTTTCGTGATATTCTCTAAGTGTATTAAATTGTAACAAAAATTATTAGTCCAGTTATATCCAATTTCAATCAATTAAAACAGTCACAAATTATTATTCAAATCACTTATTTATTTCAGCGGAAATGCTCTCTGTCAGTTCATGATCCCTCAACATGTTTACTAACAAGTTTTGCGTAAATATTTAATGTCAAGCTTACCCCGACACTCGGATCCGAGGTGAGGCAGTTGCGGCAAGCTTTATTTTCAGCTTTTACTGGGCAGAGTGGAAAGATAAAATTACATTCAAACGCTCAGAACTATATTCCGCATGCAATTCAATTCCTTCTCACTCCCTTCTATTAACTTCGGCATATCTTATATATCCGTTTTTCACCATCACTTCAGTTTTATAATTAGTATAGGTAATCACGTTTCATATGATTGAGTCGAGATTTCATTTTTGGAAAACTGATTTATAAAGATTCACCAAAGTAATTAAATAATACGAATAAACCATTACAAATTAATCATTGTTTTGATTTTGAAATTATTGTTTTGTGGCTAGGCTCTCTCGTGTTATGTAAAAATAAGCTTAACCTTTTGAATTGTGTGTTTATAAATAAAATGGCTTATTATCTTAAACATTTCTTACAAAATTTTGGGGAGAAACAAAATTAAGCTCTTGCATGTGGTTTACAAACAATAAAGATATGCTTATTATGATTCACTGTAATTGAGTGCATTGATATAGGAGTTTTATATTTGCATTTTTTTGAACAGTACATTCGACCACATTATATCAATCGCTGTTTTCTGTTAAATATCAAAATTTTAACCGTGTTAACCTAATTCAATATAAAACAGCGAAACAATAAATAAATGAATGTTTTTCTCTGAATCAATCAATCCGTACTTTTTTTTTTTTTTTTTTTTTTGTTTCTTTAGCACAATAGTAATTAGAACATGGCAGTTTGAAGTGATTGTAAAAACCTAATGCTTTACGCGTCCCTGAACTTTGATTGTTTCTTAAAGTATTTAATGAAAGAAATGTGAAAGTACTTTATTTTATTAATTATAGTAATCGTATTTAACCTGTATAGATAACTATTAATACTCATCTTCTCAAACAGCATTTTTATAAAGCAGCTTTTGTATTAATTAAATATCAAAGTATTCGTTCAACTCGGTAGAATTATTTTTAGACATATATGGTTTAATAGTAGAATCGAGACAATGACAAGCCATGAGTGACTTTCGTCTTCACCGAGTACCATCTTGTATAATAAATCTTCGCATGACGTGCTGTGGAACTGAGGGAATGACGTGCATGTTCAGATGCCATCTCATCTATTGATCGTGGTTCAGGCTTAGTGGTTATTGTCGCAGATTCACGGCCTGCGTTTCGTCGAGTCGTGGGCTTGAGCCCGGATACCACTAAAGACCCGCTGTGTAGCCGGAGCTGATGCACATAAAATCTGTCGAAGTTCAAAGTCCTGCCGTTGGTGAGGAGTGGAAGCTTGGAGAGGGAGGTGCCAGCTCAGGTGTCGTCCTTTTCATTTGAACGAGGTTCAAAATTACGAGGTCCGTCGCCAATAGCCCACGTGTTGTTTTTAGTGCGACGTTAATAAAACCAACCTATCAATCAGTCAGACTGGCGAGTTCCATTGTCAATATAGTTCTAGAGTAATTCTAATTTCGAATTTAATTACAACGAAATAAATAAAGCAAAAGATTCTGAAATTGTTTCATAAATGATCTCCATTATATTCACCAAAATTAAAATATTTGCAATGTTAATTTTTATTTATTGATTTTTGCTTTGTTTTTTCCTGGTTATAATTGAGCTACAGCAACTTTTCAAAAGAAAGAACTTAGATACTGACGGTGATGTCTCGCGGTTCGGAAAGGAAAAGGAATAATAATAAAAAAAAAGTTGGAAAATTTTTCCAAACTTGGGGGGAAGGGGAACCGGATGCATGTACATCCGGGATAGAAGCGTTTTCTGATAAACTAACGGAAGTATGAGTTCCCTGTCAACAAGAAGCTTCTTCCTTTTCATGAAAGTATGGATGGGAAGAGATTATTTTTTTTCTCCGCATCTTCCGAAACATATTGTCTCTGTCTTTTTAAACTTTTTTTTTTTTTTTTTTTTTATTTCAGCGTATCGTTGAGTGAAATATTGGCGTGTTGTGCCGCGTTAAGAACTTGAACAAATTCTTTTTTCTATTGGCCTGCTTTTTTTAAACTATTCATTAACAAAATTTTCTAAAGTGTTTTATTTATCGTGACGGAACTTTTTGTTTTCATATTTTTTTTCTTAGTAAGCTGTACTGCACACTCGAAATAAAATCGTTTAAAAGGAAAGCAACTTCTTGATTTTTATCAATTTACCCCTCATTGTTTAGTACAAGTATGTCTTGTCTGTTTATATACATTTATCCGTGAAACAGATAACGTATTGCTAAAAAGTCGAGTATAACTGAATCGTCTAGATCACAGATAAATCGAAGACTGCTTCTTATGTGCTTGATTGATCTTTGATGTGTCAGCTTCCAAGAAATGCATAACAATTTGAAATATGTAGGAAATTAAGGAGACATAAATGTTTTGAAAAGTTTTTTAAAACAAGTATGTCCATAGTAATTTTTTCGCGCAATTTATTTACCTGATATGTCTCAGTTTTGTGTTTAATTTCCTTAGATAATAATTTAAAATGAGACCTTACTTTTCAATTTGAAAGATTTATTTCTGAGCTCAATGTTTTAATGTTTAGCATGTGATTAGGGAGTATGCCTGAGTTATGTGTTTATTAAAACACAAAAGAACTCTGTTCGATTATTATTTCTTAGTTTGAAATTTCCTCAGGGGCTTACCTTCTTCAGGTAAGTCTAAGCATCGTGATCGCGAGATACCCTAGTGATCTTTCCCATGATGTTTACTGTCTTTGATGAACACGAGTGGTTCTTCCCTCAGTGACCCTAGCGATCATTCTCTGTTTTAGATCCTTCTTCTTGTCAACCAATTTGTATCCCCCCCCCCCACCATCTCTTTACGTCTAGATCACAGATACACATTGTTTAATGCAGCATAGCCAGATTTAACTCTTGCACCGTAAACCTCTACTTTCACTCACTCTTAATTCGAAATTGGTTGATTAGCTTAAAATGTTATCAAAATATATTGAATACTTTTTAAATAAAAGTTTATTATCAAAGTATCGTACAGAATTTGTGTAGGTATATTATTCTTATTATTAATATTAATGACCGTATTTTTAAATAGTAACTAAATTGTTCCATTTCTCAGAAAAGAATATGATATAATAGAAAATGATGCAATTAAACTGGAGGTGGGTTTTAAATACTATGATTTTGTGAAAAAAATGTAGAATTATTTCATAGTTTTATAGTATAATCTCCCGAGAATTAGAAAGGTGTCAAAATATTCCTTTTAAAATTAGTCTAATAATCGAAGAAAAGAAAAATAACAGTTTTATTCAGAACCGTTATACTTATTTGTGTATGTGCTTGAAAAGTTAATATATATGCGCCAAGTGTTAAAAAAATATGTTAATACTATATCTAAAGATAATACGATAAAAAAAAATGTAGATACAAGAAATACCCTTTCGTGTTACTCATTTCTCCGTTTATTTTTGACATCTAGAATCAGCTTGCTTCTGCGCAACCTTATTTGTGCGCAACTATTTGAATTTAAGTTCATGAGATATGAACAGAATAGGATAATAATCAAAATGAGTCCTCTTTAAATTCGAAGATAGACCTTTTTGAATTGTGTAGGAATGCAGTTATATTATAACCCGGATATTTGTTTGTTAGAACACACATTAAGTTATTTCTCTCTCTCATTTTCTCTTTCTTTAAAAAAAATAACAAATAATTTTTGCATCTCTCAACCAATTTACACTTGATATCTTGAGAGTTGTAATTTGCATAGCAATGCTGTTTTAATAGCCTATTGAAAGGAAGAAAAGAATCCATCTTATTTAATATTTCATGAACTGAATACTAAATTCAAATTTCCAACGTAAATAATATTACGATTGTTTGAAGAATGTGTTGCTATTACCATATTACAGGAAAGAAAGTTTACTATGTTTATCAGTATTATTCAGTGATAAAGCCTGTCTCTTTGAGTACAACTTTTTGCCTTTTGAAGATAAACCATAATTTATAATTATACATTGTCACAATCATTCTCGACGTAACAAAATGGGTGTCAAAAAATATCGATGAAAACAAGCAAAGGAAGATATGCGTCTACTAAAATTGCTTAAAAGTGTGCCTATTACCATTGCAAATGGTAACTCTTATAATCCATATCCAAGAGAAAAACAGAATAGGTAATCGTTATTTTCTTTTAGGTCAAATTTCACGCCACAGCAATTTTGTAAATAATTTTTCTTTAATATCAAGCCTAGCTTTTTAACTAGAATTTTCCTCATCTTTGGACGATTGTTTACGACAGTATTTTTACTATTACTAACTTTTTACATCTTTTGTGCTGTTGATTTGATAGTTTTTCTCACCATTTACGGATGTTAGGAAGAAAAAATGTAAAGAAATGATGCAAAGTATTTTAAAATTAAAAATGTTTATTTTTTGCGACTCTTATCTCGTTTATTCCAACAGAGGCTATAAATTCATGTTTCCTATCACTTCATTTGAAGTTATACCGATTTTATGGTTACAGATGACACGTGTCAATTAAAGGAGAAAAATAATCTTACAGATTCATATGCAATTGAGTTTCAGAAAATTTTAACCATTCTTATATAAAGTGGTAATAAAGAAACTCAAAATAAAACTTTTTTTCATCTTCATTGTTAGTTGGGCTTACTTTCGATTTACTTTTTAATGAAATACTTTTTTGAAATTGAAATATTTGAGAAATTGTTTTAATTGTTTATTGATAACGCTTCTAGATCCTCTCTGGTAACACTGTAATTCTTATTCTGTTCTCAGCTCTTACTTCCATGGAACGAATTTTTTGTATCAAAGTTGTGTGAAATTCAAGTAATCCGATTGATTTTGTTGTATTCAGATCTTATTTTATTTTCTTGTATGGAATGTATTTATCTATAAAGGATATTTTACAGAAAATGATGAGAAATATTTGATGTACCACCTCTGGTATAGATTATATTGTCTAGATAATTACTTTTCCATTTACATTTCATGTTAAGCGTTTAAATATGGGTATTTAAAATACAATTACTTTGTTGTTACGTTATTATAATTTTACAATTATCGTGCTTTTTGTTGTTAAATCTGAAAAAGAAAAATTAGTATGTATATTTTACTGTTGGTTGCTATACTAACTTCTTGCATTTATTGTTGCAAAAGTTCTAAAAATGCTGACTACTTTAATCTGAAACTTATTTCTGATCTAATATTCTTTTTATGTTTATAGGAAGGCTCGTCGTAAAGAAAAAGATGCTGTGGCCACGTCACAAGAAGAGTCCAAACTTTACCTAGAACAAGCTGTTCTGGAATGTAGTGTTACTGAATCAAGACTAAGGGAAGTGATAGATCTACCACCTGGCATAGATTATAATGAATGGCTAGCTTCTCACAGTAAGAATCATTCTTTACTTCATTATTTGTTACAACTAGTTTTTTGAAATGACTGAAAAAGTGCTTTAAGGTATTTTCTCATTTACTCATTTCTTTTCTCCTTTAGCTATAGCATTTTTCGACCATATCAATTTAGTTTATGGCACTATATCAGAATTTTGTACTATGTCTGGATGTCCAGATATGAACGGCCCCAATGGCAGGTAAGTCCATTAAAAATTAAAACTTAAATCTTATTTGTGAGTAAGAATTTGGATATCTTTATTCCTTTTTCCAATCATTTCTGTACAGTGCAGTTTTTCTATTTATCAAAATTAATAAATTGTGTTAGAGCACTTTATAAAATACATACCTCTTTTCTTACTTTTTGTTTATAATGTATCACTTATTTTTTGCTATGCTTGCTTTTTATACTTCTGTAAAGAAAATGTTCAAGTCATGTGCGTTTATTTGCTTGATTTTGAATTATATATATATTTTTTTAAATGCAACTTTAATTAGTAACAAACATAGGAAATCAAACATTGATCAAAATAAGTGGAAAATAATAACTTTGTATCTTCATTACTTTTTCGTATGCTTGTAAATATGTATACATAAATAAAAAAAAAAAATTTCTGAATTATTGTCAGCTCTTCATAGTTGGGAAAAATTTAGAGAAAATGTTGTCATCTCATTTGAAGGGAATACCGAATAAATACGGAGCATTTTTCTAAATTGCAAACTATACTTTGACTAGATAGTTAAATAAAATGTGTTATAAATTACAAATGATAGTCAAGGAAAGAAAGAATATGTAATAATCCTTTAATAATTCACCATTAACAAAGTATCTAAAACTCATATTTTAAATGTTTTCATTTTGTTTTTAAATTGTAAAAAGATTTTTTTAGTTTTAACATCCGAGAGATGTTATGCAATTTATGTCATCTGTAACATCTTGCAATGAATTAATTAAAAAAAATGTGTCTATTTTTAAAAATTTCAATTATTGTTTTGAATCAAAAAAGGTCATTTTATTAAAAAGATTTTTGGAAAGTATAGATACTCAGTATTATTTGAGTACATGGATAAAATTGACAGTTAAGAGCAGTTGTATTCATGACAAAAATAATTTTAAGCTTCTTAATTTTTACCATCGTGAATACTACTATGTAGTTATATTTAGAATTTTGAATGAATTGGAGTTTTATAATGAAAATTTAAGTGAGGATGATGGAAGATAGCATCATATACTGATTTGTCATGAACACAAAGTATTTAGTCTCATGTAATATCTGTTCACATCTAATAATATGTTGTATATTTTTTCCCGTTATTGTTTTCAATTGTTGTGTTGTTAAGAGTACATCATATAGGCTGATTTGTTTGCTTGTTAATATCTGAAATTTTAAGCAAAGAATATTGTAAATAATTTTAATCTTAATAATGATTAGAAAAAAAAATTCATTTCCAACAGTCTTAATAGGAAGATCACTCCAATATTTCAGTTATGTTTTATCTGTTTGAAGTTGAATCTAAGTGTTGATGACCATATTAATTACTCATATAGAAGTGTTTTTGAATTTTTTTAAAAGAATTTTTTCCAAGTAAAATATATATTTTATCAAATGCCAAATTTGACATTGAAGAGGTATAAGTAGACTAAAGAAAAAAAATAGAAATGTTTTAAGTTACAACATTTCATTATTCATTTCAATAAGATTGAATAATTAATGAATGTGATCTATCCTAAGTTCTTAAATTAAACTCCAATGCATATAATGTAACTTAAAACTACATTTTTAATCCAAAATTTATTTTTACATTCAAATTTTCTGATTAAGGAAATATCAATAAAAACAAATGGACTTTTACAAAAGTTTATCAAAATACTTTTTGCTTTGCTGTGTTATTTACTGTATATTTTTTAAGTTGTGAACTATTATTTAATCTGCTTTACACAACTTTTGAAAGTCATTTTTTAATATATATTTCTAATTTTCAAAACGTCTTTAATGTGCAAATTGCATAAAAGAACATTTCATGTAATTAGGTGGGAAGTAAATTTTTCTTGCAATTTCATTTTAGGCAATACCTGTGGTTTGATGAGAAAGGGAAAAAATGCAAAGTTGCTGCTCCTCAGTATATTGATTGTGTTATGACGTTCACTCAAAGAACTCTCTATGATGAATCTATTTTCCCTACAAAATTTGGTAAGAGAAATTTATATTATTTAATTTACAATTCTCCTAAAATGATTTTTCATTATTATCTTTTTTTTTTTAATCTATTTTGTGTTAATAATGCCTCAATTATATTTTTGTTATTGGGAAGATTTTGAACATTACAATTGAAATATTAACAAAATGAATATTGTTTCATAATATTTGTGATAAATTGTGTTTTTTTTAATGTGTCTGATATTCATACATCTGCAATTTTAAGAATTATTTCTGTAGTATTGTTTATATTTCCTCTTAAGTTGATTTCTTCAGTTGCATTCTTGTTGTACATAAACATTAATTTTGAACTTATAGGTCTATCTTTAAGTATTTAATATCATATTAATGCATAAACAAATACTGTATTTGAAGACTTGTAGTGATTAAAAAAATACTGCTGGTGGTAATTGGTATTTAATTTTTTTTACTTTTGTGTGATAAAAGTGGGGGGTGGGGGTGTATTCTTAGATTGAAGTGAAAGATGATCGAATTTTACCTTCACGAATATTTTTGTGATATTTATTATCATTAATTTTTGTTTTTCTCCACATATTAATAAATTATTTATTTTTTAATCATTTCTGAGCACATATATTGAATTAATTTTTCCCATTCCACTTAATCTTAATTTGAGACCCGTGTGGTGACCGGGGATGACAGAATAGTCTCACTGTAGCTCATGCATGTCGTAAAAGGTGACTAAAATGGGTACCCAGCGTCTGGGGGTATAGCCGGGCACCCTGCCCCTGGGGATTATATCAGGGGACCTCAGGGACTTGCCTTCTTCAGGTAAATACGGGAATCATAACCCCGAGGTACCCTAGTGATCTTTCTTTCCCATGGGGTTTACTGTCTTTGGTAAACACGGGTGACGCATTCCCGGGATACCCTAGCGATCCTTCTCTATTTTCGACCCTCCTTCTTGTCAACCACTTATCTATTTTTCAACTTCACGTCTAGACCACAGTTTAATCTTGTTTGGCGCTGCATAGCCATATCTGGCTCTTGCGCCAATAAACTTTACATTCACTCACTCACTCAATCTTAATTTGAATTTTTCCTTTACTCCTGGAAGTATACCATTTATATATTTTTTGTTTCTGAATTTGATTCATTACTTTACTCAAGTTTAATTATACAATATAATTCTTTCTCCTGTTGAGTGGAATATATTTGAAATATTTGGTTTGGGGGTTTCTTAAAATCATTTTACTGTAATTTTGGTTATATGTTTACACCTTTATTTTAAGAATTTTTGAAGTTGTGGATGTTGATACTATTGGGTTGATGAAAGAAAGCTTCATATATCTTATCAAATGTGCATTAGTGTGTGCAGTAAAATAGTTGTAAATTTTAAAAAAATATTTTGTAGCATAAAATATAATAAAAGTTCAAATACTTTTCTTTCATTAATTATTAAAATTCGCAAAGTTGGAATTTCAAATAATTTAATGGAAAAATTACTGATCATAGACAGACCATGGATTACAGTAATCAGACCATAAATTACATTCTTAAAAATCCTTTCTATCATTTCTTTTTATGGATATTAATATTAAATATAATGGTTCAGTATTCTAATATTTACATGTCTTTTAAATTTAACATATTTCTGAAAATATTTATGCTTTTTCTTGTGAAACTCAATTTCCTGGTTTTTGTGATCTATTTTTAAATTTCATCTTTATCAATAAGGCTGATTGAATTTCTCATTCTGTTTGAAATTATTTCATTTCTGTTTTAATGTTTAAATCAATTTCTGTATCAGTCAAATTTATACTTAAATCAGCCAAAATATTTTGTGCAAAAATGATGCAATTATTGTTTTCAGTTTATATGTTATTACAAATGTTTGCTTGAAATTTCAATTGTTAAAATGTTTAATTATTTTTTATCTTTTTCAGATCGAGACTTCCCTAGTTCTTTTGAGTCAATTGTAAAGAAAATCCAACGATTGCTTTTCCATGTTTTGGCTCATATTTATCACATTCATTTTAAAGAGATTGTGCTCCTAAATATGCATGCTCACTTAAATGCTCTATTTACACATTTCACGCTCTTTAATGAGCGATTTAACATTGTTGAGGAAAAAGAGACAGAAATACTTAGAGATCTTGCAGTTGCCCTCAAACTTTATGGCGAGAGTACAGAAGCTGCCTCTGATTCAGAGGACAAAAGCAAATTAACTGCAACTGCAACAACAACTACTTCTACTACTACTACTTCTACTACTGTTACTACTACTACTACAGATGAAGCTGCATCAGCTGTGATAGAGGATGACAATGCAGCAGATTCAATCAAAGACTGCAGCATCGTATCAAAATGTAATGAAAACTCCAAGAGGCCTCCAACATACTCACAGTCATCACAATCGATTGCCTCCTCCATCTCCTTGGCCTTACATTCCCGGTCCAGTTCTGGAAGCCACTCAAGCAGTGGTTCATGTGCTATGGACTCTGCTTTATATTCTAATGGCACACCGCCAGCACCTAATTTTGGTTCCTCACCCCTAAAGTTCCAGTAGAAACTTATGTTATCTGTCACCCTGGCCATCCACCAAATTTTACATACCAGTAGTAAAGAAACTATGTTGAGGCAAGTCTGCATGCCTGCAAATAACTAGTTTCAGCTTGTTAATTATATTTATATCATTTTCCTTATAGCTTTACTATACCCCTTTATTAGCTTGTTGCATTAAAAATTGCATATAAATGAAAAAAGTTATAAGGACTTTTTCAAATAAAGCATAACTGTTGTGATAAACTGATCAATGCAATTGCTTAAAAGGGTATTCCTATTTGGAAAAGCGATTTTTTTTGTTTGCTTGCATACAGACTCTCCTCTATTCAGAATACGTTTTCTGGATATTATTAATAAAATTATTGCAACTAGTTTCTATCACACACAGTATTGGTATTCCTTCTTAGCAAATCTCCTTGGCAATGTAGCTGTGTATAGAATGTAATTCTAGATAATGATGAGATAGTTTTTCTAGTTATGAGTGAAATAACACTACCACTCAGGATAAATTATGTGAAATGCATATATATGATATTTTATATTGCAAAGAGAATATATATAAAAGTTCGTTGCATTTGAAAAGGAAAATTACAACATTAATTTAAATTCTTGTATTGAGTTTGAAATTTTTTGAATTGCCTATATGATAAATAATAAATGTCATATTTCAAAATTATAATTTCTAATCGGTCTTGAAATTTTTTTCAAATTGTTAAATTCTATGTGCATGCAGGATTTCACATAATTTATGCTATTTTGTCATGTGGTCGGTTATGTAGGTTGAAATTATGTGTACATTAAAACTTTCCAAATGTTGACGTGATTCATTATTTTGGAAAGAAATCCAAGTAATGAGAGAACGTGTGTGACAATCACAGCTTTGTAGATAGAAAAACAATATTTTTCATCAGAACTTTGAGCTAAGTGCAGTTATGATGAATAAAAATATTCTTTGATATGCAAAATGATACATGCAGTAAAGTAATATATATATAAATCCTTTAATTCTGAACTACATCAATACTTATTATGATGTAAAGATTACCATTCAAGGTATGTGTGTAAAATATCAGAAAACTTCTTTATAACTTAGTGCTGCAGTATTTGTTGCTGTGACCCTTTTACACTAGTCCTGTATGTTTAAGTTACTCATTAAGCAAATATTCTGAATAATAAGCTTGAAAAACGAGTGCCTAAAATATGTTTTATTTCCAGAACATTACATTCAATTTTGTCAAAGTAACAGAGATATATTTCTTTTTTATCTTTTTGTTATGACCAATGTATGTAGAGAATATTTCAATATTGAATCCTAAATTTTTGGAGAACCCAAATGATGAAATATAGATTTGTTCAAATGTGCCTTCATGTTATACAGTAATACAGTGCACAGTACATTGCGTAAAATTTTATGTTAGTGAAACACAGTTATTGAACATTAACTGTTCAGATTTTTTTGTGTCTGAACATATGCTTTTGAATATTTTAATATGTTATATCAATGTGTAATTTCTAAAGGATCAATACAGTTTTCTATATTCTTCTGCATGTAGCTGTGATCTTTGCATTATTTATCTCTTAGGAGTTAGGTGTTTCTATTTGAAGTGATAAATGTGACTTAGATAGGAGCAAATTACTGTATTTATAAAATTATTTGATTTTATTTTTTGAAGTTATATTCATGGTTTCTTTAATTTTGTATCTGAAATAATTTAAAGAAGTATACTGATAATATGGATGGCTAGGGTGGTTTGCACCTGTGGATATTTCCAGTGTGGATACAACAGTTGTGATAGAATCCATTGGTAAACAGTTAGCCTTTTGACAAAACAGCATGGACATTATATAGCATGTATGACTGTTTCATGAGTCTGTGATCATTGTGCATAGAACTGATATATCTAGATACTTCTTGTGTTTTCTGTGAGTTGGGTGTACACTGATGTTTACCCCTAAGTAAAACAAAACGATTTCTTTTTAGATTCGTATAACTAAATTAGAAAATGAATTTTTTAGAAAAATATTTTAATTGTTAGTAAAATATATTTGAGTGATAAGCATTCTTTTTTTTTTTTTTTTTTTGCAATCAAAATGAAGTCTATATGTATATATTCTAAGTATCATGTTTAGTTTGAAAAAAAAAATGGAATAGTTTTGCTAAAAAAATAAATGTAACATTTTTATTGAACTTAAAGACCAACTAAAAGCATTTTTTCCCTTTAAAAATGGATAATGTGTTTGGAATGTGCCTGTGTGAAAAAAAAGTTAACCATGTGGTGGTGATATGACTGACTAATTTATCAACATAAGTGTTACTTTAGCTGTGTTTTTTGTAAATAATATATATTTTATTTAAAGGTAGTAAAGTGACTTTAAAGTCATGTACTGTTATTTCCCTAGAATGGGATATTGGCTTAGGTAGCTTAACTTTATTCTTTGTTATCTTTTAACTCCAAAAAAATACTGATTTGTTGTAAGAAAAAAATGCGTATGTCGCAAATTTTTTAATGTTAATTAGGAATATACTCGAGGGCAATTATTAATATTTGCATAATTTTGATTCCTATTTCATTTTAAGTTGAAATGGAACTTCTGCAAGTTATATGTGGTATTTCGCATCTAAGAGCCATTTATTTTTATTTCTCCTGTTTTTGCACGACATGTGTGAATTGTTTATAATATTTCTTTATGTGAAAGGAGTTCTATGTTCAATTTTTTATAATTGCTTAATGTAGATTTAATACCATTTAATTTCAAAAGGTTCTCAAATATATATTTGTAATAATTCCTTTTTCTTGCATAGCAGGAATCATCACTCATTGTTAAACCATTTTTATATTTATTATATTCTTCCCCTTTTTTTCAATCATATTTATTGATTAAATGTTTTGGAAGCAAATTTTATGTAAAAAGGACGAAACTAAACCATTTGTAAATTTATTGATATTATGTATCTTTTAAAATTTAATGTGGACTTGGTTCAACTTTTCCCCCCCCCCCCCAACTTTCAGTGTCAAGCAGTTCATAAATATATTTTCAATTCAGTATTCTGATTTTCATTAAGTCAACTATAACCCTAAAAGGACCTTTTAATTTTTCAGTTTTGTTCTTTATTGATGAACCTTTGAAGGTTGTTTTAGACAAGAATATAATTTTTATGCATTTGATCCACTTTTTTCCTTTCAAAATGAAAATGCCCTTGTGGTTGTGATAAAAAAAATGGACTGAACTGTGTATAACCAGCTATTTGTGTATCAGTAGACAAAAAAAAAAAAAATGTGAATTATTGCCTTCCAAGTGGTAATGTTATAAAACTTGCCTAATGTGTATTTCTAAATAAGGGGAACATGTTTAAACAATTTTCAGATTCTTGATGCTGAGGTGACTGCCTTTTAAAAGTTGGTTTCTCTATCTCCACAGAATCCAATTGTTTGAGCTGTACTACTTCCAAGTCAATACCTCATTTTGTAGTATTCTATCTGTATTTTCTTTCCTCTATTGTTATGACCTGGTCTGATAATGTACACATGACCAAAAATATTATTTGAGGTAGTGTCTATCTGTACAAAACTATAAGAAAATTTCAAACTGAAAAATATTTGCTGGTTGTTAGAGATTGTGCACATAATCTTAGTTTGTTGAAGGACTTAAGTATGCTGCACAATCTGCACTTGTACAGTCCTGTAACTTTATGAAAGATACTAGTCAGAAGAGAAATAAAATTAGTATGTTAGAACTGTATTTTTTAATGTGTTTCCTCACTTCTCATGTATTAAGTTTGGAAGAATGATGTCATGATTTTGTTCAACTTGGTCTTCACAAATGTTATTGGTAAGCAAGGAAAACATTCAGTTTTTAAATGTACATTTATACATAATAAGACATTGATAAATAATTTATTTAAGGTAAACAAATATACACTTTTTTTATTCCCCCCCCCCCAATCAAATTATGAGCAAGATGAACAATAAAAGTCTCAATTTTTTAATACGAATGAACTCAAACTGTATATGTAATAGAAAAAAGATCATATATATAAGACCAAAGTTGTCATTTTTATTGATCCAAAACCTTATCTGCAAATGAGATAATAATTAAAATGCACACACTTAAGTATTCTAAAGTGAAATTATATTTATGAGAGGTAAAAGCTATTGGGGAAAATTATGAGATTAACTATGATAAAAAAATTTATTAAAAATAATATTTAGTGAAAACATTTATTAGTTTACTTGAATTTAATTTGTTTTCATATATTTTATTAGAAAACATAAACATTGTAGATTTAAGTACTATTGAAAACTGTATTATTCCTTTATTCCATATGGAATAAAATTTGAAGGATTACATATGGTTGATTTTATTGTAGATAGTTTGCAGCTTTTTTTAATGAAACCAAGGAATACAAGAGTTGTTATGGGATAAAAAAAAAAGTATTTGTAAATTTTCAAAAAGAGCAAACATATTTATAAAAAGAGAACGGAAATGTGTCAGATTGATAAACAACTTAGATTTCATTGAGAATCATAGTTTACAAAAGATAGCAATTAACCATTAATAATAAAAACGAAAAAAAATCTTGCGACTGCTTTTGTTAATCAAGACTTGGTACAATTCAGTACTGTTTTTCAATATTAAAACTTGAAATTCAACTTTATGCATGTTTATGGATTTTACATTTACATGCTCAATGTTCCTGTCATGATTAAGGCGTGTTTTTAATTTCTTATTATTTTTGATAAGGCTTTAAAAAAAAAATTTCTTGATCTTGCAAATTCTCTTTTGGAGAATAGTAACTACTTTCATAATTGCAAACCATTTATTGAACTTCAAGCTATTTGTACATTGGTTAAATTTCATAAATTAAATGATATGTATTCTTATTTTAGTTTTGATAATTGACCTGATTTAAATTATTACATTTCAAAAATCAATAGGATTTAAATCTTACCTTTTATATATATATAGTATAAAGTAAGTAATGTATATATATATAACACATGTCCTATCCTGTAAATTAATATCTACTTATTTCATGTGATATATAGTATATTTACTTGCTCATTTCTTTTTAATTTCTTGACTAGCATATATTTTTATCAAAATAAATATGTATATATAAACATCACATTAGTATAGAAAGAATAATAGAAAGCTTGAAAATTTTTCAATACATAATATCACCAAATAATAAACTGACATTAAGAATTATATAAAGTATAAACAATTGTTATGTTCTCTCTCTTTCAATAGGAATGTTCATCACTTATTTGAAAACTCATTAATGGAGCTCATATTACATGTAGCTTTTGGTTCCTGTTCTTTTTAAACACACCCTTCACATAGTTTTGATAACTGAGCTGTATTGATTGTATCAAAATCATTATACATGCACTAGCCAGAGTATAAATGCTGTGCACAGGTGAATATATAAATTAAAGCTGGACAAAATTTTTATTTAAGTGTTTTAGTATAATTTTTTAATGACCAATTTATGAATAAATATAACGATCTCCGAAAAATCTGTGGAGAATAATAAATTGTCAGTAGCTGTCTGTCATGTAATATCCACCAGAGCTGGCCTGGAGTAGGTTGACACCGTGTAGGTTGAAGGTGTCAACTTTCTGCCCACAGAGTTTGGTCGTCGGAACAAAAAATTTTAACTTTTATTGTACTTAAAAATACCTAAGTACATTCCGCCCTGAAACGTTCTTATGATATCCCATTACTATGATAATATCTCATTACATTTCTCGGCTATCACCACAATTTTTCTTCTATATTCTTATTCAAAGCTATTACAAAGTTGAACCTATTTTAAAAAAGCGCTCTGGTCTTCTTGCGTGAGTGAGTGATACACAATGTACACCAGTGATTATCAACCTTTCTGAAGGTGCTCACACCCTATGGGGCAAAAAATTTATCAACGTCCTCTTGGTGAAAATCTTGTAATTTAAGGTATAGGGCAAGAGGGAATTATAAGAGATGAAATGTTTAAGTGTAATTTTCTGCAATAGATTTTGACACCAAAATTATTTGGTTTAATTCGATAATTTTGACCCGACTGTTCATTGCAGTCTATTTGTTAAAATTAAAATGACTCATGCAAAAGAATGGGGGACATGCCTAAAAAGAGTTTTTTCCTTTAAATTCTTAATTAGATCATTAAAAAACTGCCAAAAAATATTTTATACTAAAAGAATAGAATATATGAAACAGTCAAGTAGTTACCTATGTCAGTTTCCAAACGTTCGGTTCAGTATATTTGGGGAGATAACGGCGCAAGTCCCGTCTTTGTCGACGAGGTAAGAAGAAAATAATAAAAAATTGATGATATTGCACAGTTCAGGGGCGAGACGATTGATGTTACTTTGAAGCTAAAATACTTTGAGACTGAGACGATTGCCATTCTTAAAACTGACTTTCGAAGTTTCATTAGTTAAGTTCGACCAGTTTCTCCTGAATCTGAACCTCAATTACTCTATATTCTCAATAGGGCTCATGACCCATTGAGGAACTTCTAGGGACAAAGTTTCATCAAAACGTTCAGAAAAGTCCTTGTGCAAAGACTCGTAGTAAACTTGTGTATCATCGAAAGGATTTTTCACAGTTCATATGCTAATTCGACAAGATTGGAAACAGGCTGAACTCTTTGCGATCAAAATGCTGCTTCCAAAAAGTGAGTTTTGTTAGGAAGGAAAAAATAACAGATTGTGTTGTAATCAAATTGTGCTCGTCGTCATGAAGCTGAAAATTAATTTCATTGAATTTTGCTAATAAATCAGTCATGTAAGCAACATCAAACTTAAATTGTAGTTATCTGTCTCTTAGAACTACATCTTTATCTTCGAGAAACTGAAGCACAAAGTCGAAAAGATTCCAGAACCTATAGTGGCACACGCCCTTTGAAATGACAGCGAACCTCGTTGTGTAATAACAAGCGATTGAATTCTTGATCGTTGTCTTCACACAGCTGCCTGAATAGCCAATCGTTGAGAGAGAGTATTATTGTGAATTTTCGCCATAGGAAACATACATTGTAATAATGGATGCAAACGGTCGCTGAGGGTTTTTGCAACTTTATGCTACCTGCGAATCACTCAATAAACAGCTAAAATACCTCCTTCTCTAAAGGGTCATAATGATGACCCACCATTGCATAAGCTTCTTCAGGGGCAACAGACTTAATGTTCGCAAGAGGAATATTTTTATCTTTAAAACAATGTTTTAATTATAGTATTAAAAGTGGATTCACCCTTATTATTTTCAATCAAGAATCTTGCAAAAAGCAATTCTTGAATAATTTTTCTTTCCTTCACTACGTCAACTGTAAAGCCTCATTACTCGACAAGGTTGATTCATCAACTTGAAGAGAGTTTTCTGTGGGTTTCAAATGTTGGCAAGAGTAAACTTCTACGTCTTCAGCTATCTTAGTTCGTCGTACCACTGCATCTTAGCTTAAAGGGTTTTGATTCCATTGGACGGAACTGGATGGTGTAAAACTGATTCTAAAATTTCCTTAATAGTAACAACTTTTTGCCATTGATATGATTTTTCTCCGATTCAGTAATTAATTTTGATACATTATTAGATGTTATCAAACCTTAGGCGCATTTTTATGGCGAGGTTGCTAATAAGTCAGAGCGACAATGCATTCAGTAACTTTTATTTGATGTTTGTGAAAAGCCACAATTCATTTCAGGATGAACATTTTGCAGATGCTTATGCAAACGAGATGGATTCATTGCCTCATTAGATAACACTTTGCTGCAAAGTAAACGCATGTGTAGTTGTGAGTTCGAAGGCAAGGGAGGAATCTTATTGGTTCCAGAGACATAGCGTAAGTTTGTTTTCTTACTGATACAAATGGAGTAAATTGGATAATCAATTTAATGAATTTATTTGAGAGTTTTAAAATTAAGTTTGACAGCCCAAACATGCTCATATTATCCCCCTATTGCCCAAAACAAGTACATTGCCCGTCACCATCTTCCCCCTGCCCCTAGAGGAAGGTGGAGGTAACATGAAAGTTTGAATTAGCGTTATAAGAGCCGCCGTTAAAAAGGGGATATATCTAAGTCATCCCACACACAATGCGGCCCGCGTAGTCTTAAGTTGGGTAAACCTGACTAGCGTAAATGAAAATAAATTTTAAAAAAGTAAAAATTTTAATTCGAAATAATTGGAAAAAGTTGGTAAACATCGGACTAACCATTACTGCGTGAATTGAGCCTGATTCCGAACATTAGAACGCAGATTTTTATGCCCCATACCGCGTATGGCGTAATACGGAAGAACAACAAAGCATAGAAGATGTGAGCTATGTTGCAAAAGAATATTTTGGGGTCTGATGGAATAAAGGACGTTTTAAATAGAAGGGTTATCAATATCACTGATGCTGTCGAAAATATTTGAAGTGTTTTATTGAAAATATTGTTTTATAGTTAGAAGTTCAATCGGATATCTTTATTAAATGATTAATTCGAAACAGTTGTAATTGTACCACAAAAATACAAATAAATTTATTCAAATATCAATGTCCAAAAAACTTTATTCTACTACGAAGAGCAAACAAATGAATAACTGTAACAATTTTCAAAAAAAATCCTTTAATATTGCTTGAGTTTTGAGGGATGTGGAGCAATAACTGCTATTATCCCTCTTCGTAAACGTAATTGTTAAGTTGCCAAAAATAACGAAAATTGTGACGTAATTTGTGCAATGGAGGCAAATCTGTCACTTTAACGTTAAATCTTAAGAAATATGAAGTAAATTTCGAAAAAATTGCTTCGAGGTGCGTGTATAATCATCATCCATAGTTTCAGCCTACTAAATTTTCAAGTATGCGCTTTCCCTCTGCCAAAACACAAATTCTTGTTCTACGCTGCCCAAACACAAATTCTTTCTTATTATATAGATCGATAGATTTGGCCTGGAACAAAAATTAATGTGGTTTCGTTATCTTTAACCGATTTCGAAAAATAGTATATTTTAAGAAAACTCCATAAAGTTCGCATCTATTGAGCTGAAAAAGTTGTTACTGTGTTGCTCGAAAGCAAGAAATTTTCGAAAAATAAATTTGGAAAAATTAGAAAGCGCGAGAATATGCTTACTGTTCTTTCCATACATCAATGAAGCAGCTAAATTTTTTTTCAGCGGTACAATACACGCCGTGGATTACTATAATGGACAAACAAATATTAGTTTGCTTGCAAACTTCTAAATTTATGTGAAAGATATACGCTATCTAAGCGGGAACAAAAGTAATTAATGACAGGTATCTCTCTTAAAACATAAAAATAAATCTTTTCTTTTTTCTTTTTTTTTTAAATCTGTGAAATAATTTGGATTATCCACGATGCAAAAGTGGTTTTTTTTAAATGTTTAAATTGTTTTGTTCCAGTAAAATGTCCCGGTTTTCGTGTAAAAATAATATTGAACTAATTTTTTTTTTTACTTGAAAGCAGCTCTTGCTGGTTTATATCCTTAAAATAGTTTCAATAAGGTTTATAATTATTTCTCATTTTTATGAAACTATATAAACCACTCTTTTAAATGGAAAACGTAGGAAGTATGCTTATAATCCATTTAAGTTTCTAACTTCTTTTCCAGCATAATTGAATACAACAAAATATCTTAATTTAAAATATTTTCATTCATTTTTAAGATTTTTTCTTAGAAAAAATGTTTTATCAAAATGTTGACTAATTAAATACGAATTTTAGAACAGATGTTAGAGAACCAACAACAATTAAAGAGATAGTAGTTTTCCTCTTTTGATAAGTGTTTCACAAGAAGATGTAGCTGCAGTAACCAGTGGTCAAGGCTATACGAATTTGCGACCAGCGTTGTTTCGAATAGCAGGTTCAAGCCCTGACACTACTAAAGGTCCTCCGTGAGACTGGGCTGATGCAGGTTAAATTTGTCGAGGTTAACAGTCTTTCCTTTAGCAGAATGTAGAAGTTTACCCGAGTTGGCCTCTCTTCTCCATTGTCCTCATCACTTGACCTAGGTTCAGATTTACTAGGTCCGACGCCATTAACTCTCGTGTTGCATCTAAGTGCGACGTCAATAAGCAATCAATCAATCTCTTTAGACTCCACCTCCTGATTTTTGTCAATAACTCAAAAAGTTGTTCCTACTTGGTATTTAATCTTTTACCACAAAAAATCAAATTTTTTGGGAACATTTTCATACAATTTTTCTTTTCATTGAGTTGCTTAATATTGAATTTTCTCTTGGTATAAAAGTAGTATCTTGCGAATATGATTTCCAGTTATGAATGAATAACATAAAATCTCATCAATTTGAAAACAGTAGGTATGCAATTATTAAGCAATAATTTAAGTATTAATAATTAGATAGGTATGCAATAATTTAGTTTACATCTTAATATGTTGAGAGACTTTATTTCATAGTATTTAAATAGGTGGGGAAAGTCTAGAATATTTCCCCTATCCAAGTTACGAAAATTATTTTAAAACACTTTGAAAAATATAATATGGATTTTTGATTGATTCTATTGAAGAAATTTTTTTTCTTGTGTTGCTTCTTCTAATTGCAATTTTTTTTTCGTGGAATTTTACTTAACTTTACACCCACAATAATCTAAAAAAAAAAACTGAGTGTATGCATTTGTATCTTCAAAATGGTACAATTTTGAGTAAATGGAAATTGCTAGTTACTGGAGGTAGGATGATTTTTGATGAAAATTGATTGAATGTATAGACGTGAATGCTCTAAAATACTTTACTTCTTTATTTTTTATGACTTGTATTAATAGTTTTTAAACATTTCCCTTTGCAATCGTAAAGACCGAAATCTAGGGTCATTAAATTCTTATTCAAAATAAGTGTTGTCGATTGTAGATTAGAGGAGAAAAGTTATTTTGAAAAGGCATATAGAACTACCGTAATCCCGATGAAATCATGTAGGTAATGCATAAAAGGTTATTAAAGTTCGTCGGAAGGTTAGAGATATTTAGAGGAAAATGAAAAGAATTAATATGAATTCATCATGCGCCTGTTTTGGAATGGAATTGCAGATTCAGTCTCATCTTTATATTGCAATGAATACTCATCTTCATAACAAAATTTTTCATATGATATCTTCTACCATATTATATCATGCGAATACGAGTCATTTCTTTAGATGGATTGTTTATAAACACAGGAAAACATAAAATATAACTATTTCATGCCAAGCGATTTCTGATTTGTTTATTGCTGAAGAATGATCGGTCTTGAAAAGATCAATTGTTTTTGAAGGTATCGTTTTAATAATAAAAGAGTTTATTATTAGAACAATATATATAAAATAATAAAAATAAATAAATAAAAGCAACCCTTCTATGTGGCAAAATAGTAAAAAAAGAATTAAAAATTATTTTTTTCTTCGTCGAGTAACTGCATCTGAATTTACAATACAATAGTTCATCATCATCATAAGACTTTTTTTTTTTTTTTTTTATTATAAACAAAATAAGTGATGATTTTTCAATCTAACTGAAAATTGTTGACTAAATCTGAAGGGTTGTTGCTCGATCGTAAATTAGTTAAACCTCTGGATTGCGCGCAACGCTTCATTTTTTAGTCAAAAGTTTTTAGTTGGATTGAAAACTCTTCTTTTTTTGTTTTTAATTTTATTTTTCATGATGATAAACTGTCATTTTCAGTGCATTTAAATTAAATTTTTTACTGGCTGAAGAAAAAAAAAAAAAAAAAGGTTCTTTACTTTATATTTTTCTACATTATTGCAGTGAGTACACATTGTATACATGTATTGCCAGTATATATTGGAATGAAACTATGCTTGTGGGTGAAAAATTAATTCAAATATTTATACCAAACTCGTACACAGTGCAAGGTAATAAGAAGTGTTGGAATAAAGCATGAAATTGTGTTACTACATTCTATTAAATATGTAGTTTTCCTACAAAATATATATGTTACCTCGTACACCAATTTGCTTCCAATCCAAAATATTACCACATGGAATGCTATCTGTGTAGAGGTAGTCTTTCATTATTTAACTTTCCAAACATCGTAAAGTTCAATTAAATAGTCAATAAGTTCACAAATCCTTTGGAAGAGAAGTGAGAAAAAGAACAACACAATTTATCCTCTATATTTATTTTATTGCAAGCGATCAATTACCACAATGCACTGCAATTCACTTACAAACCCTTATCATCTATCCCTCTTCTATTCCTTTTAATTCTATGTCCTTTATATAAATTACAACAAGTCTTCAATGTTTGTGTATAGAAAACTGTAAATAGCTCAACGTAACATCTGCAATGCTTGCTTACACGTTTCGGTCTTTCCACAGTTTTTATTTCATTTTTCATGACATATTTTCAAAATTCAACGCACAGATGTTCCATCATTTGTAGAAACCTGAGGAAACACTAAAGCAAATAGTTATATTTCGCAGCCATATATAACTAAATTTATATTTAGCTTAAAAAAAATCACGATTCTGAGAATGGCCGGACTGAACCGCTGAAACGGCCCGGGTGATTTGACCACACCGGCCCCCAACTCACCTGCATGTAGAACGAGAACGGGAAAAAATATAGATTTTCCAATATAATTTTTTTTTAATAATTTAGTGGACCATAAAACAATTTAGTAAAGAAAATATACTAAAATCTCTAAATTAACTCAATACATGCACAGCATTTTAAATGCAATTTATAAAGAAAATAAAATATATTTACAAAATAATTTTGCTTCAAAAATAAATTTCGCGAGACATAACTGTTATTTACAATGTCAAATAAAATGTCGTCATTTGCAATTAATACCAAAATATCTTTATCAGACATAATCAACATAAATGCCCCCCCCCCCATGTATAATTGGGATAATGAGAGAGAGAGAAAAAAAAATTCCTCTACAAATTCGAAACGGAATGCTCTCTTTTAACTTGAGAGATGAATATATATCTATATGCTTTTTTTTTTCTAGATGAAAGTAAGCTTCAACATTCAAATTACATTCGGGCAGAATTAGGTAACAACTATAAAATACAATTTCTGCTTGTGTGTTGTTCACGTAAATTATATTCGTCATCGTTATTGTTTTCAGCATCAATAATAGTTATATTTTCTTTATCTTCTTTGAGATTTGTTCGTTTCATTGAAACATTTAAATGAAATTGCAGATAAGAGGTTATTGCGATCAGTACAATGAACAGGCAATTCATTAGAAAGATAATGTGTATGCAAATGTCAAGAACAAAACGGCATAGGCGACGTGAGTGTACACAAAACGCGTGCGGTTAGCGCGCGCAATTAAAGACATTCGTTACAAGTGCAAGTGAGTTCTTTCGTTAAATATGGCTAGAAAAAATTCACCTGGACAACTTCACACGTGGAAGAATGATTCGAAAGCCGGAGGAGGGGCGTAGTTTGACCAGTGTAGCTGAAGAGTTCGGAATCAACAAAAGTTTCGTTTCGAGTGCTTGGAAAGTCTTCCAAAGCATACGTACAGCTGTCAGAAAGGTTGGTAGTGGTCTCCCTAGCAAAATCACTGCAGTGGATGACCGATATATAGTCCTGCAGGCGAAAAGGGCCCGATACCAGTTAGCAAGCGCCATTACTCTGCAACTGTTTACAGCAACAGGGCGACAAGTGTCACGGTTTACTGTGGCCAGACGCCTTCACAAAAGTTGCCTTTTCGCCAGCCGTCCTAAACGCTGCACCCTTTGAAAGTTGGCCATCGGCGGCACTGTTTAGAGTGGTGTAAGGGGCACAAAAGCTGGACATCTCATCAATGGAGTCGTGTCCTCTTTACGGATGATAGTCGTTTAACTGCCACAAGCGATTCTCAACGCTAGTTGATTTGGAGAGAGGTTGGAACATGGTTTCATCCCAGTAACATGAAGGAAAGATACCTTTACGGTAGTCCTGGAGTTGTCGTTTGGAGAGGCATTATGCTGAATGGGTGGACTGAGCTCCACGTTTTCGACAGAGGTTCTGTAACCGGAGATCGCTATTGTAAGCAGATGATCCTTCCCCACGTGCGTCTGTTCCGAGGTGCTATTGGACTAGACTTCGTTTTTATGGATGACACTGCACGGCCACACCGGACTGCTGATGTTCAGCAGCTACTGGAAAGTGAAGATATCACTTGAATGGATTGACCAGCATTCTCCCCTGATTTATTTCCCATAGAACATGAGTGGGATGCTTTGGGGAATGCCTTACGACACAATTACATCCTCCGGGGAACAGCCAAAACTGAAGCGGACGCTGAGTGAGGAATGGTCCCTCTTACCTCAAGAACTATTGGACAATCTGGTGCTGAGTATGGAGGAGACGGTGCGAATCAATCATTGCAGTAAGGGGAGGGCATATCCCATACTAAGGAACATCTACTTGTTGTTCTTCCTCTTGGACATACAATCATGTGTAACGATACTATGCGTTCAATAAAGCCTGTTTTGTTTGATTCCCTACTATATGCATTGTATTCATTTTTGCGCAACTATGCTTTCGTCATCGTTTAAGCACAAAGTGCTGTCTCTCATTTCTGAATTTTATGTCTCTCAGATGATTTCTCGTGGAGTTATAGCAAGAAAAAAAATACCTGTTGCATAAGTTTTGCTCACCAGTGTAATTTTGAACTTCGGTCAAGTGACGAGGACGACACTTGAGCTGGGAACTCCCTCTCCTAATTTCCACATCACACCAACGGTAGAACTTTGAGCCTCGACAGATTTAAAATGTATCAGCCCTGGACATATGGTGGGTCTTCAGTGGCATCAGGGCCCAAACCCACGACATGACGAAATCCTTCGTCCGCGACCGTGATCACTAGGCTACCACGACCAGAGTTAGGTGATTCTTCAAGTACTTCATTAGCGTTTTTTTAGTTCGTTTTCAAAACAGTGTTTCGGTTTCATCTTGAATTGGGATGTCTTTTTCATTGAATTGCCCCTTAATTTTACTCACAAATTATTTGTTTTCTCTACAACCATTTAAAAATTACTCGAACTTTCTTTCAAAGAAGAAATAGTGTCTCCATCCATTAGGTACGCTTGATCAAAATTCAAGGCAGTGGTTTTATGTTATTTTGAAAGGGGTGAGGTTTGTCTGAATATCTCTTGAAACGTTTTTGTCGTTAAGATAGTTTCGTACTTTTGGAAACCATTCAGATACGTAATTATGTACTTTAGTATGTACATATCTGCAGTGAAATCGTTGGAATTTACAGTTTCGTGCGAAGCCTAATATAATTCCTAATATATCTCTAAAGAACTTTCGAATATTTTAAAAAGTGCTTTATATTTTTAACCCCCCCCCCCTCGCATCTTGTTCTACCAACAGTATTCACTAAATCGGAAGACGAAGTCGATTTCCAAATGTGTATTCGTAAATAAGATTCTTGCTTAAGAAACCGTTACTTCATTTACTAAAACAAATACAGATATAACGGGAATTTTTTTAGTTTTGTATTTCTTTATATCACAAAATTTAATACGTGTGCGCAGCATCAAACATGAATTTGTTTCGGAGAACCTTTAGAAAGCCACGTTGTGAAGCTATTATTATTATTTGCTGTATCTGTTGAATTACCAATACAATATTTAATTGCTTTATTTAACCCATTTAGGCAAAATATTTCGATCTTTTCGAGACCCACGCAGTTTATAACACTTACCAACCTTTAATATTCTTCATTATCTTTAATGAAGTGCACAATCACTGCACATTAATCTACTAAATTAATGTCCCGCGTTGTATCAATTTGAATTATAAATATTTTCCCTCTTTTATTTCTTCCACAATTTTTTGCTTAAAGAGTTTCAAAACTGGCATGATAATTGAATCCGCCGTTGTTTTAAATAAAAATTTCACAAGATTACCTCTTCCTCTAGAACTTTTTGTATTTTTTATTTGAGCTTGACTGACATTCTTTACATGTGTTCGAAGAAGCGGATAAAATTTTCAAATAAACAACACAGTTTCTAAAAAAATACCATGATCAATATTATCATTGATACGCTGCTATCATTATACGCTGCTTCATTACAATCGTCTGCTCTATAGCTTAATCCGAGTTTTCCAATTACTTTGTCTCAATTTTGCTAGTAACGATTTGCCTATTATTTCCAATTTTGAATCTTTTTTCGGAGGCAGCACTGGAAAACAAGAGCATATCCAGCCCTCAATTTTCATTGTATGTAAGGTAAGCTTCACTACTGAGTATATGCGCTTTCGTCTTTTCGTGTCCTTCTTATCGTGTGCAAATGGGCTGAACAGATGAATTGGGCCAAACTGCACCGAAACCTACATTATCATTCGAAAATACTAAACATAGTCAATAGTGCAAAGTGTACGTTGAAGAATTTAAATAGTGCCAGTTTCTTTGAGATCTAGATTTCCGAAAATAAATTAATTTTGTATTATATTGACGTTTGATTGATGATTCATAATGTATTTGATGCCCTTTCAAAAATATATTTAGTTCATTTCTATTTTTTGGGTTTTTTTCTATATAAAAATGCACTTGCGGCTGATGCAGTTAGATTAAATTAAATGTAGTAGTTTCGACAGTATTCGCTTCCTGGTTCTTTACCTGGTGCTCTTGCTGAATAGCTTCAGTTGCACTAGCACTGGATCTGCGTCATGTGATACATCCGAAATGTTAACCAATTCGAGTATTTCATTATTTACAGCGGAATTATTGCCATTAACAATATCTTCATTTTGTGTCGTTGGCTGATTCGAATTTTTGTTAGATTTTCTGATTTTCTTATTCACGCAAAGAGATTTTTAATTGAATGCCAGAATGTATTAGTTCTTCCAACAGTTTCCGGCTTTTTTCTCGTAACTTTTCTGCTCCACCCTTCTCCTTTCTCTGGAAACTTTTGTTTTCCAAGGCAAATAAGGAAAAAAGAAGTAGCTGGTTTAATGATAAATTTACTTACTTAATTGCCTTGTAAGAGGAATATTTAATTTGAAAGTTAGGAATTGGAACTTCTTTTTTCATACAAAGCTATGTGAGTATAAATGTATGTTTAAAATCACCAACACTAAACAGAAAATAAATAAATAAGCATGAATTATTTGTGGAAAGATAATAATGACAGATGCTTGTTGCATTATTAGTAAAAAGTATGTTTACCTTGTAATTGCTTTGAAGCACTGATTTCAAACGGGTAATGTATGCCACACCTTCAGGACGGCGCCACGCATGGGAATGAAACGTGAGCGTGTACCTACAAGTCCCACTTTAGCTCATGCATGTCGTAAGAGTCAACTAAAATAGGTAACGAGCCTTCTTTAGGTAGGTGCGGACATCCTGACCCGAGGCACCCTAGTGATCTTTTCCTTTCCCACGGGGTTTACTGTGTTTAGTAAACATGGGTGACGCGCCGCAGGGGCACCCTAGCGATCGTTCTCTATTTTTGACCCACCTAGTCACCCATTTTTTAAAATCTTTTTCCAATTTTTTCCCACGTCCAGATCACATCTTTACACTTTATTAGCTTTACGCTCAATCACTTTGTTTGACGCAGCATGGCCACAATGGCTTTTGCGCCTCTAAAAATACTATCACTCACTCATTTTAACGTCTGGATAACAGTTACACATTGTTTGACACAGCATGGTTACATCTGACTCTTGCGGCATTAAACTCCACTATCACTGACTAACACTTATCTACAAATAGCATAACTATATAAGTGAATATGAGGTTTCATAGAATCCTCGTCGCGTATAATCCGTCGATCATGCAGGAGGAGAAGACACTGGCGGGTGAACTAATTCTACTGTATTTTGTAACCGACAAAATGGATAGGCACTACAGATAGCATAAACCGAAGAGGCGTTCGCGACGAACATTGGACGGACAGGGAGATCGAGCCTTTGCTTTGGTCCCAACGAACACCATAGCATCGAACTTTCATTCCATTCGTTATGCGTTGTTCGGCTTCTGCATTGTGCCTTGCTTGAATTAGTATACATTTTTAAAACGTTCTATAATGCTCATTCCAATTTTAATCATTACAAAGATAGTCTAGATATGGGAACCATAGTTCAGCATACAATATAGATGTACCCCCTTTGCACATGTTGCATCGAGGCCTTGTAGATCGCTGACGCTTCTAAGCCCTTCCGAGGCATTGGCCCCTGCTGCCCAACGGCCGACTGAGCGTTCGCCCGACCACCCGTGCCCTAATCCGGCCATAAGAGTCTGGTTTTGTTTTGCTTTCATAACGTCGCACTGAGCAACACGATGACTTTGGGTGACGGACGTCGTAATTTTGAACCTCAGTCAAGTGACGAGGATGACACATGAGCTGGCACCTCCCTCTCCTAACTCCCTCATCACGCCCAAACTATTATTGACCCCTTACACTTATTCTCTCCTTTAACTTTGAAGCATAAGATATTTATTTTTGCATAAATAACTGTAATAGCACTTTTTATGTTTGAGGAAATGCAAATGTAAGCTTAGTATATATATTTGCGTTTTATCAAAACATAACTCAAAAGCATTAAAAAATATCAAAACTTTTTCATACTCCTGCTGAAAATCTTTTTTTGTCAATTGAAAATTAGTAAGTTACTTCAATTCACTCCTTAGATACCTAATCAAGCTTTGTATGAACTTTAATTATTAATATGCTTATAACAAATGATCTTAGAAACGAATATATCTTTATTACCTTTCAACAATACATTTATGAAAACAGATAAACGACTTAAAATTTCAATTATTTATTCTTCGTGTTTCATAGAAGTCAATATTTAGAAGGATATCTGAAGAAAATGAAAAGTTCTTTGCTATCTAATTTATCTTTTAACTCTTAAGAATGAATTAAATATACAGTTTACACTTTTTATGTATGGTGAAATGCAAGCATATGCTTTGTGCATATATCTGCTTCTTATCAAATGTAACTCAAAAGCTTTAAAATATCAAGAACTTATCATGTTTCTTTTAAAAATATTTTAAGTTACATATTTTTGTCTACTTAAAGTTAGTAAATTTATTTCAATTCATACCTTTGATTCTTAATCAAGTTTTGTGTAAACTTTTTTTTATTAATGCTTATTCTATAGATGATCCTAGAAATGAATGTATCTTTATTGTCTTTCAACAATACATTTATGAAAACAGATAAGTGACTTAAAAATTTCAAATATTTATTCTTCGTGTTTCATAGAAGTCAGTATTTAGAAGGATATATGAAGAAAATGAAAAGTTCTTCACTATCTAATTTAGCTATTCGCTCTTAAGAATGAATTAATAATACGGTTTGGTTGTAGTAGTAGCTACAGTTGTATAAATTTTTCTAGTCACTGGTCTATATTTTTTTGTCTTAATTGTGGTTTTCGGAGTTGTCACAGCTGTAGTCGGAGGAATCGTTACAGTTGTATCTGATGGAGTCGTTGCAGTTGATGTTGCTGCATATGTTGTGGATGGAGTCGTTGCCGTTGATGTCGCTGCGGATGTTGTAGATGCAGTTGTTGTAGATGCGGTTGTTACAGTTGTAGCCGGTGTTGTTTCTGATGTTACTGGTGGAGTTGTCTGAGTTGTTGAAATCTCCGTAGTTGTATACCCAGGAGTTGTTACAGGTTTTGTAGTTGGAAGAGGTGTTTCACTTGTTGTGTCATCCTCACCGTATCCTAATCGACGTCCTTTGATAATATCAGACTCTATTGTGAAAAAAAGTAAGTAGAAAGGCAATGTAAAATTGAAACATTCATAATTTTATACCATTATAAATTTATAAAAATATGAAAAACACTGGATCACAAAAAGATGCATACAAAAATTTTCCGCACAAAAAAAGTATTTGGGAACATTGAAAGTACGAAAAATAATTTTAAAAATGTTAATATTGATAATTTGATACGTATCAGACGTAAAACTGCATCACAATAATTGTATTAAAGAAGGAACAGAATAGAATCTAATAATTGTAAAAACATAAAATAAACATAAAAACCTTCTACAAACTGATTGCAGCCATATATAGTTAAATTATTATTTTTAAAAATGTCAAGTATTTTAGTTTGTGCAAGTAATACTTTGTTAAAGTGAACAGATAGAGTTTACAATTATAAAAATTCAAAACGGTTAAAAATATTTCATTGATATAATAATATGTGTTTTTTAGCTAAAGGCTGAATTATTTCTGAGAATCTTATATATTTAATACAAATAGAAATCTATTAAATGTATTTTTTTCCTGGAACATTATTTGTGCTTGCTTACAAAATAGAAGGTATATATATATATAAAATAAAGCTTTTATATGTATATTTTTTATTTAATATTATTAAAATTTGCTTCTGTTTTCTTTCTCTCTAATACACAAAATTTAGAGTTCAAAATAATAATATGAATATTTCATTGCATTTTAGTTTAGGTCTTTTATAAAACGTTAATTGCATTTAATTCTAGTTTTATTTTACATTTCAATTCTAATTAAAATATTACTTTGAAACTGTCACTTTTTTTTCCAAATTTCTTGACAGATTTTATGTTACACGTTTCGCAAAATTAGACAGATCTCTAATAAATTAGAAAATAACGTTTAACAAAATAGGTTAATAATATAATAAATAATTTTTATTCCTACAGAGTGTGTTAAAGAATTGTAAATTATTTGAAATGCAGAATTTCACAATCTTTTTACATTTGAGGCTAATTGGGAACTTGGCTCCCTCTTGTGAGAATTTAGGTTTTTTTTTCTTTTCAATTTTTTAAATATTAAAGAAGAGTGGAATGAATTGAAGCCATGGTTAATTCGATTTAAAATAAATAAATTTCTAATGGCACTTCTGTCCTCTCTCACAAGACTTTCCAAAAAGCTGCAAGACCACTGTTGAAAATCTTTTGTCCAACAGAAATTGATGATCAAATGATGATGAATTGATTTGATCAATTTAAATCGATGTATTCCTCACTCACAGTTTGCAAAAATGGTTTGGATATACAAATTTTAGAAAACAATATTTAACGATGCAAATTTGTTCGATGATTGTCATTACGTAGTCCTATATTTCTCCTGAATATTTTTATTCAGTTCATTTGAAATAATAAAATCACGAAGACTGTCATCATGACCTCTTAAACAGACAATTACGGTAATCAATTTAACGTTGAAAAAATAATTTAATTTATATATAAAAACTAAAGCGTTCTATTATTATCATTAATATATTCAACCTCACTTCTATTATTAGCCAAGGTGTTTTCAATGTCATCGCGTGTTCTCTATCAATCAAATTGAAAATTCAAAAATCTAAAGCTGCCTCTTGACAATATTATGAATTTCTTGGATTTTCATTACATTAAGCACTGTTACTGGGGCCCGAGGTTTTACGGTATCCACGTAAATAATTATTATTTCTTGTTCATAATTTGCTTCAAAATATTCGCTTTTGTAAATATCATTTGAAATTTAAGACGAAATAAAAGCTTTAAATTTATGCTGAAAAGTAAAAAACTAGTTGATAGTAATTCGATTGACATCAAAACTAAGAATTTCATAAAATTTGGTTATGTTTTATAACTATCAGCAGGAAGTTCGTCGCCAATAACTCTCACGTTGCATCGTCAATGAAAAGCAGTCAATCAATAACTATCAGCAGTAACAACATGTCCTTGGATGATGATACTCAAGAAGACAACTGGGGGGTGTTTTTAGAAATTTTTTTACTATTTATTTCTATAATTTCGTTTGCATGTTAATTTCTGCGTCGAAAATTTTCCTTTGAATTATTTATTTAGATTTGAATTCCTTGTATAAAAGTACGTTTCTGTAGTCAAAGTAGCTAAATATGAAATTATGAAGCAATAGAGCAGATTGTAACAGCAACTCGTATCTTCTGAAAATATTTCACATAGTTTTCATTGACTGTTGTGAATTACGATTCATGCCACTGCCAAATACGTACGAGAACGGTTCAGAAAGTACCCGTGTTTGGAATGAAATGTTTTTAAATGTTTTTATTTTTCATCCTATTCCCGTCTCCGACCATTCAGTCATGAGTCAACGAGCAGCCAAATACAGTGAAGAACGATACAAGCAGTTAGCAAAAACGTTGTCAGTAACGCACAAAGATGACGAGTTAAAAAAGTTAAAAACATTGAGGATGGTAGAGCATAAGCTGAGGTGTTCTCCTGTCATGATCATGCAATGGTCGCAAAGAGGACAAATATCTGTGCTCGTGAGTCCAATTCTATACAGGTGGCTCTGTAGATAGTCATGGTCCGTAGCAAGTTTAAAGCAAGCCACTTCAACTGCTATAGGTAAGAAATGTGAAATTCTTGTTGACTTATTCAATAGGAATTTCCATTTTTTCCCAGAGGCCTTTTCGCTGTATGTGCTAAGATGGTTAGATTTGAGAGTAGAGGATATATATCTTTTTATATGTCGCAGAGACAGAGGAGGATTTGGATGTATCATTTGAGATCCAGGAATGAAAAATAGGAATAGAGTAACTGACTGTACTGTTGTCCAGAGATCGTTTCTTTTATTTCTAAGAAGACCATAAGTATGACCTACCTTTCCTCTTCAAAATCGTCGCCATTACTTTTCCAGTCAATGAGACCTCTTTAACCTTCTTAGGATCATATTCACCTGAAGCAAACAATTGTTTTGATTGTTACATGGTTTCCGATGTATAATGATAAATCCAGGTCTCATCCACGGTGAAAACACGACCTAAAATGACAACTGGTCGCGGCATCAATCAAATTTTGATTTGGTAACCCCGTACTGCTAAATCAAAGCTAACCTTTGAATCAGGGTCAAATTTGTTTTGGTGACGTTTAACAGATTTTAGAAGACAATGGTAACACCTATTTGCTCCATATCCTTAAATTGGTTAACAAATCCGTTTCTCATTCGTTTCAGCTGTCGTTTTATATACCGACAGCGTAAGCGTTTGGAAGCGAGGGAAAATCTGGATCATCAAATGCCTTCTGTGGAGGCTTATGTAGTAGACATCTAATGTCAACTGTGCGGCAAGAGTTATATATTCAAATTATGCTGGGGATACCGGTCATGTTGGGATTTTAGGTATTGAACAATCGGCAACTCACAGTCCCGTACAAGACATCAGTTGTCTCATTTTAAATTCATTGACACAGCAAGGCAGGAATCGTGGAGTCTGTAGACGCTCAACAAGTTTTACTCAGTGAAGCAGAAAATTGGAACATGGCTTGATGTTTCCATGCGAAGAGTAGTTATCAAGTTGACTCGCCTTTGCAATTGGACATATTCACTTAGCATCTTTTGTTTGGAGTCCCGAGTGTCCTTTCTGTTTATCTGGTACACCGTTCATCATATTCTTACTGACTGTCCGGTGCACCATCATCGTTGTCGTATATTTTTTTTATTTCTTTTATTTGAAACTTGTCTGACTTGTTTGGGAGACCCCCCCTTTTGTTTGCATTTATATTTAAAATAAACTTACTACCTACATTTAAGATTTTATACTTTAAAATTTACATTGTCTTTTATCTATTTATATTGTCTTTAAATCTTTTGTGTTTTTAAATTTACATTGTGTTTTATCGTATTTTTTAATCTTTATTCCGTGTTTTAAGAAAACCTGGGGTCTTATCAACATTTGTCTAGGGCGGCATAGCCAGGTTGGGCTCTTGCGACATACCCACAATAACTCACTCCCCCAACTTTCCTTAGCAACGTCATCTGTCGTCAAAGGAGGTATATTTCGAACCCACCTCGTATGAGAGTATACATAGAACCTACGTATGAAGAAATGTGTTTGTACAAAATTAAATTCTCACTTGGGCAATTTTGTGGCAGAACGCATTTTCCATCTCTTGTTTTGACAAACCCTCTTCTGCAGAAACAGCCTGGCCGACACACTTTGCTGCAAATGCGTCCACTATCTGATTTCAAAGAGTCGCATGTACTTCCACATGTAGGGGTGCAAGCATAAAATATTTCATCATCGGGACATCTCTCTGGCTCTAAGCGGGAGAAAAAAAAAAGAATTAGTAAGAAGATAAATAGTCGTGTGTGGAACTCAAACACTAGAAGTTATCAATTAGTGTTCAAAAACTTTACGTGATCTCAATCTGAATATACACATAGCTTATTTACATGATCATCACAAAAAAAGCAACTGTACTCAAACAACTTTTTTTATGTAATCTAAATTCAAACCTCCTATTTTCTAGAATATGACACAACCTACTGTTTACAATAAAATAGTTATTTTTTTACTGTATTATAAACGGAAAAACGGTACTTTGAAAACGTTTTTTTTTTCTTTTCTTTCCTGTTCGAATATTATTTGATTTCTTTTACTTGAAATGTATTACATTTTAAATATTTTTTTAAGAACTACTTTTGTCAAAAAGGGTTTTAAGTGTGTCTCTTTAATTGTCAGTACCATAGATATCTTTTATATAATTATTTGAATGCAAATGTTTTAATTATTTATAAGGAAAAAAACATGCTGATTCTTTTGTATAACTAATAACAATATATAAACATTTGTTATAAATACAAATATTTATATGTAACATAAAAAAAGATATTTATATTCGTAACCTTTAACGTAAAGTCTACATGATGCAAGACATTGAAATATTTCGTCATCTTTTCCCCTCCAGACACTAAACCTTCCCTGTAGACTTAGTACCACCTCTGTCTAGAAGTACAGAACCAGTCCTGGAAAACCCCATAAATCATGGCATTTGGGGAATTTGCCTATTCGCTATCTCTTCTGTCTTTCCCTATTTAAATATCGTCGTCCCCTAAGTCGAGGTTGTGTTATTAGAAAGGAGAAAAGGTTAGCACTCCCATTGACAAGGACGGAATGGCCCCTGGGCCGATAACACATATACGGTTAAGGCACTGCTGCTTACTTCGCAGCAACTTAACCAAATTTTTTGGGCTTATGCGGCCAAATCTAATATTGATATACTAGAACGATCTCAAAATTCCACACTAAGATTAATCACAAAAGCAAACTGGTACACTAGAAATGATGATATTAGAAAAGCCCTAAGAATCTCCACCTTCAAAGAATACATTAAAAAACTATCCATAAATTTTTTCAACAACCTCCATTCCACTGAAAATGAAAATATGATAAATTTAGAAGAATATATCCCTCTACCAAGTACCAAAAGACCCAGAAGAATCCTTTTAGACTCACACGAACCACCCTAGTTTTATTAAACATTAAAAAAGTCACTCAACTACATTACATTTCATTCAGATCTTAACTAATCTTTAAAAAAAAAAAAAAAAAAAACTTATTTCACCATGGCCGCATAGCCTTTACCGATTGTCCACACCCACTCTAATCCTTAGTATTCGCAGCCAACACGGACAGACAATAGGACACCTCCCCTCCGCCCTCCTGCATCCAATGAGAAAAAGGAGTATCATATCCTACCGCCTCAGAATAGCAAAGACCCTTCTTCACCAAAATTCAGTAGTAAGAACAGTAAGAGCCAATAGGAACTCTTCATTTTACCCTTCAACCAATAGCAGCTAATCTACTCAATACTACCCAACAGAAAATGTAAAAGCCATCAATAGTCAAGTGTTCACTATTAGAATCATGACACGAGCTTGAAGGCCACTCTCGCGGCCTAGACGCTCGATGAAAGCGCAACTTGCAACTTGCAAGTCGGGGGTCATTTGACTGTTACCAAGCGTTGCAATACGTTATCCCAGTGTTCTCCCTATGTAGGAAACCCCGTGCATTCAATAAAGACTTCTAATTCCATCGTTCTCGTTACTGGGTAGCTGAAATATGTCATATATATATATATATATATAAAATTTTCATAGTAAATAAATATATGAGAACCTTGAATAAATTTAACTGTTGTCCTGTAGTAAAAAACATATCACTCAAAGTATTGCCTATCACTAGCTACTACTTTCTCCCTTCTTTCAGGCAGCATATAGGTTCCACTTCGGAAAAAGACACGTCTTTTGGGGTTATCCAGAAATGCCCCCCCCCCTTTTTGTGTTATCTTTACAAGAAGGGAAGCGTTGCTCAACCAGCCTTTGTGCCATCGAACGGAATAAGGAACAATAGGAAAAAGCTATGTCGGGTGAATTCGGCGGGTGGGGCAGGACTTCCTATTTAAGTATTTCCAAGTAGGTTTTAACCGGTTTTGCCAATTATGGCCGACTGTTATAATGTAACAAAATCACCTTGTCGTGTCTCTGCTCATGCAGCGGCCGTTCTTCCTATAGGTCTTGTTTTAAGCGCATCATTTGCAGTAGAAAAAATTCTCCCGCAATAATTTCGTTCAGCTTGAGCAGCTCATATTAAATTACACCCTGCTGATCCCATCAAATGCAGAGAACAAGTGTTCTTTATCTCCAAGATCAAAATCATTATTTTTGAAGCGTCGAAACCAGTTTCTGCATGTCGTTTCCGACAAAGCAATCTCACCGTAAGTCTCAACAAGAATTCTGTGTGCTTCAGGTGTAGATTTCTTTTGAATAAAATAATGCAATAAAATTCCCCGAAAATACTCTTTACTAGGTACAAAACTTGACTATTTTAGAACTAAGAAAAAAGAAAACGTTCTTAACACTGTGGCGAATTAACGTACACTGAAGTTCAAGCTTACCTACAGTACTCCCTTGTAGATGCGTTTCCATCTGAAATTACATGCACATTATCCTGGTAATACCCTCTCTTATATAGAAAACAGCGAGAGCGTATTCAAGGCCCTAATAATAGTTTTTACGATGTAATGTTATTTTTTCTGAAAACGGAACCTCGAGATGTGATTACGTATGATAAACATTTTCTTTTACTTACCATTCCGTATTTAATTAATTACGAACGCAAAGATTTATTAATATGAAAAAGTCTCAGATAAATTTAGAAAAAATATTTGTTATTGTTACTATGACTATAGCTTGTCAATAAAATAAGTTTTGGAT
Source organism: Nephila pilipes (assembly GCA_019974015.1). Lineage (NCBI taxonomy): Eukaryota > Metazoa > Arthropoda > Arachnida > Araneae > Nephilidae > Nephila > Nephila pilipes. The sequence goes on along the minus strand of BMAW01110891.1, from coordinate 641,386 downwards.
AATAATACCTAATGGGCAATTTTCGGGTTTAATGCAATTTCCATCAATGTCTCTGACGTATCCTGCTACACAAAAGCAACCTTTGACGCAAAAGGAAGGACATTTACGTCGAGGATCGATTCGAGAACAGGTCCTTATACATGGGGGCCCACATTCGAGGTATTCTTCGTACGGTCTTATACATTCTGTAAGAAAATATGGAAACATAATTATATAAAGAAATACGTCAATGTCTTAATACCTCAAATTATTTATAACGACCCGATCTGTTATTAATTTCCACAGTAACTGATTTTTTGCTCTTAATGTGTTAACATTTTTAAGGTTATGGTTGCAATAGTTGGTTCCTCAACTTTTTGCAAGATTCTCTTAATTTATCACATCGCATTTATTTATTAATAATAGGTATCATGCATTACAATTTTAATTTTTAAATTTCGAATTCAAGGTATGTTCAAGAGTAGTATGAATCTTCAAGTCTAAAATAGTAATAATAATAAAGGCAATGATAATAAGTATGAGGGATAAAGGGGGGAGGAGTTGTAAAGAGAGATTTATTTCTCATTGTGACTGTGGATAAAATACGATTCCGTTTCCAAAAGAAAGAAATTTAGTCATAAGATGTAAAAATGCTGTACCTATTGTTTGGTTTTTAATTTTGTATTATATGATTTCATTCAAAGTCGTGTGTATAATAATTGCAGGATATTGTCACATTTTTTTGAAATTCTTCAAAAAATTAGTATTTTTACATCTCTTAATCATTCGGTCATTTGAGATTGATCCTTAAAAAAAAAAGATTTCCCGATTTTAATTTGTTTAGGAAATATATTCTAGAAAATTCTTCGACTTCTTGATACAACTTTTCTACACCCTTCCATTTCTTAATTCATTATTGCCTTGTTATTTGAATTTGACTTGGTTTGAATAGGTCCTGACATTTCAAATTAATATTCGGTTAGTAGTTCCTCGAGTGTAAGATGACTGATTGACTATACCAAATAAACTGTCCAGTTTTTAAAAATAATTTAAAAATAAAATTGCATTTATAGTTTTTATTCTAGAGTCCTATTTATATGGTATTTTCAAGTGTGTGTATGTGGGGGGGGGAAGTTACTTGAAAAAAAAATTGATTCTGTCTCCCTGAGAATTCTTATTTGTTTGGAATACAAGAGTTGAAGTGTGAATTTATTAGAAACTTTTAAGAAACACACATTTTTAGCTCTTAGGTAGCATAATAAGTCTACTTACCATCTGGACAACGACTTGGGGGTATGCATTGTCCATTTGGACCTCGGACGAAGCCAGGTTTGCAGAAACAACCTTTGGTGCATGGCAAATGACATGGACGAGGATTGGTATGGTTCAAGCAAGTGATCGGACACGCTGAGCCACATTCTTTAAATTCTTCATTCGGTTTGCATACTGTAAATATTCATACAATGTATATAGTAACGTTACATTTATAACAAATGCGATAAAATCAGAACAATAAGCGAATTATAGCATTTCATTAATTGATAAGTAAAGGGGCATTTCTTCTACATCCAGAATGAGTTGTTGAAAATTAAAACATATTTTCATTGAGATAAAAATACCCAGAAATAATTCAACGAACAAAGATAAAAAAAACTATTTCAGTCATATTAAAGTTTAATCTATTCATCTAAGTAGCATATGCCATCGGCGGAAAGAGGGTAATGTAAATCACTTCGCTAACAATATCTACAAATGATCATTAGATTGGACCTCACTTGCTTCTGAGATTTTCAAAGAACACACTAAAATTGTGAGGTGAGTGATCTTAAACACACACACACACACACACACACACACACACACACACAC
>BMAW01110891.1:612200-636685 GCA_019974015.1 Nephila pilipes | reverse complement strand
GTGCATAAGAAAATTCTCCACCAACTGAGCTGTTTTAAAAACGCGAGAAAAAGCTTTAAGTCTTTGACCCAGACATGGTGACAATCGAGAGTAGAAAAAAAACCCATTAAGAATATATAACATTGGCTAAAAGTTTTAGCATTTAAAATAGGTATTCTTGTAACAGTCGCACTACGAAATAAGTCATTCATTTTTTGTGAAATTGTTCAGACTCATACAGTAACATTTGATTTGTGCACCAGGACTCCCATCCGCATTATAAATTTAAAATACATAAAAACAAAAAAGAAGCAATAACTACAAGCCGCCAAAGCCGCCTGTTCTATACTGGGCCTAAGCAAAGTACAGCATAAAATTTTACCGGAAGCAAGGCTAGCAAAGTACAAAATTCCTTGAAGCAAATAAAGCTGCAAGGCAAGTGTATGCAAAAAAATAGCTACGGCTTGTTAGTACCAAAGTGGCTTTTATGGTACAAGCGGGTACAAAATTGCTCTGGCCTAGCTTTTGGGCGGTTTTGAAATAAAGTGTTTCTTAAAAAATGCCCAGCTTTTGCTTAAGTACTGGCTGTTTGTTATTCATGATTAAGTAAATGAAACTTAGGCCTAATTTCCGGTAAATAACTTCCTTCGTTACATTTTATTTTTTTTATTTATTATTTTTTACTTTGTTATTTTTTTATTTTGTTTATTTATTTATTTTTGTTTCTATAATACTTATATATCACTATTTTTTTTAACTAAACACATTATATCCTTAGTACTTTCCATTTTTTTTTTGATAGCTTAAATGCCTCATAGGTTTCACAGCATCCCTCATTTTGTAGTTGCTTTATCTAACGTAAAGTACTAAATAAGCAGGAAAATACAGGGGCAAATGCAAAAAGCAAGCAAAAGCTTTGGTAAGTTTTAAGTACTTGCAAAAAGCAGCCAAGTATAAGCAAACATCTGCCGGCTAATATGATACAGCCAGATGTTTATTTCAGATTATTTTCATCACATTTATATAGTATTTAGATAAGACCTTGGCTTACTATTGTTAAAACATGTATATATAACACTTACAAATCTGATATGTTTCATTAAACAGACTGAAAAAAAGATCTCTGCTCTTGTAGTATGCAAACAGAATGAAATCTTCTCAAGAGTGTAACCTTTCGTGTCAAGTGACTTATGAGCCAACCTCGGTATTCCAAGAAGACTCCTCTTGCACCTCCATGTACCCTCAAAGGCTGCTCTGTAAACCAGGTTTGTTAGAGATCAGCATGGAAATTGCATTACCGCTCCACTTATGTCCAGTGGGTGTCCAAGAGTCCGATTACGAATTCCATTTTTCCAGCCAACTACTGGAAACACTTTACTGCCGTGATGTCTGAATGGCCAGGAAAAATATTCACTAACACCTGGATTTGACCCTACTATGATACTTTATTTAAGACTCGAATACATTCATTATTGCAAGAGAAAAAAAAAAATCACACCAAGCTTAATCTTCACTGATTCAGAATTAATTAAATTTACTCAGATGTTTCTCCGAATTTTTTTTCCCTAATATCGGAATTAATTAACTCAGATAAGGTGACTGAGACGCATGCAACAAGGATAAATAAACTTGTTTTATGCAAAGTTTAAGTACCGCCCCCCCACCCTTTTTTTTTTTTTAAAAAAAATTAAAAAAGCAATGAAAGCCTCTATTCTTTTAACTTCCTTGAGATACCCATGCACATGTACATGTTTCTTTGTAAAGAAAATCAATGCAACACCACAAATGAAAGACGAACAATCAATAAACGTATTTACATTTATAAGTGCACGCACTCAAGTACATCTTGCATACCCTTTTCCAGATTTTATAACCTTTAGTAACCTTACATATAAACACAATGATTCCATACCAGAATAATTGTATTTCAGGAAATTACGTTTAACTTAAAAAGTAAAACCTGTAATCGGAGCCATTGGCTGTTATACTGTCATTTTCTTACTCGTGAACCGAGGTGGCTATCTTCCCATCATGTAGCCATGCCTGAACCATGGTAAAAAAAAAAATGATCGATGTATAAGAAAACCGTCTTAGTGATCTGCGTAGTTCACCGCCACTCGACTAAAAAATTGCATCGGGGAAACTGCTCTTAAGTTTCTTAGGATGCTCTATCACCCCTTAAATTTTTGGGCATGATTTTTGAAACACCCTGTATGCTTTGATACATTGTTCATCAAAATTATTCATTATTAAATTACAAGTAAGTTATGACTGAGGACAAAATTCCCGCTCGCGAATATTTTACGAATTAAGAGTAAGATATAATTGAAACTTGAATGGCTTGAAAATCATGATACTATTTAATATTTTCGGGAACATATAAAAAAGAATGTTACTTTTTAATCTTGCGTATTGTAATTCATCTTCTTATACCTGACAGAATGTGGTGAAAATGAAATATTTAAAGAATGTGGTACGGCGTGTCCACTCACTTGCACTAATCGAACTCAACAACGTCCGTGTCCAGCAATTTGCGTGAAAGGTTGCTTCTGTAAAGAAGGATATGTCCGAGATGCAAGAGGGAAGTGTATTTTGGCTCGTTTTTGCCCAGTTGGTAAGCTTATGACTTCGTAAGATTCTGTGTTGTCGAATTGAACCTTCTATTTTCCAAACTTTAAGAATACTTTCTTCTCTTTGACTATCTTTATTATGTCTGTTTAATAAATTTAATAACTAATACCGAAAAAATATAGTATTTGATGACTTATAATGTTGTTCTCACTAAAAATCGTAGAAACATGCTACCATATCATATAATTTTGATAATCTCCATTACATGTTATAAGAGTAATAAATAAATTAGAATAAGACAATAAGCAATAAGATAATTAAAAAATTGACTTTAATCTCCGCGCTCATTGTTTCTATAAAATAGATTTTTTTCTATTTTTAAAGCTATATTTTTATTTGATGATTTTTAAGACTTTAAAGATTTTTTAAAATTATTTTTGATATAATACAAATAGTTTTATCTTTCCGATAAATCATGTCTAATTTTTGTATCAGCTTAATGACAAATTAATTCTATTTTATAACATTTTCCAGATTAGTGAGTGCCAATTGTTTTTTCGAAAAATTGTTTTTATATTATGTGTGCAAATTTTTAATTTTAGTAATAAGTTACAAAGCAATTGCTTGTACGTTTTCTGTAAGAAATTATTTCAACATAACCTTAACTAAATATTTACTGATCGAAATCTTTTGAATGCTGAATTGTTATTGAATAATTTCAAATGTCCTCATTAATGTGTTTGTGTGAGAAATTTCTGATAGATTGAAATGCAGATAAATACAATGCATGGTAGTTAGTTGTAAATTGAAGAAGATTCTATAAGCAAATAGGAACAAACTCTCTCGACGAAGAAACGATTGTACTCTTCAGGATGAAGTATTATTTGTACTGGAACCCAGAACTATCTTCTACTCATAGTTCTACAAAAGCGGAAATTTATATATCCCCAATGAACCCTCATTGGCAAACACATTTAAATGTTCGGTGGCAAATGATTTTGTCCTATAACAGAGGGGAGAGTTTAATTCGAACCTTTGTTCAATCGGTTCGGAGAAAACTCGCCTGTCTTCTCCCTCTCTTTTGCAAAACTCCAAACAACTGGGCCAATCGGAATTCCTTTTCAGATTTGTTGTCAATGTCTTTCATTTCTGCTTTCCTCACTTTTGTTAAAGCGAGTCACCGCATACTCCCCCTTCAGTATTATCGTAATTATATGAGAGAATGACTTTTTGTACGATATTTTAGAGAAGGTTATTTTCCTATCCATTACTTCATTTGATATGCATCTCTTCCCTATGGTACTGAGCTTCGCTTTGGATAGTTTCCATTGGAACCCTCGGCTGTCTCTAATTGAGATAGCGGGTCTGTGTGACGCATGCACCGTATCTGATATATCACTAGTTTTTAATTAATGAGTAGTGTCTTAGTTAGACACAAAGAGGCAAGTATACATCGAGGTTGTCACAATCAGTAGTTTAAAGCTGTGCTTCCATCTAATGTTCAAGTCCCAGATCACCACTTGAGTGGCAGGTGCTTTCCCACAATTTTGGAGGATTATTTTTCATCCCGTAGCAGAGATCGGTTGACCTTGAGTGACAATGGTGGTGCGAACTTTCAATCTTTAGGTCCCATCTAAATCTTATCCAATTCATCTTTCGCAGTGCCTTGAGCAAGTAAGCTTGAAGGAATTCCACCACGGACTAGTTATGAAGGCATTTTAACTTCTATCGTTGTTGTTGAAGATAATAACTGCTTTTATTTTGTGGGTTGCAGTCTTTGCGCGCTTGTGTCAATGAAAGTCTCAAACTGCTTAAATAAGACGTTGTTGCCCATTAACAACTTTTGGGCTGTAACACCCTCCTGGTATAGAGTTTTACTTTTCCGTAGGAACAGCGACATTCTAGATAAGATCTTCACATGCGTCCACAAATATTTCGTGCACTTACGTTTTAATGTAGCCGCAGAAGAGGGCTTAAGGGCTAAAGCCCTCAAAAAGGGATGGCCAAGTTATAGGTGCAGCGTGTCCATTCACTTTCATTTCAAACTTCTTGGCCATACATAACATAATTTCTCTATGTATGGCACTCGATGCATTTTAAATATGTAAGTTATCATGTCAATTGTCTGAGCATTTGATAAACTAATCTAATTTACATCTTGGCTTTTAATGCACTGTTTATAAGAAAGAGAGAGAAACTTGTTCTTGCTTAACTCTATTGTTCTTTTCAGTAGTATTTGTGGAATTCTGCCGTAGAATCCCCAGCCAAATATTATTCGTCTTATGTTGTACTATCAATACTCTCTCTTTTATGAAAAAAGCTTGCAATTACCTAGAGAGCATCTTTATTTCACGCATTCCTTAAACTTTTTAGGTTCTCTGTAAGTAACCTTGATTAATTGTGCTTGTTTCCCAACTTTTTTCAACCCGACTCCCGTTCTTGAAATAATGCAGTTGTGATTTTCCAGATCTTTCGTAAATATTTAAAAATACTTCTGAAAATCTGAAAAAGAAAGCAATCACACAGTAAAACATCCTTTCTTAAAACGTTTTTCTGAATTTCACTTGGTGTGTGTGTGTGTGTCATCAAATTTTCGATCGTTAATTTAACCAACTTCCCATCAAGCTAGAGCTTTGAAATTTTGGGAATCGTTCGTACTCGCCTAACAATACAATATTTAGACGTTTGCGACAAGTTTTCACTAATATTTCAATAGTTTTAATAAGTTAAAATATTCTTTCCTCTCGGCGCTTTTAGGATTGAGGAAAAAATTTCTTTCCCCCAATGGGAACACCGGGCACTCCCCACGCCGCATGATGTATCGTAAAACCTTTGTACTCACAAAGGGGAGATACTATCTCCCCTTTACTATCTCCGAGATAGTAAGGGTTGCTGACTTTTAGTCAGTAATCAATGGCAAGAAAGAAAGATTCCAATATTTGGCACCATGTCTTATCACAATAATTTTTTCTGAATTCTGGTTCCCCTTTTTTTATTTTTAATAGAATGACTTACAAATTTTCAAATGCATGTTTTGATTTTATGAGTATTATGAATTTTTTAATACGCTCACAAATATCTCTTTTCTAGTAAATTTTAAAGTTAAAAATAACCAACAGTTTTAACTAATATTTCAATAATTTCCTTTAATAAACTTTGCCACCATATAAAAACGTTGTTTTTAAAAACGTTGGTTTTTATATCGAATTATTTCCCATGCTTTCGAACGCATTTTATTCTATGCAATTGAAAGCAATAATAGAAAATTCCATAAGATTAACATTAAACTTAGAAATTAAAGATGGCGTGTTGGTGGGAATCTTAATCTTGTTGTGATCTGTGCAAATTTATAAATATTACCTCTGTTAATTGAACCGAAACATATGCACACACACGGCGATGTTCCATATGGTGAACCGCGCATGCTGCGACAAGTTCATGTATTAGTAAAAAAGATATTGGGAACGAAGATATAATACATCCATAATACTTATTTCTAATTCAGTCTGGGCTTGATTTACAGACATTTAAAACTATTTATTGAAACGCATATTAGAACAATTTACTGAAACACGTTTCGCCCACGGAGAGCTATTAGTCTTCAACTACCCTAAATTAGCCTTGGATCAAAAATGTATCCTTAAATTTATTCAAGACATATCTGAGGGTGGTACGGACCCCGCAGGGAACCAATGGCTTGGTTTAGCATACATCAGGATCTAGAAATCCAATTAAATGCTGTCAACATGCGCTCGAAAAGGAAAATTTAATTTTGTTTTTATTGCAGTATGTGGCGAAAATGAAGAATTTCAAGAATGCGGTTCTAATTGTCAACCAACCTGTGCCAATATGAATACCAGAACAACTATTGCTTGCATCGGAGACCTCCAGACGTGTGTCAGAGGCTGCTTTTGTAAACCTGGCTTTGTTAGAGATGGAAGAGGAAGATGCATACCACGTCATCTCTGTCCTCCTGGTAAGAAACTTCAAATGTAATATAATAGGTTTCATTATTTTAACATGACTGGAAATCGATATATGATCATTTAATGTCTCGTAAGTGGAAAGCTGGAGAATACAAGATTAGGCATATATATATATATATATATATATATATATATATATATATATATATATATATATGGAAAATATAAATGCAAATAAACATTAACACACTCAGGAACATTGAAAATAGCACATCAAGAAGGGAGTTTCGGATTGAAATAAATCTAATATAAGTAATGATACAGATGAGAAATTCACTTGATCCGAACAAATCAAGACAATTAAGCAATTACAGTGTGTGTAATCAGACAAATGTGCAGTGGAACTTCAATAGCAAGTCGGACCACCTCCTGCTGCAGTACATGCAGCAAAACGGTCCAATATTGAGTCAATTAGAGATCAAATGTTGTTCTGAGGGTGATAGGCCGACAAATCTTAAACAGCCACCTCCAATTCATATACAGAGTGACACGGCGGCATCTGGCGCTTCATCTTGTCACAGAATAGCTCTGTAGCGATAAAGTCCGAAGATCGGGCGGGCCATTAAAGAGTCTGAACATGACGTAAACTATCTTGAACTACTCGAGCTATAGGAGGACGAGTATTATCATGTTGAAAATTCCCTCGAAGACCATGTAGGAAAGTTCCACGAGGAGGGGCGAAGAATGTCATCAGCATAACCATTGCCTGTTACGGATCCACGTGCCACAATTCGAGTGGACCGGCTATCATTGGATATGGCCTCCCCAGACCATTACGCCTGCTGTGCTGTCAGTGTGTCACGCGATAGCATGGGTAGAATTGTACCGTTTACCAGGGCGCTTCTATACCCGTACGCGTTTATCATCTGTCCCCAAAAGGAATCAAGATTCCTCATTAAACACCACGTTTTGCCAATCTGTGGCATTCCACTACGCTCTGGCTTGGCACCAGTAAAAGGAGTTGCTGATGCTTCGGTGTTAAAGAAAGTACGCGAATAAGATACTTAGAAAACAGACTTGCTTCTGCAAGGTGTCTAGAAATGGTTTGTCGAACAACTGGCACCCCTACACCTGATTGTATAGTGGAACGATCGATTGTATCGTCGTCTACCTGGTCGCTCCAGACCAGGTTCTCCACACGTGGGTAACATCTCGTGTCCACTGCTCCCAAAATGTTCTGACGGCACATTCCGAACGATCGACCGGGCAAGCAACACACCGTGTCGACCAGATTACGGCTTTCAGGCCGATGATCAGGCCCCTCCCAAACTCGCTGAACTGTGAGCAATGACTTCTCACACGTCTACCAGGCAATCTATGCGTACTAATGTCCTCCTAGAATCGTAATGCGATCGATACGGTTATGAATTTTCCACTATACGATGGTTTATAGAGGACCAACTTCCTGATTGCAGCGCCATTGCAGAGTATGTGCTCATGTACATTGGCATCAAACTTGGATCATTTTCATATCGGTGATCATTCAACTACTTTACATAGTTTCCCGGTTATAGCTCGCTTCCTTCTTGGTACGCTATTTTCAGTGTTCCTGAGTGCACATTATAAAATGCATAGAGAATCAAAGTAAATTTAAAATTACTGATAAACATCTTTTTTTGGAAAAAACAAAAATTAAAAATTTTCAATTATTAAATCGTAAAAAATATACATATTTAAAAAAGAAAAAAGAAATTCAAAAACTTAATTTCTCTCTCTATATATATATATAATGAAATTGCAAGAGAAAATTGAAAAAAGAAAATCCTTTAAAAATGAACAAAATGGAAATAAAACTATGTAATATTGCCTCTTGATTAGGAAAGAGAAAATTAAACTTGTTTTAATAATTGAGCTTTCGCATAATCAGTAATAGCCCCATTAAACAATGGAACGTGATATAATATAGTAAAATGAACATAGCAACCATCAAAATTGAGGAAACGAAAGAAATAAGTAACACGAAACTCTAAGTTAAATCATTACTCAATTCAAACTACAATATAAGTCTTGAAACATAAAAAAACTAAAGACAAGAAATAAAACTGGAATATAACTCATTAATCCCATTAAAAATCTTTAATTACGTCATTTTAGAAAAAAATTCAAACTGCCGCACTCTTAAAAGTAAATTCTCTTTTCCTGTTCGAAATCATAACTTTTTTTTTTAACTTTTCTGTAAAATAACCTACATTATAAAAATAAATTACGAATTTGCTCTTCCGTGATACAATTTTTACTAACCAGTAAAACTAAAAATATATCGAGTTAAAATATTCCAACAGTTTGTAAAGAAAACGAAGTATATAAAGAGTGTGGTACAGCCTGCCCACCAACCTGCACTCATCGACAAGGCCAGCGTCCATGCCCATCGGGATGCGTAAAAGGCTGCTTCTGCAGAGAAGGTTTTGTCAGAGACCCAACAGGAAAATGCGTCCAACCTCAATTCTGTCCTGTAGGTAAGATGTGAATTAATGAAGTTAAATGCTAACTTAATCAATAAAAAAACGAAATTAAAGTGAGTGAATATATTTTTTTATTTTTCTCAAGTTTTATATTGGAGAAAATATATTTCAAATACTTTTTTTTTTCTTAATGAAAAAGGACTAAATATTCTAAAATAATTATGGCGAACCTGTGACACTCGTTTCAAAGGTAACAAGCCAAGACATTTTGTCTGTATCGCATAGTTCACTGTCGGTCATCGCCAAAGAATGGTGAACTTGGAACAGATAATTAAGATTATTAAATATCAGGCTGTAGTAGTTCACTAATTTGGAATTAAATAGTTTCTAATGGATACCAATTGATGATTTAGCGATGCAAGTCACAGAGTTTAAAGACAGGATCTGCGCAAGAGTTTGTCAACTCGAGGTCAAAACTTGAGAATCTGAAAAGAAATTGACAGGAGAAAGAAATAAGCCCCCCCCCCCCCCAAATAGGAAATTTGGAATCGATCTCAGGACACTTTCAGGCATCCTGAAATATGCTCGATGTGGCTTACAAATAATTTTTCTTCTACATATATACTTTTGTAAGACATTCAAATTAACCAATAACCAATACAGCTCAGAGTTAAGTAACATTACAACCAATCGTAGAAACCGACTGACAAATAAAGTTGGGACAGCCTTCCTTCATTATATAGCTCTACAGTCATCCTAAATTCTAATCAAGTAGTCAATTAGTTCAAATCTCCAATGGATGATTGGTAAGAGTAAGACCACACTTTTTACTTTCTGTCAAAAAATACACAAGATCGTTCTCTCTCTAACTCTTAACTCAGTTAGTCATAGTTTATGTTCAAATACGAAAGTCTTATCTTACCAAATCTCTCCTTCCGATTCAAGCAAATTCGACTCCTATTATTTTGCTTACGAGTCACTTCCAATAAATTTTCAAAAAAAAAAAAAAAAAAAAGGATTAATTACGATGATTCATTCCAATCTACAACATCTATCCACTTGTCTTAACACTCTATCGACATTCTCTTTCCCTTCAATTCTATTTCGCTTATATATCACTATATCTGATTCATTCACTACACTTCTTATTTTCATCTAATTTACCTAAATACGTATCATTTGGTTGAAAAGGAGTTGCATTTTTATGCAATTCGAATTTCCAAAAATGTCCAATGTTAGTGATGAGAAAACCGCGATTAGCCCAACATTAAAAATTTAGTAATAGCACTTTTTTGTTCTTTGCGTGTATGAAGTACCAACCTTCAACTGCATATTAACAAATGAAATTCAGCAACAGAAAAGTCATTAATGTAAAAAATTATATATTTTTTTCCTTTAACAATTAAGTATATTAAAAATATAGTTCCTCCTTTTAATGAAATTTAAAAAAGCGCAAAGAATGGGTATATCAGGATGTGACACGTCACCGGAGTAAAACTACTTTTTTTTTTATGAAATTTGACACGCCATGCTAAAATGATACACTGTGTAGACTAACACTAGAGATTTGCAATTTAGAATAATGGAATTTTCACTTATCTGTCAGACTGGCGGCTTTTCAAATCATCGGTTGAAATCCAAAAACACGAAAAACAAACTTGATAGACATTATTAAATTAGTTTATTATGAAGATGTCACACCACATTTAAAGAGAGAATAATATTCGCTACTTAATTTCAAACCATTATATCCAAGTCATACAATACGGAAGGCAGTTACATATCTAAGCTAGAGAGCGTCGCGTATGGCTATTCTCTCGTTTCAACATACGCCCTTATTACTCTAGAATATGCAGATAAATACTCATAAATATGCATTGTATAACCTTTCAGAGAACATCTCACAAATTATAGCAATGTACGAAGTGTGGTCGAGTTAGACAGATAAGTAATAGAGTCTTGATGAGATTATTGTAATTTTCGAAAAATTATTAATTAACAAAACTTTTATCCATCTAAAAGCTGAATATGCTAGGGAGCCCAACAATCCTATGTGTATTGCGTTGATTCAATATTTCATTGAATGTAGTTCACTATTACGTGGTAAATATTGTTGAGTGCTAAAATGCAAAATTCTTAAAAAGCACTCATTTTGACGAAGAAATATTCTTAAATTTTGAAGCCTTACTTTTTTTCAGAGAAGTATCGTTACGAACGTCATAGCATTTCTGAATAATGACAAAATGCTGTTAAGATAATTGGGAGGTCAAATTCTTTTTGTAAAAAAAGTAAAACTAGCACAAAATCAAACACGAATTAAACAACAACAAAAATTAATTGAATAGTGAATGTTCTCAAAAGAAGACTCGCGTTCCACACGACAGAAATCAGACTAACCATATATTATGGCAGGATTTCGGAATAAATAGCTGATTTTTAAAGTCAGTTCCGGATCATTAAATCGAATTATTGTATTCCGGTTTAAAAAAGCTCACAATTAGAAAAAAAATGCTAACTCCTGAATTTCTTTAATTTTTATTAGAATAATAATTTTTCATAATTTCTAGAAATTTTTCATTGCGTTATTTTTGTAACTATTAATGCGAGAAGAGTAATAATAGAAATTCACTCACCCCAATATCCTTTCAAACAACCGTGTCATTTAAAGAGAACACACATTTATTAATGAAGCTTTTATTTAAAAATAGACTAAAAGGTATAAAAATAAGTTAAATAATATGTAATTTATAAATGCATGAGACATATAAGTAAGTAGCTACGGTACTTAATTTATCGGTATCTCAGTTTAGTGTATGCGCTTAGTCTTCATATTAATTAAGCGTATACTTATCTAAGATACCTAGGTAGTTCCAATTACCTAGATAATTACCCCACTCACAGACCACATAAACTCAAAGGTGATACTTATATTTGATTTTAAGCTTCTACATAGTCTCCTCTCCATAAAACACTTGGAACGAGAGTACAGGTCCGTAAATGTCTTCTGGACTGCTTACACTTCGACACTGTTGAGTTACGATCTCATCGCCACTTCAATCTGCTCTATGAACTCGTACCGCTATCCCTTCATCTTCAATTACAATTTAGAAAATAAAAAAAATAATCCAGGAGTACAGATCTGGTGGGTACAAGGGGTGCTACATGTGCACAACCTGCTTTCTCGTCAAGATATGTTGTATAAAAATGGACTTATGATAGGTGTATTGTTGCACAATTACCTAGAGGCACCAATTTCCTTTGTCCAACAAATCAAGCCTCACATACGGCATTCGTTTCAAAAGTCAATCCAAAACATCTTTATAAAATACCCTATTCACAGGGGAACTTTCACGATGATATTCTGTTGCTCAACATTTTCATCATTTCGACTTAAACATAAAAGACCTGATCTCTCAACGCCTTTGGTCGAGTCTCTTCAAGCTTTAAACCTCTAAAACCACTCAAATACTCAGAAATGATTCATAAAAATTTCCCCGTATTACTTTTGTGTATGTTTGTGAGGCCTGTTTAACCAAATTAAAACAAATTTTGATATTCGTTCGTTGTTCCATTTTTTCCTGAAGACAATGGCGCGCGCACACAAACTTTACTCAAAAGAGCGTTGCCAAGTCGAAACTAGTCAGAAATGAAGGCAACTGCTTGATACGTGGAACTGGAAGTGTTTATTACACGATCCCATCAGTTTCGTAGAGATAGTGTCATTTGTACCTTTTTTACAAGGGTTTATCCTGGAATTTATTGAATTTACTGAGCATGTTTATTTATAATTGCAAAATTTACTATATACAATGCTGAAACTGCATTAAAAATTGTTATTACAGTATGTGGAGAAAATGAAGAATTCAAAGAATGTGGAACAGCTTGCCCACCTACTTGTACTCATCGACTAGGCCGGCTCCCATGTCCACAAAGTTGTGTTAGAGGCTGCTTCTGCAGAGAAGGCTTCGTCAGAGACCCGACTGGAAAATGTGTACCCCCACAAATGTGTCCAATGGGTAAAGACAGACCAACTCTTGTTTCAGTATATATTAAATCCTTGCATTTCCTATGTATCTAAGGTGACAGTACGCCTTCAAAACGCAATTTTTGGTCAAGATATCGAATTTTTGGGTATCATATTAAAACTCTCTTTCTTTTTATCTTAAACATCTGCCTGGATTTCCCCCCCCCCCTATCTCATTTAGAAGCTAAGTTACAGCTGTTTAAATATTACTTGGTCAAGAATTGTTTTGACTGGAAAAACGCTGTAAAAACGATATTTTTCATTATTTTGAAACACAACATCTCAAAATGCTATGCATCAATGAACTTCAATATATATATATATATAATTACAATAACTTTTAAAGAAAATTTCAATGTTCAAATCTCGAATTACCTTATATTTCTACGTAAGAGCTATGCTATCAAAATAATTGTTGGTTTCTATATAAGGTTATATTCTGTATTATTCAGTTTATGAAATGGTAATATATTTATTTCCTTTTCAGTTACAATGTTTTGCGGAAATTCTTAATTTTTACTCATATTTGTTTAAAATGATTTTTGACAGTAAATATATATATCAAAACTTTTCTTGGATGTTTCTCTAATTTTGAAGCCCCATATGGTCATAAAATACACATTTGTAAGCAAAATTTACTTTAATTCAGAAAATTTTGTCCCAAGGTGTACTATTATCTTATAGATCTTGTGTACTGTTATCTTAAAATTACTTAATAGTTGCTAAGGGAGGGGAGGAAGTGTTTTTGACCTTCTTAGGCACTTTCCGCTTGGATATTTGCTATTCAATATAGGTCATGAGTTCTAAGATAATGAGAACCAATTTCCTTCATCGCTAGAAATATTTTACGAGCAAAGTTGGTAAATTTGGTCTTATAAACAAAATTATGATGTTAGGAATCATTCTGTAGTTTGTTACGATATATTTATGACGATTTCCTGCCACGATTTTGTTTTGCAAAGGACTCTTCCTTTTCATCTATCATTATAATAAAGGGGAGGAGAGGGGCGTGAAAAAAGGAAGAAATAACAAATTTTTATGTGATAAACTTTTATAATAGCAGATAAATAAAAAAATATTTATAAAGTTTTCTGTAATTATTGGAAGGTTTTTAAGTAAGTTTCAGTTATACATGTTTAACTAATAGTTTTTATTTTGTAATCACTCTTTTCTAGTTTATAGTTTATGAAAAGATATTTTAAAAACATCGAAGATAAAAAAAAAATACTTTAAAATAATAGCATAATTCTATGAAAAGTTAAAAGGAATTAAAATTATAAATGTTACTGATTCCTAATTTTAAGTGTTTGCAAAGAAATTCAAAATACACAATATTACATGTATAAATGACTGTATCAATGTCGTATAATTATGTGTTGGAGCTTTAGAAGCACACAGTTCTTCTCTACAAGAAGGGTATATCTCTTGAAAAGTAATTTACTTAAAAATTTTAAATACCATTCATAGACACTTCTTAATAAATCCAGAAAAATTAGATTAAACTAAAAATTAATCGAACTATTTAAACAGTTTGTGGAGAGAATGAAGAATTCAAAGAATGTGGCACAGCCTGCCCACCTACCTGTGCTCATCCTAAGGGCCAGCGCCCGTGTCAAGAGAAATGTGTTAGAGGCTGCTTTTGCAGAGAAGGCTTCGTTAGAGATCCATCTGGAAAATGCGTTCGTCCTCAATATTGTCCTGTTGGTAAGGATGAAATATCATGCGATTAATTAAGTCTGTTTCCTCAGTCAATGTTTTCTTTTCCAGCACTTCTTATCACTTCACGCTGAGTATTAGTTTCTGTATTACTTTCGCCACAAATCTTTTTATTGATTTTTCACTCTCTTTCCAGTTAGCTAGAACCTTTAAATTTTGCACATAGCCCAGTTTGAATGTGGCAATATAATATTCAATTATAAATATACAAGTAAAAGAAATTTTTTGCTAAAAATTTTACATATATAACACATCAATCAATAACTCCCGAGACTAACCCAGAGATGGCGCTCGTAGTAAACCAGTAACCAGATCTTTCTAGAGTACTAACCTTTGCTTGAAACGTGTCAAAATTTTAAGTCGATCGGACCAGAAACAGCTGAGTTATCGAGGTTGGAGTAAAGTCGTTTTGTAGTTTGTTTAAAAAATGGAAAAAACCGAGTTTCGTGTTCTGATAAAACATTGTTTTTGAATGTGTAAAAACACCGTGCAAGCGAAACAATGGATTGAAAAATGTTACCCGGACTCTTGTCCATCAAAAGCAACGATTTGTCGGTGGTTTGCCGAGTTTAAACGTGGTCGTACCGACACAAATGACGCGGAACGCTCGGGTAGACCTGTGGAAGCCGTTACACCGGAAAATGTGAGTGAAGTGACAAAAATTATAATGAAAGATCGTAAAGTGAAGCTCCGTGAGATTGCTGAGATGACACAGATATCATATGGAAGTGTATTTACTATCCTTCATGAAAAATTGAGCATGAAAAAGGTTTTTTCCAAGTGGGTGCCGCGATTGCTTTCGATGGAGCAACGAGTCGATGATTCAGAAAGCTGTTTATCGCTATTTACTCGCAAAAAAAAAAAGATTTCTATGGGGAAACTACTTTTTTTTTTGCGGGGGAAAGATTTGGAAAGCGTTGAACGATTGTATCACCCTAAAAGGTGATTAACAAAAGGTGTTATGTTGATGAATAAAAAAAAAATTTGCAAAAAAAATGTTGCTTTCAATGTTAGTCTCGGGAGTTATTGATCGATGTGTTATATATATACAGTATTTTCTCGATAATCCAAAAAAATATCGGACCAGAGCACCTTCATATCATTGAAAAAGCCGCATAACTAGAAAATAACCAAAAATAATGCATGTAAACATTTAAAAAAGTGCATTATTGTATAAAATTTAATACAATACATGCTAATAAAGCATCAATCACACGAAATAACTCAATCTTCAAAAAATATACTGTTTCGTATATAAAGCCTACATTACTCTATTTAAGTAGGAGATATAAAGTAGTTCTGTGTTACCTGTCAGTCAGTTAAAAACTGCAGATTACTGGCAGGGCCGAAAAAATTGATGCCGGAGTATGTGGGAGGATTACAGAGGGAGTACTGTAATAATTTAATGTAATATTAATATAAATGTAAAATATTTGGGTATATAAAGTATATATAAATAAGAAATATGTATACAAAGTAGGTACCGCATATATTCTATACAGAACATTATTTAAAAACGCCTTCATATTTCCTTAATTTCTTCGATTTAGGCTTAATAGCTAAAATCCCTCTCATGACAAAGCGGTAAGCTTGCGATTTCACTTGCCGTCGCAAAAAAGTTTAAGAGGTTCTACGCGATTAAAAAAAATATAGATGTTATTTTTCAATTTTAATAACTCATCATAATTATAAGTAATAAACTTTTAAATTTAGAATTAATAAAAAATTTCTCATTCTATTTTTTTTGTAAAAGCTTTGGATGTTTCATATAAAATTATTATCTCGAGCACTTTATCCTCTTAGTTTGCCAAGAAAATGAAGAATATAAGGATTGCGGTTCTGTGTGTCAACGCACTTGCGACAATTTGGGCGTTCCAATCACATTTTGCCCACTTCCATGCGCTAAAGGCTGCTTCTGCAAACCAGGTTATGTGAGAAATCGCGATGGAAAATGCGTACTACCCAACACTTGTCCAGTTGGTAAGACTTTAAATAAAAATTTAAGTATATCTTTAATTTTTTCTCAATGTATTTTTAAATGATTGTATACTTTTTAAGTGTGAAATAAAAGTAAAGGTCACATAAATTAAAAAATATATACTGTAAAAAATAATCTGTCCTTTTTATTTATTAAATACTTATTAAGCATGTTTATGTAGCACTAAACTACAAAAAAAACCCTTTTCCCTTATATATAATACTAAAAAAATGCTATGATGGGAAAATCACTATTTTAGTTACCATAATGATATTTATCTTTTGGAAAATAATGTTATGCACTATAACAAACATATTTTATAAATTATTGAACAAAACAATAATATATAAATTATTTTTACAAGAATTCAGATAATTATAAATATAATGAGGCTAAAAACAATGGAAAAGTTCGAGGACCAAAGAGAAAAAGAAAATGACTTGTCAAAGTAATTATTATGAATAAGACTGGTGAATTAAATAGTAATTTTGAAAATATAGCTACAACCGTAAAAGTATTAAATACTTTATTTTAAGTCTCAAGAAAAAAGAAATAAGCATTCTAAAATGCTTCCTATCTAGAGAACAAAAAGTGAAAAATCAATGCCTGGATATTTTACAGAATATATTTAATTATCTAGTCGAGAAATGTAATATCAAAAGCAATAATAATGATAATTATTGTACTGAATATTGTACTTATTGTTAAATAAATAAATAGTTTAATAATGTTATCTTCTTCAATTCCAATTATAAAAATTAAAAACTTTTAAATATAATAATAAATAGGTTTATATTTTTAATTATAGTAATATTAAAAATATATTGAATGCAATTGCAAAGAATACAAATAGTTCCTTAATGAAGAACGCCAACATGTAATTACAGGTGATTGAAACGTGGTCAAAGATAAAATTTTGAGAGATTTACTGCATAAAGGTACAGGTTATAGCTTTTGATTTCTAATAGCAACCATTTTATAAATCGAAAGATTAATAATGATATTGATAAATTTGTCAATAATACTGCTATAAAATATGGGTTATCTCTTGATGTATTTAATGAATACAAATACTTTATTAATAAAAATATTTATAATTCAAATTTCATAACTAGTGACAGAACAAAACATATTTACATATAAAATACAAAAAACTCAAAAAGATTTTATAGTGGAATATATTAATAAATTCCAAGTAATAATGTAATTATTTGCAAATATTACTACATTTAAATAATCAATCAGCATTTAGAAGAAAATAATGTTTTTATAGAAATTAATGTTAGTTTTACGGAAATTAATAATGGAATTACTACAGTGAATTAGAAAAATGGCTGTAAAATTTATAACATTAAATATCCTTATATCTTGTTAAATCCAAAATTTCATAATGAAGCAAGGAAATTTAAAACTGTTATACTAATAGATTTATTGCATATTATTCAAAAGCTGTTAAATTATTGCAAACAATATTACAAGAAACTATAAATAGTTTTGATGAGATTTCTATCATTAAAAATAGTTCAGCTATTATTAAACAAATTAAAAACAAAAATATGCTTTAGCAATAGCTATGATTTTGAAGATCCTTTTTAATTCAATAGATATGACAATAATCGTATATTACCTTTTTATCATATGTATTATTATTTTTAAGAAATATAATATTAACTATATTATGTGTTGTGAAAAAATCATCTATTTAGTTACTTAAAGAAAATTATATTAAATTTAATGATAAAATTACAAAATGAAATTAAAGGTATTCCTTAAAGAGAACCACTCAGATGTAGCTTATTTAACATTCATTTACATTTTCGTTAGCAGAACTATATAGATAAAAATGTCTTATTATTTTTGGATATATTGATAACCTTATTTTCTTTAATTTTTATAATAATTCTGAAAATGAAACTTATCTATCTATTTATCCTTTTTACATAAATTTTATTCAAACTAAAAAGTAAAATAGAAACAAGTAATCTAGACACAAAATTGAGAATTATAGATAATAAAACTTACAATAACATATTTAATAATAGAGAATCTTAAATTTTGTATTAATGAGGTCCTTTTTGGGCAATAGCAATATCCATATTTCAATTTTCAGGAAAATGATATTTAATTATATTCTATGTAATAAAAATTTAGTTTCATAATATTTAGAAAAAAAATTCTAATTATAGGGAATTTTTCATTAGTTGTATTAAAACGAGTTATCCTGTTAATTTTTTGAAAAACTCGTTTGAAAATTGAAATCTATAATTCAGAATAAATACAGGTATTTTAGCCAAAAGAATTGATTTCTCGTTTTAATCAATAGATAGCGATACGAGTATGATTTATTCTAACAAAATTAGTATTATTTTTTTTTTATTTATGAGAATTCTATATTATAAAAAGAAATGAATTTTTAAAAAATTAATTTAGAATTTTTGTTATTTTTTTGCATTACTATAATTGAATTTTTCTCTTTTTAAATAAGAATTGGTGAGAAAAAAAAACTATCACCATGTGTAGAAAATCAAACATGAATAAACAGAGAATACAGTAGGTTAGATATTAAAATAATTGTTATATATATATATATATATATATATATATATATATCCTTATAATAGAAATAATGTTTAATTGCAGTGTAAAGTACTTTAAGTAAGTTAAATTAGAATTATATTCCTTTTTAGATAATTCTATTTTAGTATGTTTTTTTTTTAAATTTTAATCCTTCCTGATAGTATCGTGAGTTCATTTTAACATCGTTTTCCCTTCTTATTTTTGATTTCCCGTTGTAAGAGAAATCTGTGATAATCATAAGGCCTTTACTGAAACTTTCTTTGCATTCTTTGAACAATTCCACAATTCTCCACAATTTCGATAGTAAAGAGACCTTTGTTTTGTCGCAATAAGTTAGGAAAACACATGCTTCATCGAGGGCAACAACATAGTTCCGTTTAAACTCAGTTAAATGGTTTTCATACAGGGCTGTACAAAATGTCTTGCGTTCTACCACATACCTTGGTAAAGACATAGAATGACTGGTGTGATTTATATCAAGTGATGAAATTTTTCACGTGACTTGGTTCAAAAGTTATGACAGTGAGATACTTGTCTTCCACGTCATTTGATCTTCGATCAAAATTAGAAAATCCATCGCCAATGAAGCTACAGCTTCGTTAATTTTAACCAACCAATCTAATTACTTTGCTATTGATCACATCATACTATGCCAATTTTACAGCAGGGATGTGTATATTGGGTGCCACGAGCAGAAATAGCCATCTGACAACGATCACTATAACAAACAATTAAAACTGAAGAGTATAAATTATGTACAATTTGCAATAACACGTGATTTTTGTTTTTGAATAACGTTAGATAGCAACCGACTGGAGGTGGTGTTATTTTCCCCCGATGCTTTATAATGTTGATTATTTTGAATTTGCATTTTTATACGGTATTTGTCAACATCATTTTGATAAAATATTCTTTATTGCTCTATATCCCAAAAATCTAAATATTCAACACATTCACCATTTTGAAAAAGAATAAAGTTAAAAGTATCAGACGATAAGTATAATTTCAAATAATAAGTTGTTGCCAAGAATTTTTCCCCAAAATATTTGCATTTCTTTAAAAAATCCTTTACCGAAATTGTTCTAAAAAGTGTTAACACCCTCAGTATATATTTAGTATTAAATTAAATGTAGTTCCCATCCTTTATCCCCTGTTTAGCGTTCTGAAGAAGAAAAAAAATCAATAACTTTAATCTCAAATCCTAGAAGACGGCGTGAAGTCAATTAACACAAGATTTTGTTTATTTTCTTTTGTTTAGTATTTATTAACGTCGCACTAGAAGCAACACGAGGGCTATTGGCGACGGACCTCTTAATTTTTAACCATGGTCAAGTGATGAGGACGACACCTGAGCTGGCACCCCCCCTCTCCTAACTTCCACACCACAACAACGGGAGGACTCTGAGCCCCGACAGATTTAACGTGCATAAGCCCCGGCTACACGGCAGTTCTTTAGCGGCCAAGGATCGAACCTACGACTGAACGAAAACTGCCGGCCACGAATCCGAAGCCATGACCTCTAGGATACCGCGGCCACATTAATCACATGAACAGAGTCCTATATTAAAGGGCCACAAAATCATAGAGTGGTCATTGAAGGGGATTCGCTAGATTATACATTTAAAAATATAAGTGAAACCATTTTTAAATCAAGTTTTTATTTAAAGATGGACAAAAGGCATACAAACAATTTTTACATGTAAAATAATAAATAATTTATAAAATCTTCGGATACTTAACCAAGATACCTAAGTAATTACCAAAAATTTGAACACCATAATTACTTACTTATATATGAGATCAAAAGAAATATTAACGCTTCAAGTTTTTATAAATTATATATTATTTTGCATTAAAAATATTGTTATACCTTTTAATCCATCTTTACATAAAGCTTGGTAAAAAAAAAATTTTATTTACTTAAAATTATTTATAATTTTTGGCCTGCATATTTAAGACTAAAAAACAATTATTCAAATTTCAACTTAATTGGAAGTTGTTAAATCAAAGATCCGGGTATTTAATTATATTTTTATCCAACTATAAATAAATAATGGGAAAAAAAAAAAACACCTAAATATTCATTTGTAAAAAAGTCAAGTTTTACATTACTAAAATCTATGTAACTATATATATTGCACCTTTTAATCATGTCGTTTTCAAATACATGTGTAAAAAAATTAGGACTAATTCTTGTAATGGAAGAAATTACAAATAAGCGTAATTTTTTTTTTTCTAGTTTGCGGACTGAATGAAGAATACAAAGAGTGTGGATCGGCCTGTCCTGTTAACTGTACTAATCGTTTCCAACCGCGTTTGTGTATTGCAGTATGCGTCAAGGGCTGCTTTTGTAAAGAAGGATATTTCAGAGACCCATCGGGAAAGTGCATACTGCCTGAATTCTGTCCTGTAGGTCAGTAGTACTTTTATAACTCTGATCAATATCCTGAGTTTTTAGTGTTTTTTTATCAATAAAATAATCTTTTCAGGCCTTTTACATTACATTTGTAACTCAAATTTGTTTAGCTCTTTCTCCGAGGAAGAATTTTGTTGTTGTTGTTGTTGAAGCTCCACATCAGCCAGAAACTAATATTTCATAATTAGCATTGCTTTAAACACCTTGTTCATGTTTACTGCAAGAAATAAAAATTCAAATAACACCGGTAAAAAACGAGTTTCTTAAACATGGGTTTTCTTTCAAACTTCACATTTTTTGCGTATCGTAATATACCTTCAAATTTTACGAGGGGATAGTTAAATTTGCTGGTTTCAATATTCAACTGTTTGACGTTGTAAACAATTGGAATTATGAGTAAAATTTAATTCTTTAAATAATTAAATTTAATCAATTAATTTTTATTAATTATAATTAAATTATCGTTTTGCATCCAAAACAATCGTGTATAGAAAATTTCAGCTCAACTGAGCGCTTTAAAATGCGAGAAAAAAGCTTTTTAAGTTTTGACCCAGACATGGTGACAATGAGAGTAGAAAAAAACCCATTAAGAATATATAACATTAAGCAAAAGCTTTAGTATTTAAAATAGGTATTCTTGTAAGAAGTCGCATTCATGAAATAAGTCATTCATTTTTTGTGAAATTGTTCAGACTTTATGAAAAGTGTATGAAAATATTTGATTTAAAATTAGACTCTATCTTGCATTATAACTTAAAATACATAAAACAAAAAGAAGTACGACATTAAATGCGAAAAATGTTCGCCCGAAATGACATCATCTACAGTTAAATAGAAGATAAAATTTAATCGAGCTAATAATACAGTTAATAAACTTGAATAAAATTATAGTCATAACACATAAGTTAGTAATTTAAAAAATACTTAAATATTTATTTGTTTCAAGAATCAAAAGCGTATCTTAGATATAATGTTTTTTAAGTAATGTGTAACTTGTCTATCCATTTTTAAGGATGAAATTTAGTAGTTTTTGTTTAATTTTAAAAACAACTATTTCGTTTGCGACCATTTGTTATTCATGATTAAGTAAATGAAACTTAGGCCTAATTTCCGGTAATAACTTCTTCGTTATCATTTTATTTTTATTATTATTTTTACTTTTGTTATTTTTATTTTTGTTTATTTATTTATTTTTGTTTTTATAATACTTTTATATATCACTATTTTTTTTTAACTAAACAATATTATATCCTTAGTACTTTCCATTTTTTTGATAGCTTAAATGCCTCATAGGTTTCACAGCATCCCTCATTTTGTAAAGTTAAGCTTATCTAACGTAAAGTACTAACCATTATACTTATAAATCAATATAATAAACGTGAGACAAGGATGAAAATAATAAGAGAAATAAAAATTTAATTTATATATATTTTTTTCTTATTACATTTATATCTGACATTTTTGAGCAAATTATTCACGTTTCTTCGTATTCTTGTTAATCATTCTTATTTTCAGGTATTTTTCCCTATGTTTATAAAGTATTTAGAAAAACCTTCGGCTAACTATAGTTAAAAATATGTATGAAACACTACAACCAAGATATAATTCACTGAAATATCTGCTGGCTATTATATACAGCTAGATGCTTATTTTCAGATATTTTTCATCATATTTATATAGTATTTAGATAAGACCTTGGCTTACTATTGTTAAAATATGTATATAAGTAACACTTACAAATCTGATATGTTTCTACAACAGACTGAAACATTTTCTTCTGTTTG
Source organism: Nephila pilipes (assembly GCA_019974015.1). Taxonomy (NCBI): domain Eukaryota; kingdom Metazoa; phylum Arthropoda; class Arachnida; order Araneae; family Nephilidae; genus Nephila; species Nephila pilipes. Next base: position 613,252 of record BMAW01110891.1, on the reverse strand, counting down.
TAGTATGTAAACAGAATGAAATCTTTCAAGAGTGTGGTCCTTCGTGTCAAGTGACTTGCGCCAACCTCGGTATTCCAGCGACTCCTTGCACTCTCCCATGTACCAAAGGCTGCTTCTGTAAACCAGGTTTTGTTAGAGATCAGCATGGAAATTGCATACTGCCTAATTTATGTCCAGTGGGTAAGAAACTAAGAGTCTGATACGAATTTGTATTTTTTCCAGCCAAATTCATTGAAACATTTCATTGCCGTGATGTCTGAATGGCCAGGGAAAATATTCAACACTCTGATTTGACCCTAATTATGATGTTTTATTTAAGACTCGAATACATTCATTACTGTGCAAGAGAAAAATCATACACTGCTTAATCTCTCTAATTACGATTCAGAATTAATTAAATTCTACTCAGATGTTTCTCCGGGAATTTTTCTCATTATCGAATTAATTAACAACTCAGATAAGGTGACTGAGACGCATGCAACAAGGATAAATAAACTTGTTTTATGCAAAGTTTAAGTAATCGCCCCCCCCACCCTTTTTTTTTTAAAAAAAAATTAAAAGCAATGAAAGCCCTATTTTAACTTTGAGATACCTATATGCATATGTATATGTTTTTGTAAAGAAAATCACGTAAATAATTACAAATGAGCATTTAATAATCAATAAATGTATTTACATTTATAAGTCGCGTACGTACCTTTGGGTACATCTTGCATAAATTCTTCTGCATTTATAACTTTAAAATTTTACATATAAACATAACATTCTATACACTGAGAATAATTATATTTTCAGAAATTACGTTTAATAAAATTTTAAATTTATACATATACAGGGTGTTTCGAAATTTATGAGCACAAATTTAAGGAGTGACAGAAAACATCTAAACAAACAATTTTCACCTTACAATACAAAGGTGGAGAACAGTGAGGCACTAGATGGCACTGTAATGGAAAGCATAAAGGGCTACATTATACATTGTCATTTCTACTGTGAATTTCTGGAGGTATGGCCTTTTCCTTATTACTGTATGTAGCCATGCCTCCTGAAAT
>BMAW01110891.1:594507-612190 GCA_019974015.1 Nephila pilipes | reverse complement strand
CTTTTTTTTTTAAAAAAAAATTAAAAGCAATGAAAGCCCTATTTTAACTTTGAGATACCTATATGCATATGTATATGTTTTTGTAAAGAAAATCACGTAAATAATTACAAATGAGCATTTAATAATCAATAAATGTATTTACATTTATAAGTCGCGTACGTACCTTTGGGTACATCTTGCATAAATTCTTCTGCATTTATAACTTTAAAATTTTACATATAAACATAACATTCTATACACTGAGAATAATTATATTTTCAGAAATTACGTTTAATAAAATTTTAAATTTATACATATACAGGGTGTTTCGAAATTTATGAGCACAAATTTAAGGAGTGACAGAAAACATCTAAACAAACAATTTTCACCTTACAATACAAAGGTGGAGAACAGTGAGGCACTAGATGGCTGTGATAATGGAGAAACTTGTAAAAGGGGCTACATTATATACATTGTCACGCATTTCTACTGTGAATTTCTGGTGTATGGCCTTTCTAGCAATACGTAATAATATATATACATATATTTTGTCTGTTATAGAGTGTATATATATGTATATATATACATACATATATATACACTCTATAACAGACAAAAAAAACGACGCATCAAGAAGGAGTTGTCCAATGGAGACAAAAATTGGCGGATAAGTAAATTATGTACAGAAAAGAAAATGATTAAAATTGCAGAAAAATTGAAGGATTTAGTTCAGAGTTACATAGTTACAAAGTAACGTGCTCAGTAAGGTGTTGACCCTCTTCTAGCCTGGATGCAAGCTGCCACATGACTTGGCATAGAGTGATAAAGCTCCCTGATGGTCTCCTGCGGTTTTTCTTGCCAAATTTGCTCCAAATGTCGAGCTATGTCATCGACATTCCCTGGTAGATGCAGTCGCCTTCCCATCCTATCCCATACATACTTGATTGGAGAGAGATCTGGCTGGGCAAGGAAGTGTTTGACAAGCTGTAAGACAGTTCATAGCAACACGTGCCGTATGTGGTCTGGCATTATCTTGCTGAAAAATAAGACCAGGGTACTGCAAAAGGAACGGTAGCAAAACAGGTTTCAGAATGTCGTCGACGTACCGGTGTGCTGTAAGTGTGCCTCTAATGACGACCAAAGGGGTCCGGCAATCAAGGGAAATAGAACCATAGACCCTAACTTCTGGTTGAGGGCCTGTGTGTCATGCAAAGGTGAAAGCAAGATCGGCACTCTGCCGTGGGCGTCTCCAGACACGTCTTCGATGATCGTCAGGACACAGTTGAAAGCGGGATTCGTCGCGAAACACAATACGTCCCTAGTCTGCATCATTCCCAACCTGATCGAGTCAAGCACCTCTGTAATCTGGCTCGACAGTGTGCGGGCGTGAGTGGCAGGTGGAGTAGCGGTCGGTACGAGTGAAGATTTCGCTCTATCAGCCGTCTGTGAATAGTCACGGTGGACACTGGTGTATGGGTCGCACGTCTGATGGTTGATAACGATGAATCATGCGCTGTGACAGCTCATCTGATAATCACTCTGTCCTCCCGATCTGCTGGGGCCCTAGGTCGACCGCTACCATCATGACGCTGGAATCTGCCATTGTCCACTCATTCTTGCCAGCATCTTCTAATCGCCACACCACTTCGACCCCCTATGACGAGCGATTCTCCGATTTGCCTAACCTGCCTCTTATAATCCAATGATACGACCTATTTCAAAAGTTGTTACTCGTGATGAGCTCGAATCCTGCTGCGAGACATTTTTTCAGTCGTTGAAATGTATCTCAATGCAACAGAAAATTTAACTGTCCGATTGAGAATCGCTTCTTCCTGCTGAATGCATAATTCCGATGCGCTGTAGCTACCGCTATTCATTCATTGAACACCACATTTTAATCATTTGCATGTTCGATCCAAATGTCTTTACATACGAAATTTCATTACAATCGGGCATCTCCTTCTTGGTGATTCGTTTTTTTGTTTGTTATAGAATGTATATGTGTGTGTGTGTATTTTAAAGGTTATAAAAATTCCTTAAAATATAAACATCGACACACACACACACACACACACACACATATATATATATATATTCCTAATACCATTTCAGTTTAGCTTTTAATTTATGCAATCACGCGCACTTAAAATCTGTAATGTCAGCTTTTCCACGGATTCATATCTGAAGGGATAATCCCTACTAGACTTTTTGACTGCAACTTAAGTTCCTGGAAATGCTTGCATCCAATTCCATGCGATCTGAAGAAATTCCTGCATATGAATTTTAAGCAAGGTAAATTTCTCTCTCTTTCACTTTTGTCCCGTTTCTCCTACTACTACCACGCTGGCTTCTAATTTTCAAAATGTAAATATCACAGTTCTGCTCTATCTACGGAGGCGAGTGGACCGCTTTCTTGTTGTCATTCAACAGCAATAAATAGGTATTATTATTCCAGCCATGACTTCCAATATCGTTTTTACTCATATATATATACATTCAAACGCGTTTACAATATTAATGCAAATTGAGTAGCAATATAAGTTTTGATATCGGCATGAATATTCTGCGTAACAAACATTTGCGTTAAATTACAGAGTAACTGGTTTATACGAGAAAATAAGCCCTTTATAGACAAGAGCATATCACCATTTCCTTAATCAACAAAAAATAAATAAAGTAAAAAATTAAAGAGATTGGTGTTTTCCTCTTTCCTAGTCCTTTTTATGGCCATTATCATTTTTCAGCTTTATCATTAAACTGACCTAGTTTTTCCACATTTTTTAGCCTTTTGTGTTGTATAGACTCAGCTCGATTAAGTTCTCTGGCAATTTTTTTTTTTTTTTGTCAAGTCCTTTTTCGAAATCATTCGCTATTATGGAGTTTTATTTGATTGTATACGCGTTTTGTTTACATTAACAATTTCTCAGAAAAATTTGAAATTTTTTTTCGGAAATTCCTTATACAAGAAGAAATCCTTATAACTCTTAAAATTTAACAAATACAAAACGGTTGAACATACTGCCAATCTCACTGATCGCGAACATTTTACTTTCCGAGTAAAAGAGGTTTTTATGTCTCTCTGCTCTTATCTGGAAGTCATGATGTTGTTCAAACAGAAAATTTATTAGATTTCATAAAAGGGGAAAATGAGAGTTATGACATCACTATATCTTTGAATGATACTGCAAGTAATTGTTTACGAAGGAGCCATAGTAAAGCCTCTCGTAAAGCAGGCTTGTACGTTATATATATATATATATATATATATATATATATATATATATATATATAATTGCATAGAAAAAACGCTTTAGACTTTGAAAACCATCCATTGAAAAAGGCGTGATTATAACAGTTTTGAAACATTCGGTTTCAAATACTAAAGGTACTACTTTCAAATTTTTTTCTTTCTTTTAATTTATTCTGATTATTTCGAGTTAAAGCTTACTTGTCTTTTTCTTCTCAAGTCTACCAGGAAATTCTTCCGATGTGTTAAAAAAACTATTACACTGTTCTTATTGTGAATTGTACGAACTAGACTTTCTACATTATCTGGAACTATAACAGTTTAACTAATAGGGTCAAACCGTATCCACCTATTTGAGAAACTCTGATATAAAAGAAGAAACCAGAACTCATATTGAGCATATTATAAAGCTGTCATGTCGATCTTGCATTGTTAAATCGAAGAAGCATTTTCGGCAATAAAAGAAAGAGGTAATAAACATTAGCATTTTTCGAGGTTTGATTGAAAAGTAATGTCTTTATGACCCTAACTTTTTTTTTTATATTTGTTACGCGAGTAAGGTATTGCTTTTTTTTTTTATAGAAAAAAATTAAAGAATTCCCTCGTCATCATTTTAACTGCATGTTTTCATTTTTCCACTAAGGCTAGCTGAGCGTTAATTACCTGTTGAGTTCTTTAAATAAAAATTAAGGCATTATATTTTCTATACGAGTCTTGATTGAAAAGCAATGTCTTCCATGGTCCTAACTTTTTTGTTCACCGATTTACAAAACTCTTGCTGAACCTGATAGCTGCACGGAACCTCTAAATAATGCATTTGACATATGTTTGTTTATGCTCCTTAATGTCGCTGGCCTGCTGATTACTGAAAAACGATGACAAACCACATAGAGTTGATACTGAAGGAACAAGGTATCATTTCATCTGACTTTGAATTGTGGGACTTTCACCTCTTTCTGAAGATAAAAGAGCACCTTAAAGAACAAGGATAACAAGAGGAAAGTTGATATTAATGCCTTGTATCGACGATAGCCACCCAAATTCTTCTGGGACAAGTTTACACGACTAGATACGCATTAGTACAGGTTTGTGGAAAGGAATGGGAAAAGTGAATGCCGAAAAGTGAATATCGGAGTATACATGTAGCTTTCGGACACAATGAAAATTATGAAAATTAAGAAACAAATAAGATATGATTCCTATAAGGAGGTATTACTTTTCAATTTGGTCTCGTATATAACCAAGTATTTATAAAAGCAATGGAATTTCTTCAATATGTCATAATATGAAAAGGAATGAAAATAATTGGAATTATCTGTATGTGTGTGAACAAAGGATTATCATTTTATTCTTCCATGCATTCAAATTCTAATGTATATATTTTCTTAATAGTTTTGCTTAGTTTCATTTTTTGATGTTTTGTTTCAAAAGTAACTATCATAAAATCAGCCATTTAGTGATCTTTTTCTCAAATTTGTGCAAGATGAAAGAAACTTTCAGCATTTTGTTTCTAAATATTTTTGAAAAAATATAGAAATTATTACCATAGATATAGTTTAAGGATATGTAAAATGCGTTGTCCTCGTTATATATCATATATGAATAATAAAGGCGTATAGTTTTAAGGCTTATGTTAATTAAATTTTTATCACTACTTGTATTTATACGTTTAAGAAAAGTAAAATTTGATTCTTTAACTTTAAATACATTATATATGAATTCCATCGAAGAAATTAGAATGAATAAAAAACCCGAGTAAAATCATTATGAAACTCTTACCAACAGGACAGAAGTTCGGGAGTATGCAATTTCCATCACGATTTCTTACGTAGCCAGATTTACAGAAGCAACCCTTGACACATCGAGCTGGGCAAGGAGAATCAGATTTACCCAAACTATCGCAAGTATTTGGACAAGCTGGACCGCATTCTTGAAACACTTCATTCACTTTGCACACTGCAATTCAGTGCAAAAAAAGTTACAATTATATATAGTACAACAATATACAAGATTATAGAAATTAAACTTTTCCAACGCAGAGGGCTGTGCAGGGTATAGTATTGAGTATAGATAGTAATGACATGGAATGTGGATAGCAAACAATTTAGATAATATTCTCAAGATTTATTAAGAGCTTAAACTAACAGTACAAGAAGTCGTCTATGGATACGCTGCAGTGTAATAAATTTTTTGCAGACGTTACACGTGTTCTGTGGTTCTCTACATCCATTTCCAATCACAAAACAGTGCGTTCCACAGCAGAAAGCGGCTCTTTAGGTCTACATTAATTCTAAGAATATGCCTAAAAATGCAACCTTTCAGATGTATCAAGACTTTGGATTGTTCTCAGGTCTGATTCTTTTAAAATTCCCGTAATCAGAAGTCACACAGCCATAAATCAGACGAACGAGGAGGCTAGGCTGTTGGAAAACCACTGATCACCCTTGATGATGTGATGATTACCGTAACACTTGTTGAATGCCATAATTAATAATTTGATGTGCATGATCTTGCATAAAAATCGCTTCCGGGAGGCGACGACCTCTGTTATTGTACTGGGATCACCAATGTTGAAGTACGAGGAGTCTTAAAGGACCATGTCCGTAGAGTACAACCCACAACATCTGAAAGACTGAATTTTTGACATGTTCGAGAAATTAATTCGGACTTACTGGGTTCTACTGCGAAGCACATTGTTTTGCTATTGTGAAGTGTTATGGGAAACTACGGTATACATTTTACATCTACAGAACATCTTGTCGCACTACAGCGTACTTATCAGCGATTTCTTGCACTATTTTTTTGTTTTTGTTTTTTAATAAATTTCGAGAGTATGACCCGAAGTGTCTGTTCTAAAGATTTCATGTCATTATAACTTATACAACATCCTGGACAATCCTATGAGTTGGGAAAGTTTAATTTCAACATCCCTGTATTTTCTTTTAGCGTTAATTGATGATTGCCTTTTTGAGGCAGATTTTATTTGCTTATCTGCGGGTCTGAAGATACACAATTTTGCCAAAAGAACCAGAAAGAATCCCCATCTGGGTCAGTTCACGTGGCCATTATTTTTATCATTGGTAATTTCGACTCATGAGTGTCGTGGGGAGGGGGAGGGGAGTTGCTGCATTCTTTAACAAGAGGAATCATTGACAAATGATACACCAATTGAGGTACTGTTATTATATCAGTAACAAATATACTTTCTGTGAGCAGGAAAACAAACATCTGAACGCTTCAGTTTATTGTTAAGGCGATTTTTGATTTACTAGTTTACTAAAAAGGGACAAAAAGCTTCCTGGGTGTTTGGTAGATATCTAACATTTTCAAAGAAAATTATTTTTAACCGACTTCATTGCCGGTTCCTGAAAATGAGAATTTGCTAGAGCTCTCATCAGATACTCGTAACATTTTGAAGAACCTCCTCAAATCGTGAACGTAATCAGTTTTTGGCCTCATCAAGATACGAATACAGAGAACTTTCTAAAAGAGCTATAAAGTATTTGTCGCCATTTGCTAGTATGAATGTTGTTGAAAGGCCGTATCCTTCGTCTACTTATATGAAAATAATAATAGTAGAAGAGTAATTTTTAAGCTTCTTTTAGCCTATAATTCTGGAGTCTCTTTTGAGCCTAATTTTTCCAAATTATGTGATTTTCATTACAGTTCCAAATATCCCATTAATTTCCATTTTTAATTAATTTGTTTGATTTCTTTAAAGATAAAAAAAAACTGTACAATGAAAAAAATGGGCGATTTAATTTAATTCAGCATACTCTTCTTTCGGAGAAGTTTTCGGAATCTGTTATGGTTGGAACAGACAGGGGTAGGGCATGCCTGGAAGATTCGTTGTAGGAGTACTCGGAAAGATCCAAGCTAAGGTGGGGGAGGGGGATACACGACGGACTGAAAAAGGGTTGGTTACCACTGATTTTGAGGTACTCTCTTTAATATTTATGTAAATAAAATAATAAAATTTCATGTATATATTTATTTTTACGAAAATGTAAATATATTTTTGTGAACTCTTCCGTAAGTTAATGACCCTTTTTGTAACGCAACTGATGAACGTTAAATCTGTCGAGGTTCAAAGTCATTACGTTAGTGTGATATGGAAGTTGGAGAGGGGAGTTGCAACATGGGTTTCATTCTCGTCACTTGACTGGGACTGAAAATGATGAGATACGTAGACAATTGCCATCGTGTTGCCTTCGTAGTGCGACATTAATAAGTAATAATTCTTTCTATGAATTAATCCTTGAAACTATGTGCTTACCGACTGGACAGAATCTGGGCAAAACACATTTTCCACTCGGATCTCGGACGTATCCATCTCTACAGAAGCAACCTTTTACGCAAACTGCGGGACACGGACGATGTTCGGTTCGGTTGGAGCAAGTACGTGGGCAAGCAGTACCACATTCTTTAAATTCTTCATTTTCACCGCAAACTATGAGTAAAGATCATATGATTTCCATTGAAGAATTATTCATATAATATTCGTATAACAATCAGATTAGTTACTAAGATTATTTAATGAAAAATACTAAAACATTTGTAACGGTCAGGAAACTTACTTCCCTTCAATTGTTCTTATGGACCTTTCCTGGACTCTACTTGATTTAAACAACTTCCGAATATGCAAAGCAAACTTCATTTATAAATTGAAGTGTAATGAGAAAAAGAAAAGAGTGGAAAATGGAAAGATAGGAGATAAGAATATTAGAGAGGTTATGATAATAAGAAATATGCTAGTGTGGTGTGCGAGGAAGTCTTCTGTCGTGAATAGAGGATTTGGTGAGATTATGATTCGACACTGTTAGGAGCAATGGAAGAAGGTAATCGCATCGTTTTCCGATAAGCGTACTCTTTTATAAATTATAGAAGTTGTTATTTGAACTTCACTGTGGAGAGCATCTTCCTTATTTGAGAAGTAAATATAAATATTTTGGGAATAATTGACTATTTTAATTACTTTGTTTGAGCTTTAACTTTTGTTGAAATTTAGATCCTATAATTAGAATAGCTATTAAAATGACAGACAGGACAGGTAATCGGAGGCTGTCAGTACACATTTTGAATGTGTACACGTTACTACATACCTAGACTTATTTTCCAAAAAATGAAGAAATCCTCAATTTCTAACCATTCATATAATAAAACAATGAAAACAGTTTCACTCCCTTTAAAGAGTTACACGAGAAATATAATTTAATATAATATTTCCTTACCCACAGGGCAGAAATTAGGCAATACGCACAATCCCTTTTGATTTCTTACATAACCAGGCTTACAGAAGCAGCCTTTGACACATTGCAGAGTACAAACACCGAGTGGTTTACCAAGATTTTCACAAGTGCGTTGACAAGCAGAGCCACATTGTTGAAATACTTCATTTTCTTTGCACACTATATAAAAAGCAAAAATGAGCAATTCACTGTCAATTTAAAATTTGAATACAAAGAAAAATGAAAATATATGACTTACCCAATAACTTATACAAACAATTATATACTATTGTTACTGAATACTTAGTAGTCAGCGTTTTTTCTATGGTTAGTACATGATTAAGTGATGAGTATTTGTACGAAGGGGTTTCAAAAAGTACATTTGTCAGGAATGGGAATGGGGTAATACAATGCCCAATATTGTCCAATGATCATTTTTCTTTTTTCTTAGAAATCCAGGAGTATGATACCCTTCACATCCCAAAAAATCGTCGTCATAATTTTTCCGGTCGATGAAACCATCTTCGCCTTCTGAAGAGCAGAGCTATTGCATTGGAAGTGATCCATCGTTTTGATTGTTGCTTCTTTACCGTAGTATAGTGTTGAACCTAAGTCTTTTTGAAAGCGACAACTTTACACGACAATAATCAAATTTGATTTGACATCAAATGGATATTAAATCAAAACTAACCAACGAACCAGTGTCCTATCTGTTTTGGTGCTATTTAATAGATGCAAGCCCACTATGGTAACATCAAATTTCCTTAGAAACTCTCAAAAAATATGTACTTTTTGAACCACATTCGTTTTTTCTCATTCGTGAGAGCACTCATACATAATATAGTATGCATTTTATAAAATCAGTTGCTTACCTACAGGACATAATGTTGGCGATATGCATTTTCCTCCCGGCCCTCTGATGAAACCTTTTTTGCAGAAGCATCCCTTGACGCACACAGCGGCACACACACGTTCGTGAAAACGATTGGAACAATTGGTTGGACAAGCCGTACCACATTCCAGAAACTCTTCATTTTCTCCGCAAACTATTGAGAAAAAGCTCCTCTTATTATTTTATTGTGATTGTAGTATCAATTTGTACTCGAATAATTGAAAAAAATATTTTTATTTTATTAATTTTATTTTGTGTAGTTGCAGATGAACATTTTTTTGCATAATAAAATGTTTGATAACATACTTATTTTCCTAACCTTTTGTTTCTATAATTTCAAGTATGTAAAAATTTTCAGTTTTTTTCACTGCACATTGAATACTTTCTATGAAATGGAGTTTTACTAATATCAATAGGAATCAAAGCTTAAAATGAAATTTGCTTTCCACAAATGCGTATCAAGTCTCGTAATAAAAATTACGAGTATATTTCATCTTAATTCAACAAAAACTTTTATTAAAAATTAAGCACATTAGAGTTTAAACAACATTATTTTTTTCAACCATGCCTGTGATTGAGGGGGAGGAGGGTCGTTCGAAATCGTTAAGCGTGGGAGTGGTGTCTCTAGACAGAAAAGCTTAAGAATAACTGATATATATCATTGTAGCTAGTTTTTCGAAAACTAAAAAAGAAAACGTATTTGTAATGACAAACAACAAATAGATCAGTTCGACTTAATATAAGTACTGTTAAAAATAGCGTGGTATTTCTAATTTAAAATTCATTTCATTTCATTTCGCTTACAGATGGGAATTATGGCATTCATTTTAATTGTGACGCAAACATTCAAAGTTTATAAGTTTTTAATTATATATAGCACGCTAAGTTTTTGCTATTTTGCACTTAAATGTCTAGGATAATTGGTTTATTGAGAATTTTCATTTTGTTTTTCTTTTCTTTGTGTATTTAAAATTTCTGTTAGCTGCACATTGTGTAAATTACAAATGCAAAGTTCTGTTTGGTTTCACATTGATTAAATTAGAAGTGCAAATTTCTGTTTGGTGGTACACTGTTTAAATTAGAAGTGTAAATTTCTGTTAGCTAAGCACATTGCGTAAATTAAAAATTGAAACTTCTGTTATCTGGCACATTTTGTAAACTAGAAATGCAACATTTGATATTGATGAAATATATTATTTATTTTTATTATAAATATACTATTTAAGTAACTGAGACATTAAAATGCTTCAAATTTTTTATTTTGCTGTTAAAAATAGAGGGCGTTTCAGTGATTCCGTAGACGTATAATATATTAGAATTAGATAAATAGAAGGTAGAAAATTGAATTTTAAATTTGAAAATAAATGTTCCACGCCACAGAGAAAAATATATGTATTTGCACTTTTGTCAAAATGTGTGCAGTATTAGGATTTTGGTAATTTTTCTCAAAATCTACTTGATCCATAGTTCTGATATTCCCCACATTAAGAAATGAGGCTATTACCTATACTTAAATTTTTCTAATAAACTCTTACATATTTTAGATATAGCATAGTATTTGTAAAAAATTAAGGAAAACTTGAATCATAAAATTTTAATTTTAAAGTTCATTACTAAATTTAAATTTTGAAATTATAAGGATGTTTAGTGTATAAAATGTTATTTTCTTAAGTATTCTAAAATATTGAAGATTATAAAGGAAGTTTTTTTTATGCAAGATGTACTAAAAAGTAAGTACATGATTAACAATGTAAATACCGCTGTAGATTATTAATTGCTTGTAGATAATTATTTATGCGTATTCACGGGACCTTCTTTGCATAAATAGGGACATGTTGAAATATGATTTCTATATTACTTTAATTTTAAAAAAAAGTTAGGATTATTTAAATTTGGTATAAAATAAGTTCATTTATTCTTATAGAAAACGACTTGGTTTTCCAAAAATCTTATCCTGAACACTCGGACAAATTATAATTTATTAAAATTTGGATACTACGATTAGCTTAATAGTAAATCAGCGATGTATTTTTGCAATTCATTAAAATTTTTCTGTCGAATTTGTTAATTTTCTTATTACTTTGTTTAAAAAATTAATACGATTTTTATTAATATTGATTGAATTGAAGAAAGAAAAGAATTTTGCAGTATTTCAAAAATCTTACCGACAGGGCAGAAATTAGGCAATATGCATTTTCCTGTTGGATCTCTAACGTACCCGGGCTTACAGAAACATCCCTTCACACACTGAAGAGTGCAAGGTGTTGGAGGTCTTGATAGGCTGTCACACGTATGTGGACACGCAGAACCACATTGTTTGAACTCTTCATTTTCTTTGCATACTGTTAGAAAAATAAAATAAAATGTCCCTTGCTATTTCAAATTAACTTTTCGGGAATTTATTTACATGTTAGCATTAGCAAGAAATAATATATATCTTAAATAATTTAAACACTTAATACATTGCAAGAAATTGTTTAGTAAACATTAATCTGCATTATTATGAAAATAATTTTTATAATGATAATAATTGTAGAATGTTTAGGTATATTAACAACATTATTTTCTTTAAAATTAATAATGATAAGAAATATATCAAACCTTTTTTTTTTTATCATGAATGTTTAAATCTATTGCAAAATAATCTGAATGTAAATGAAGAGAAGTGTCTAGATATTAATTTAAATTAGAAAATAATAAAATTTTGAGTAATATCTATGATAAAAGAAACCTATTTTCATTCAGAATGCATAAAGCTCCCTTATTTGAGAATTCTTTAAGAATTAATGTATTCAGATATTTAATTCTCCTAACCAAATTTTAAAAGAAATTAGAATCGTGTTAAAAACACAGGAGATTTACAATAATATTGATAAGTTTAAGAAAATATATTTTGAGACTTATTTTTATATTAATTTTATTAAGAGAAATTTTAAATATATTTATAATTTTTAATTTTTTTCTTCCTCTGTTGATTGATTAAAGTTATGACATATAGAGTAACAAAGGCTATTACGCCCATCATTTTTTTTTTAAAAAGTTTTAACTTAATTATTTTTAAATGTTTTTCGTTTTATAATTATATTTTTAAATATGTTCCTTTTTTTATTTAGTTTTAATTTTTTTTTCTTTTAACGCTTTATTTGGTTTTAATGGTCGGAAAAAATTTGTATACGTTAAAATTTTGTTGTATGATAATTATTTTTGTAAGTTTTGAAACTTTTTATATCTATAAATCTGTTTGTTTTAATTTTGGAATGTTATTTATTTTTTTGCTTTGTTTCATATATGGGTTTTTCCATTTCTCTCTCTATTTTTTTTGTTATGGTTATTTGCTTTTTGATATATTTTATGGCGATTCTATTTTTTGTATGTGAATGTTGGACCTTTAAAACGAGTTTAAGCTTTCAAATCTGGCACAAGCCAGATTCAGAGTTTACAAATGTAATTGTTCATTTTCTTCTCTTTTTTTTGGTTTATTCCACCCATTTGCTTACAATTTTTCTCGTGTCTAGTTTTTGTGGCTCATCTTTTTCAGTTTTCCTTCAGTTAGGTTCTCCTCCTTATTAGTTTGGTAATATATATTTCTATTTTTTTACTTTTTAACAGTATATGTACAGTTTTCCTCTGTTATCTAAAAAACTTATATGTAGATAACCGTGTAATTTTAATGAGTTGTATGTTTTTAAAATTTAGTTTATAATTCTTAAATATTTGAAACTATCGTATATATATACAATATTATATATATATATATATATATATATATATATATATATATATATATATTTCGTTTTTGTAATCATAGAACATCTCATTCTGTCTTACCAACTGGACAAGATGTTGGGAGTACACATTTTCCTAACGGATCTCGGACGTATCCGTCTCTACAGAAACACCCTTTAACGCATATAGCTGGACATGGAAGTGTTACCGTATTGTTATTGCACGTTGCAGGACATGCCGTACCACACTCTTTGAATTCTTCGTAGGCGCCACAAACTATTAGGGAAAGATATATAAATGATATAACAGATGCAAAGCTTACACAGAGCTCGGCAGAATTTTCCTTTCTCAAAGGTACATTATTAAAAAAAAAGCATTGCTTCTATTTATATGTATGCCAAAATTGTTAAATAAAAATTAAGTTAAATATGTTAAAAAATTCACATATACTGTAATTTTTAACCAGAAATGTGGCTAATGATTTCAAACAACGGTTTTTCTCAAGGAAGAAACCTTTTAGAAATGTTAAGTCGTATGTAATAGAATACGTAAGAAACGTTATTATATGAAGAGAGTTAGGTAGCAATTAATAAAATGGCACTTTAGTGTGTTAAGATAAAATTATTGCAATCAGATGCTTTTTTTTTATCGGTAACTTACCGACAGGACATAAAGCTGGGAGAATACAATTTCCATCAGGACCCCGCACGAATCCTGGTTTGCAGCAACATCCTCTGGTACAAGGCAGAGGACAAGGTGCGGGGGGATTAGCAACAGTGGCACAGGTGATAGGGCAAGCAGAGCCACACTGTTTGAATTCTTCATTTTCTTTACACACTGCTCACAAAAAAGAAAGAATTGGAACGTCTTAAAAATCTATATTCAGAAAAAACATTTATAATCCTAATATATTTTGATTGTTTGATCATACAGTATTTCGATTATTTGATCACAAGGTATTTCGATTGTTTGATCATAAGTTATTTCCATTGTTTGATCATAAAGTATTTCGATTGCTTGATCTTAAGGTATTCAATTCGATAGATTTCCTGCCAAAAATCATCGCTAAAAATGGCAGATATATGATGCTTTATTAATACAATATTAAAATAATGTTTTTTGATGTAGAATATAAATGTACGAAGTGTGGCTAAAAATACCCGCAATAATTGATCTGATCGTCGAGATCAAACTGCACACGTCCGAGTTATATGACATCTCTCTCCATTCCTCCCACCGATTCGATTGTGGGCCCCTTAGTTGGACTGTAGTCTTAATTTGTATCGGCTCTTGCATTTGAAACTCGTCGGAAAAATGTTAATTGTTTCAAAAGAGCAACACATTAATTAGAAACTCAGAAGATCCATCCCAAAAACTCATTTTTTTGTAAGAAATATACGATCCACATCCAGAACGACCTATTACGTCAGCAATGGCTTAAAATATTTAAAAAATTGGTGGTTTGATCCGAAAAGTCTATCGGTTGAGTATTCGCGAGGTTTCTGAAACTGTAGAATTGATTAAAAATATGTTCGGCAGGTTTTGCATGAAAGTTTTAACATGAGGAAACTGAGTTTAAAAAGAGATTCTTCATTAGAACAACACCCCTATCCGTACTGCATTGTCTTTCAAGACATTTTTTTGACCAGTCATAAGATCCCTGTATTGGAACATCCACCCTATTCAATTGACTTTGAAACGGGTAACTCCTAAACGTAAATCAGACAAAATTTGAGACTTTTCAAACTGTGAAGGACAAAGAAACAGAGACCATCAACAAAGTTTCTGAAAATGACTTCCAACACTGCTTTGATCTACGACAAAACAACATCGAGTGGCGTAGGAATCATGGATGGTTGGATATCGAAAAATGATAACGTTAACTTTGTGAAGAAAAATAATAAAGGCTTTTATAGCATTAATCCGGGTTTCTTTGGCCACGCATTAGCTGCTTTTGTGACTATTCTTTTTTGAAGTTATTCTTTAAAAAAAAACATCTTCAACGCATTATAGTTTCAGAAACCTTTAAGTACAAATCTCGTTTCCTAGATTGAAGATTTGGTTCTTTCTTATTAGCTTTAAATCAAAAAAGTGAAAATTGAATTTCTTTTATTTCAAAAATATTTATTCAGCCTAAATAGTGAGTTAAAAACTGTTGATACTAAACGAGTATATCCATTTTAGAAACGGACATACTATTATAGGATTATGGTCTCGGATAAAGAGAGCTAAGATTACATTTCATTAAGTTGTTGAATAACAACAAAGAAAAATAATGATGCACAGAAAATTTTATTTATTATACTATGGCTCAAAATTACAGAATATTGTTTGTTTTCATATGCAGGATGCTATCTTAACTAGTATTTCTGATAGAACATACTAATTTTACGACATTTTTTAATTTTATATTAAGAATTTACAATTATATTTAAATGATAAATAAACACTAAAAACCCTTTTTAATATGATAAAAAGTCAATTGGCTCTGATAAATGCAATTATGCTTCCTATGAAAAATGTCAGTAATATGTGAAAGATAAATGAAGAAAATATTTATTTTTTAAGAGTAAACAAATGCTACATTTGCAGGTTGTCCATTACTGATCAATTTTTCTAAATTTAGACTGAATGTTAGAGACGAGAATTTAATTCTTGGTTTCATATATGAGATTAATTTTAAATTAAAGGTGTCAACTATGTGTAACAAAACAACATGTTTAATATCAGTTGTAAGTACAAAAAATGCTCTTTTTTATACTCAAAGTAAAACAAAGCTTAAAATTCGAAAGATAATTTCATAAAACCTTCTTACACTGACCTAAGGGGCAGAATTGAGGCAATATACATTTTCCATCCGGACCTCTGATATAGCCTGGGACGCAGAAGCAGCCTCTTACACACTGTTTTCGACATACATTAGGCGTTATTAGATTTGCACAGGAAGTAGGACAAGCTGTGCCGCATTCCTTGAACTCTTCATGTTCTCCACAGACTTAAAAACAATAAATTTACATAATACTTCTGTTTAATACACATACATATATTTAGCCATCCATTCTTTTTCATAATATTAACTTGAAAATAGAATTGCTATTCACATAATACATATTTTTAATTTGCATACATATTTCTATCAATCTACTCTTTTTCAGAATGTTTACTTGAAAATAGAATTCCTATTTAAGGAGGGACGGTACCCTAAAAATGACCAAGACATCGATTTCTTAAATTCTTATATAGAAATATTCTTAGAATTATTATCTTTCGTTTGATATATTATCATACTTTTTGAATGTATGAGAACTAAAAATCGGACAAAGCGAAATTGATAAATGTAAACAAATTTTGAATCTTGACTATATTCCTTTTTTAGAAATGTCAGTAATTTCATGCCATTGTTTATCAGTAAAAACTAATTTTATTTTATTGTAATCCTAACTACAATGTTTGCTATTCTTTTTAGTGACTAAAATTTTCATTATGAGCGATTTGTTGATATCTCGTACAGTGTTTGCAGTGTATTTATCGAGCTGATCCTAATAGCATTTTATAGTAAAAACTACTTTATGCATCTCTTTATTCATCATATATTTTCATATAAATAAAACAGTTTGGTATTAAATGAAGTAAAAAATAGCTTTATTTATTATGATTTATGCGTTTTACATTTTCCTTGCTACTCAGTTGTAGTTATTTCTCTGAAAAGAGAGATCAATGGAAGAAATAAGTTCTGAGAGAGAGAGAGAGAGAGAGAGAAATATATGAAAATGCACTTACGACTAAGAGCAGTACATAGATAATGCTTTAAAATGGTATTTTATTTTAATAGAAGTACATAACAATTATTTTTCTGAGTAACAAACTTTAAAATGGTTTCTCTCAGTTTATGCTTTTTCAATGCATCGATGCATTTAAAATAGGTACTCCTTCGCAAATATTTCCTAACAACTTCCATTTTTCTCTTGCGTTTTATATGTAATATATGTAACAAAATCAGGAATCCATATTTAACTAAAATGAATACTTCTTTTTTTTTTTTTAAAAAAAAAAAAGGAATGTAAGGGATCTTGGGGATATTTGCTTAATTTCAGTATATATATCACCCTTTTATTCTTTTTCTCGAAACCAAGTAAGTTGTAAAATCGACCCCTAAAGTTGTTTAAAACGTCTTTGAAAATATTTTAAAAAACATTTCAGATTAAAATATTACTAAATACAGGAAGAGTAAGGCTTGTAAATTTTCCAGAAGGTTTTCTTAAAAACTAAATTTTTAAAATTGTATCCACAATGCATTCAAATTTTCATCTGAAATCATTTGCTTGAATAAAAACACTGTATGGTATGATAAATATAAATTTTAAAGGAATAGAGAAAATTTTTCAAAGGATAAAGAGGACTCTTAAATTGGAATAATTCGGTTACGATTGCAGACAGGTGGAAATCACAGAATTTTCTTTCTGAGATATGACTATTGCGGCATCTTTTTAAATGATACCTAATTTGCTGCACAATAAGCAAACATTTGGATATTTTCATTTAGAAATTAAGAGTAAATTTAATTGAGTTTTTACGCTTCTGAATTTAGAAGCTGACATTCATAAACGAAAT
>BMAW01110891.1:550200-594407 GCA_019974015.1 Nephila pilipes | reverse complement strand
TCTCTCTCTCTCTCTCTCTCTCTCTCTCTCTCTCTCTATATATATATATATATATATATATATATATAAAGACGACAAACCAACCAGGAGTTGCCAGATTGTAATGAAATTTCTTATGCAAAGACATTTGGACCGAACATGCAATTTGGTGTCAAATGAAGGAATAGCTGGAGCTACAGCGCATCGGAACTGCGCACTCAGCAGGTAGATATAAAAAGCGATTCTCAATCGAATGGTTAAATTTCCTGTTGCTTTGCGATTTAGGTTACCTTTCAACGACTGAAAAAATGCCTTGCAGTAGGATTCGAGCTCATTACGAGCAACTGTCAGAGTTTGAAAGAGGTTGCATCATTAGATTGAAAGAGGCAGATTGGGCAAATCGGAGAATCACTCGTCATATGGGTCGAAACGATCCGGCGATTAGAAAATGCTGTCAAGAATGGATGGACAATGACAGATTTCAGCGTCAGGATGGTAGCGGTCGACCTAAGGCCACAGCAGATAGGGAGGATAGAGTGATTGTCAGATGAGCTGTCACAGCTCCTGATTCATCGTTATCGACCATCAGACATGTGACCCGCACACGACCAAGACCATTCACAGATGGCTGATAGTTTGAATGAAATCTACGCTCTTACCGACCGCTACTTCACCTGCCACTCATGCCTGCACACTATTGAGCCAGATTACAGAGGTGCTTGACTCGATCCGATTGGAATGATGCTGACTAGGGACGTATTGTGTTTTGCGACGAATCCCACTTTCATCTGTGTCCTGACGATCATCGAAGACTTGTCTGGAGACGCCCTGGGTACCGTCCGATCCTGCTTTCACTATTGCACGCCACACAGGCCCTCAACTAGGAGTTATGGTCTAGGGTCCCATTTCATTTGATAGCTGGACCCCTTTGGTTGTCATTAGAGGCACACGTACAGCACATCGGTACGTCAACGACATTCTGAAACCTGTTTTGCTACTGTTCCTTTTGCAGTACCCTGGCCTTATTTTTCAGCAAGATAATGCCAGACCACATACGGCACGTCTTGCTATGAACTGTCTTACAGCTTGTCAAACCCTTCCTTGACCAGCCAGATCTCTCTCCAATCAAGCATGTCTGGGATATGATGGGAAGGCGACTGCATCTACTAGTGATTGTTGATGACCCGACCCGACAGTTTCTTTGAGGAGAAATACCGCATTAGACCACCATGGAGCTTTGTCACTCTATGCCACGTCGTGTGGCAGCTTGCATCCAGGATACAGGTGGGTCAACACCTTATTGCTCGTTGCTTTGTAAGTATGGAACTCTGGATTAAATGATTTAATTTCTCTGAAATTTTAATCATTTTCTATTCTGTACATAGTTTTCCTATCCGCCAATTTTTGTATCCATCGGACAACTCTTTGGTGTGTTGTTTTTTTTTTTTTTTTTTTTTTGTTTTGTTTCGTTATAGTGTATTTCAAAGAACGTATGATATAACTCTAAATTTTGCATAAAATTTTTATTCTAATGCTTTTTGAGCACTTGAATTACTTTTTGATTAACTATAGTTATGTAATTGCTTACGATATGTTCTATATTGTCTATATGTTTATGTCTGTTCTGTTCACTCCTTGCGGCTTAGATGACCTCAGTTATAAAAAAAATGCTTTACGATAATGAAGGAAACAACAGTATATATCACAGAGTTTAACGGGTCTCAGGATCCTTAATTATTATAAAGAATACACACACAAAAAAAAAAAAAAAAAAAAAAAAAAGAAAGAAAGAAAAGAAAAAATAACCATTTTTTAAACTAATATAACTGACCAATGGAACAAAGAAGAAACGATATTTTTACTAAATTACATTCATATATATTTACATTAATTATCTTATTTCCATGTATTTTAAAGAAATCTGAAAAAGTTATAACGAAATATAAATTTAGTATTTTTCAAAAAGTCTAACATCAATAGTTTACTGCGTGCAGGATTCTGAAATATAACACTGATCAAAATTTATAAAAGTAATGTTATTTAGTAGAAATGTTCACTTTTAAAGTTATACATACATTTTTTTTAAAAAAGTTGGAGAATTTTTTTTTAAATGCAATTATTTAGAAAATTATGAAATTCTAAGAAATGATCCAATTAAAATTCATATAAGTAGTTTTTTCTGTTAAGAATTTGTCTAAAAATTGTATGTGTGATGTATAAGTCATAAAAGAACTTATTTTCAACAAACAATTTATGGCTAATAGGATTAATAGTTTCTGAGAAATTCTGCGAGCAAGATAAAATTTTCTGTTTTGAGAAAACAAGTTAAAGCAGAAAAAAAAGAAGCCTAGTTAAACAAGATTTTTAGGTTTCCCCAATAATACTAGAAATTTTTATAATATCGTTAATCTTTAGGCATCAAAATATTCGGAATTAACTGGACTCTAACATATATGTTTAAAAAAAAATTGAAAGTTTTGAGGGATCCTGAGACCAATTAAAAGAGTTCAAAATAAAGCCAAAGTTCTTTAAAATAGGTGAGTTAGATACATTTCATTTTACTTGTTCTACTAAGCTGGGTTTTTTTAATCAAAAAGTGGTAACTATAATTTGGATGTATCATGAATAATTTCGTAAAAGAGATCATTTTACAATATGATTTCAACAGTAACATAATGTAAGCTATCCATTTTACTTCTTAAAAAACGTCTTTAGTATATAATATAATGACAATATTATTTATAACCTACGTATTAATAATCAAGTAAATGTTACGCCCAATAAAACTATTTCTACAATCATAAAGTTAAGAAATACTCTAATGTTTCAATAAAGCATTTTTCATTTAGCTGAAATTGAATCTTCCAAGCCATTTTTTTTTCTTTGAGTGAGAATGATTTTTTGAATAATTACAGAAGAGTAACACAGTAATATAATGGGAATGATTCATACTAATTTTTCTACTGAATCATTATTTGAGAATAAACAATGGATTTTTAAAGATTTTTCTAGTTCCGTTATTTATGACAAAGAGTCTTAACTGTAAGTTCGTTTACCTGCGGGGCAGTCTTTAGGGAGTATGCAAGAATTATTAGGTCCCCTGACATAACCGGGCTTGCAGAAACACCCTGTAACGCATTCTTTCGAAGAAGAAGCACTGTGAGCACTGGTGAGATTAGCACAGGTAATAGGACAAGGAGTACCGCATCGCTTAAACTCTTCGTTTTTCCCACACACTAGAAAAGACAGATTTATGGCTAAGTATACAGACAGAAAGAAATTTTGAAGAAATCTTATGCAGTTACTTAAAATTTTACTTATCCATCATGTTTCATAAAAGGCTATTCAAAATAGTAAAAATTACTTACTTTTATCTCAAGATAAGAGTAGTAAGCAATTAGAGTTTTAAAGGCATGTGAGAAAATACCCCAAATATACATATTCATACAGTTTTATGGGTTTTTTGGATTTTTGGAGTTTTAAAATCTCCCCATAAGACAACACTCATAATTATAAAGGCGTAACCTGGAATAAAGCCTTTCAGGGAGAGTAATTTTTTTTATATATTCCCCTAAAAATGTAATTGATTCTTCTTTAATCAATCCATCCTTTGTTTGTAAGAATTCACGAATTCAAATAACTGAAAAGTCTACTTTTCTCATACGATATGGGTTCAAAAAGTACCTGTTTTTAACGGCAGAATGCGTTCGAAAGGAAAGTTGGTGCCACCATTGTGTGATGCCGTCTGTTAAACAGCGCAAAACTAAATTTGACTCTGATTAATTGGTTAATTTTGTCTGATGCAGCATCGAATTGTGGTCTTGAAAAACTGCGTGAATATGCATATTTAGGGCATTTATTTTGCTTCATGCTGTTACACCTGAATTCATCATTATACATCGGAAATCAAGCAGCAGTTAAAACTATGGATTGCTCTCTGTGAATCTGCTTTAAAAAGGTAAAGATTGTCTCATGTGCTGGAAAAGTTCTGATGACGAATTTTTGGAACGTGAAAGGCGTCATGTGCGCGAACTTCGTAGAAGAAAGAAAAACGATCTTGGACAATACAAAAAGTGAGTTTATACCATTTCGAATTCTTATTTCTTACATGGGTACTTTTTGAATCACACTTGTATATCACTGCTAAATGAAACGGATAAATACTATAACGTGTGTTTGTTTATTTCTATATTTTGTTGTAATTATACGATGATTCTTGTATTAATTAAGCAAACACAGTATATTACAGTCACAGTGAATTACTTATTTTATAGTACTCTAAAATACATTGGCAAACTATTTTGTGACTGTCCATGTAGTTTACAAATAGTCACAATAGTGTGATCGGAACCAAATTAAAATAATTAAGCAAATAATCAACTTTTTTCTTTTGTTTCGTGCTCTACATTTATTAACTAAATTCATCAATTCGAATGCTTATTAACGTCTCTCTTAGAAGCAACAAGAAGGCTATCCTTGACGGATCTCGTAATTTTGAATTTAAGTCAAGTGATGAGGACGACACCTGAGCTGACAACTCTCTCACCGAACTCCCATACCACACCAACGAGAGGACATAGAGCATCGACATATTTAAAGTGCATCAATCCCGCTACACAGTAGGTGTTTGGTAACACAGGACTCGAACCCAGACCTCGACAGAAACAACGACGACCATGAGCTCGGGATCATGACCTCTCGGCTACTGCGGCCAGAGAATTTATCAAAGACCACTAACACTAAATATTAATGTAATTTAAAAGTTACAAAAAATTACATTTTTACATTGTTCTATTTTGTCACTCGAGCATTATATACCCGAGCCGATTAATTTAAGAGAGAAATAAATATTGAAAAAAGAAAAAAAGAGAAAAATTCGTTTATCAAAGGCAATATGGTAATACTGAAAATGATGGTATGGAAATAACAGACAAAATTAATTCTTTTCATTTACTTTGAATTCCATTTACGCAAACCAATCACGAAAGATATAAAAACTATTTTATCTGTATTATATTAATATTACAAATGCAATGTAATATTTCCCAGGACACACAAAACGGGAAGAAAGTAAACAAAATTGCAGTCATTAATTAGCTTTCTTAATTTGAAGTTTACTCTTTAGGTTTTTCTAAAATTATATATTAATTCCATTTCATTTGAGCAAAGTAATGCTGATTCATTTTAAAGTATCGTAAAATTCTAAATTAACTTTCATACCGGGCTGATACACGTTAAATCTGGCCGATGTATATATTACTCCCAAGTGGCGGTGGAAGTTTGGAGATGACGTTCCTGCTCAGGTGTGGTCTTCGTCACTTGATCTAGGCTCAAAATTACGAGGTCAGTATTACACTCGTGCTGCTTCTTTGTACGACGTTAATAAACAGTCACAATCACACCCATAATTTTAATTTTTATCCATATTATAAAAGTAGCCGTGGTAGCTTAGTGGTCATGGTCACGGACTCGCAGCCGGCCGTTTTCAATGAATCGTAGGTTCAAGCCTTGATGCCACCAAAGACCTGCCGTGTAGCCGAGGCTAATTCACTTAAATCTGTTCAGGCCCAAAGTCCTCCCGAGGCGTGGTGTGGAAGTTAGGATATGAATGGTGCCAACTTAGGTATTTTACTCGTCACTTGACCGAGGCTCAAAATTGCGATGTCCATCGACAAAATCTCTTGTGTTGCTTCTAGTGCGACGTTAATAAAACCAACCAACCCTATTATAGGAAAAAAAGAGAACATCTTAAAACGTAACAAAATGGTACTACTCAATTTGTGATTCTGGATTTTTATACGAAAAGATGTGTGACGTAATTGTTTGTACTAACTTCCATTTAGATTTTGAAATATTTGTTCTGAACAAACGTTTATTTTATGATAAAGCATTTGATTCTTAACAATAAACATTTTTTTATTCGTATATGAAAAAAGGATAACTGAAAAGTTTCTTTTTAATGAAAATGATATGGCAGAAAATGAAATCCAAACATAAAGAAGGAATCACACTATTTCGATGATAATTACATGATATATTTGTTGAAATGAATTATGAAAATGATTGATTAAATGATGTACAACTAAAGAAATACGGAATTACTGAAGATGGGATATTCAATAACTAGGGTAGCTTCTGAGTTGTTCAGTTGAGTTCAATCATGAAAGACTAGAATTCCATCCTAAAGGATGGAACACCTTGAAGTATTTAAAATAAAATCAAATGGATATCATTAAGTTTTAATTATTACTTATGAATAATTGAAATATCTGAATAACAATTTTCTGCATATTAATTGATCTTTATATATATAGCATTGTAAATTGCAACAATTAATGTAGATTCATTTGATTTCAGGAAGCAGTAGATTGAAGGAACTCTCCGTATGGAGAACAAGGAGTTTAATCCGCTGAGTTCAACAACAACGGCAATCTAAAGATTAAGAAATGTATAATTCTAGATTGTGACTATGAAGACAAGTCATAATAATAATAAACAAAAATTGAGTTTCTATTACGATTATTTTAATAGTAATTAAATTTTCACAATATTCCTGAATAATAATTCAAACTTTACTATATTGCAAGTTTCTTCAATCTATGGTTTCCTGAAACCAAACATGAATAGCTGTAATTTACAACAGCATGTACATAAGGTTCAATCAATATTTAGAATATAAATTTTATCGATATATCTTGGTTATTTCTTAGTAATAATTAAACTTTCACGATGTCCTTTCATAGATACGTACTAAGCTTATTCATTCTGTAACAGAATTAGCGATCGTTCAGACTTTTAATGGGTATTGATCCTTCTATAATTGCCTCTTGCTATGGAAGTTTCTTGTTTTCTTGTAATTTTGGGAAAACTGAATTTCTGTAATACCGATCTTGAATGGTCCTACACGAGAGTGGTCTTTTTCTCATGCAAAATATGTTGTTGATTTGTTAAAACGAAATCTGAGAGTATTGCATTGAACTTCTTTCAAACTGCAAATGACCATTATGATCTCAAAGACGGAGATGATTTCTTTTCCTTTTATTCGTATCAGTTTTCCATTTTGTGTACCTGTTAGCTCCAAAACAGTTTCATTAAAAATACATTAATGCTGCCTGAGAGTTAGCGATAAACATAACACAGGATGTCTTGAACCGAGATCATTTCCCAGCTTATAAATCTTCACCGGTGTATGATACCAGAATTTGCAAAAGAATATTTACAGTCATTGGCAAGCTCCGTACATTTTCCTTCCTTTATATTCGGAATTTCATTTTCCACTATTGCACATATACATTTTGAGTTTTCTATGTGTCTTACCCGGAGGACATAGGGCAGGTATAATACATTTTCCTTTAGGTCCTCGAACAAATCCCTTTTTGCAGAAGCAGCCTTTGATGCAAGGGCCAGAACAAGGGGCTTTACTCATGTCCTCACATGCGAAAGGGCAAGGAGGTCCACAGTCCATGTACTCTTCTCTCTCTTTACATGCTGAAATATTCAATTATGCAGAAAAGCTTATTAAAAAAGCTATTTTATCTCCCATGGACTTCTATAAATTCCACTTTATTAGCAAAGATTTGGACGAGAGAGCTATTTTTTATTACTTTGTTTATACTAATTCATAATCTTAATTTAATATATTATAGGATATATCCGGTATATTTTATAAGCGGATTGTATTGTTTATTCAAAATTAAAACAGCTCTTTAAATTAGGATTAAAAAAAAAAGAACTATACGCGATTTCAAACGCATTAATAAAATTCTCTTAATTTTGTGTTAATTTTTAATTATCAACAAGGCAGAACGACGAAGTCAGCCCACAAATCTGCAGTTAACAATTATGTTATTTAGATTCGTGGGATTGTGTTGCAAACCTTGTGTCTCACGTACAACTGCTCACAAGATTACGAAAGTCTTCAGTTTGCTACTCAAATATAAAATAATTTTAGTAATAGTTATTTAACATCTATATTTTAATATGACTTGCTGAATTCAAAGTTTTTCAAAAAGTTTGTCATTGTTAACTATAATAGTTATGAAATAACTGAGCAAGAGGAAGATAGTAATGACAAAATTTAAGAACTAAATTTTAGTAATAATAATGCATGCATCATGAAATTAAGAACCCCCTAGGTAGATTATTAGGTAGTTTTTTTTGTAAATTAAGAAACCACATTATGCAAAGCCGAGTTTAAAAAACTCTTTGTACACTTATATATTTATATTTTCATTTAACCTATAATAATTATATATATATATATATATATAATTATCTGCATAACTTCATACTGTTTATTTTTTTTACTCTATCACAAAACGCTATTTTAGTACTCCACTCAAATACGTCTACCAACTAGCTTCCCGTGTTTTTAATGTAGCTGTTGCCTTGACCTCACCTTAATTTAAAAGCTGAAGGAGTTTTCTTTGAACTCTCTTCTCGTATTCTTACTACTACTCTTACACTTACGTCGCTGTTCTGATGTTAACTTCCACTTTTAGAGTCGTAGTACTGTGAAGGACTTACAATATATATATATTCTTGTTTTTTTTCTTTAACTTACAAATTGAATTTTGAAGTAATCCAATTTTTATCCAAGATGCATTGGAGGAGGGTTGGTACCGTAGAACATGTTTAACTCTACAATTCAGTCCCTAGTCTGAATGCGGATGTTTTGTTTTGTTGGGTATTCTAATTATTCATTTAGTTTCAAATTTGGTCCAATTTTTATTCATCTATTTTATATAGTTCTATAAAAGTTTTCTTTTGTTTATTTTAGATTTTAATTGTACTATTATTTTTATGTGTTTTAGTAATAATTTCATTGCTTTATCTTATACATATAATTTCTTGTAATCATATGGTTGCTTTGCGGCTATTTTTGTATGAATTTATGAATTAGAGATGTCTTTATGATATGATTTAGGTTTTTACTAAAACGATTATAATTAATTTTGAGTTCTTAATAGATTCAAAATATGGATATGCTAGTTCTTTTTGTCATGTTTTCTTAATTTTTGTTATGTTATTCTTATTGTTTTTTAACTTTGCTTCTTGGTTTTAAATTTGGTTGTTTCGTTTTCAAATTTTGTTGTTTCTGTGGTCTATGGTACTTGGTTTTTTACTTTTTTTTAACTTTTAGTAAAAAATAATAAAAAAATGCTATACTGGCTCTTTGTCTTATACTTAATTTATTGTAATATTTTTGATATTATTATGGACCCTTT
The DNA here is from genome assembly GCA_019974015.1 of Nephila pilipes. Taxonomy (NCBI): domain Eukaryota; kingdom Metazoa; phylum Arthropoda; class Arachnida; order Araneae; family Nephilidae; genus Nephila; species Nephila pilipes. The sequence continues at coordinate 585,201 of BMAW01110891.1, read as the reverse complement.
TGGAATGATGACTGTTAGACAATTTTATTGATTAATATATGATGGATAATTTTGTTCATAATTTTGTTAATAATTTTATTTGAGATCTTGCTATAATTCTAAATAATTTTAATTGTATTAATGAGTATGAGTTTTATAATTTCTTTAGCGCTCAATGAGATATTTTGATGGATTTATGTAATATTAATGATTGCAAAGGTGGGTGCAGACATAATGGGTCAGTATATATAAAAAAAACTTTAAAACTAAAATATTCAAAAATGTTTATAATTGTTTTTCTTTTGATGGTGTTTTTGGGTTCTACAGATAATTACACCAGAAAATATAAAACTAGGATTGTTTAGAATAGTAATTTTATAAAGAACATATCTTATAACTCTGGGTGTAGACTGAAAAATGGATCTAATCAAAATGACTTAAAAACAAATAGAAATACTGAGGCGACTTTTTATGATTATTACTTGCAGAATTTTAGTGAGATAAGATTGAAATATAGAAATTGTAGTGATAAAAGATGTAAAACTTGCATCGTAATTGATGCAGAACAAAGAGATGAAAAATCTCAATTTACTTTCTGCAAAATGAACAGCTGTATTTATATGATGAAATGTAGAATATGTGAATACAAATATGTAGGTCAAACATCTAATTATATTAATATTAGAATGAATCAGCATAGATCAGATTCAAAGAGATACCAAAATGAAAATCAGTTTAGCAGATTTGAATTTAATATGCATGGATTTGAAAACATTTATTTTATTTAATTAAGATAATTCCCAATAAGATGAAAAGGTTATGGTGGGAAAATTTCTATATAGGATTTTTAAGACAACTTACCCATATAGTTTAAATAGAATATATTATGATAGAAATTTGCTTCAGTTGATTAAACGAAAAGATACGGAATGTGTTTATACCGAAGACAAATGTAAAAATAAAAATGTGAGAAATAATAGAGGTAAACGTAAAAATGGATACATATGAACACAAATTTATCAGGAATAACATTATAGAATTATAAAAAGATTTAAAAAAGAACTTCAACATCAAAAAATTAAATATTTCATATTCGGATTGAAGAAGGCCGAACTTAGAATTATTAGGGAGATACTTGGAAAGCTATTGGATTAACAAAGTTATCATATTATTAAAGACCTAAGTAATTAAATAATTAAGAAAACTAAATATCCAGATTCATATAGATGAGGAAAATGTAACGGAATATTGTACAATTCGATTCTTAAACAAATCTTTCAATAAGATTAATTTTTCAAGTGTTTTTAAGAAATACATGCATTTATTCCCAATTAAAAATATAACTATAAAAGTGCCATTAGGTACAACAGAAAATAGGAAGATTAATATTTAATTATAGTTATGGTGTGGATTCGAAAATGTTGGGTCAATGTGAGTGTGTCTGTGACCGGTATGGTGACTGTGGATGAATATCATGGTCACGTGGTCGCAGGAGATTTGAATTTAATTAATGAGAAAAAATTAAGAAATATAATGAAGAAAGAAACAGACTACAGATTATTAATAACAGAGAGTAATTATGTAGCTAAAAACGAAATATATAAGGATCTTGATGACTTTATTATCAAAATAGCTATTAAATATAGTATGCCCTATGAGGCATTTAAAGAATTTAAAAATAGAGTCCTCAATGATCTAAAAAATATTAATTATAGGTTTAAAAATAGAATAAAATTCAAAGATATTAGACTTCCAATAGAAAATCTACAATTTTTTTTTATAATTATGTAGATAAAGTTTCTGGAAACTTTGAATTTATTTGTAAGCCTTTTTACTTTAAAAAGATGGATGAATATTTTTAAAATAATGAAGCTTTTATTCTTTCAAAGTGTAAAAACAGAGAAATTATTAATAGGTTAGCTGCATTTCATAAAAAACTTGGTTTACAGTTCAATAATAAAAAAATTCTCTCATGTTTTCTTATCTCCTAAATTCCATAAGAATCCAATTAAATTCAGAATTATAACACACGCACAAATGGATATAATACATACATAACTAAATCTGGGGAAATCTTGCAGAATGTTTTAAATAATATTTTAGAAAAGCCGGAACAAACTGCTATTATTAAAAATAGTATAGAAATAATTAATTCCATAGGCAATACCCAAGTCCAAGCAACCTACAATTATGATTTCCAAGATCTGTTTAATTTCATTGATATAGAGGATATGATTAGGGTTTTGATGATACTCTATAATAAATATAACATAGAAAAAACGATAAAACTGAGCGAATATAAAAACCTTTTACAGCTAGTAATGCAGGAAAATTATATAATTTTCAGTAAGAAAATATACAACAGATAAAAGACTTGGCTCAGGGAGGACCAGCTAGCAACATTCTAGCTAATCTGTACTTATATTTTTATGAATCTAACCACTTGAACAACTCTCTTTATGTTTTATATATCGATATATAGACGACCTAATAATTTTTAGTAAATATAAAGATTTTAAGCCGAACATTGATTTTTATCCACATTATTTGGTTTTATTACAGACAAATTCACATACAAGTAAAACTGAATATTTAGATACAGAACTACAGCTAAAGGATTACACCATTTATTATAATTTATTTGATAAAAGAGAAGCATTTGGGTTTAAGGTAATTAAAATGCTTTACTGGGAAAGTAATATTCACTTTTCCATATACAGAAACAATATTTTGAACTTTTTGCATCATAATAAACTGCTAGTTACTCATGATAAAGAATGATTCAATAATATTAAGAAATTTATAGAAAAATGTGTGGAATATAATTATCCATTAGATTTTTTTAAAAAGATACATTCCCTATAATTTGTATGATGGTCCATTTTGATACGTTTTGAAGATTTCCCATGAGTAGTTCTTAGGGAACTCTGGAGGATATTGAAATGTCATTAAGTAAATTGAATTTGATAACCAAAAGATTTTTATACTATGACAGTTTTCTCACTAGGATCTTTATTGAATAAATTGATTTATATGAATTTCTGATATTTACATTTTGGAGTGAGAGTTTATTCTAGTATCTTTTGGAATGGTGACATATTAAAAAAGGAAATCTTATACATAAGGGCTATTGCCTTTCAGGACTTTCATGGTTTTTGAATTTTCAATTCAAAAACAAATCCACCACACAACATTAGGTTTACTGAGACAGCTAGTTTGTGGTCTAGTTGAGAAGATCTATAAAAACTTTTCTATAAGATATATATGTACAGACGCATATTTCCTTCAATGGATTCCAAATAATTTTAACAACTAAAATTCTGGTTTGTGTATCATTGAATATGATTTCTAATAACGATTGTATTCATTCTGAGATTTTTATTGAATATTCCATGTTTTGAAAATTTTTTATACTCAACTAAGTATTATTGATTTCCAAATTTTATCTGACAACAGTGCATAGTATTAGCTATCGTTATTTAAAAGGCTCCTTGAACCTGTTGCACTGTAATTCATGATCACATGTCACAAGATCTTAATTTTTTACTTTTGTATCCGTGTGATTTGAATTGATTCTTCTTGAAAAACATGGTTTGGGGTATGTTGTTGTTTTTAAAGTTTTAAATCTTTAACTAAAAAGATTTAATTAAATTATACTGTTCTAGTGTTATGAAAATAAAAAAAAACTTTTAAATTTTTGGATAATTTTTAATTGAAAGGCTTTTTTGGACATTTTAACTGGATATTTTTAATGGAAAAATTTTAATGGTTGGTTTTTGATTGAAAAGTTTTTAATTAGAAAGTTTTTATGTGAAGGTTATTTTATTTGATTGGAAAACATTGGTTTTTGAAAAAAATTTAGTAATTGAGATATCTTGCCTTCCATTTTCTTCTTTGTTTCTTTCTTTAATTTACAAATCGAATTTTGGAGTAATCAAATTTTTACCCAACTAGATGCATTGGGGGAGGGTTGGTACCACAGAACATGTTTAACCCCACAATTCACTGAATGTTTTGTTGGGCATTCAAATTATTCATTAAGTTTTAAATTTGATTTAATTTTTATTCATCTATTTTACATAGTTTATAAACATTTTCTTTTGTTGATTTTGGATTTTAATTGTTCTCTTATTTTTATGTGTTTTAATAATAATTTTATTGATTTATCTTATATATATATATATATATATATAAAAGTATATAAATTCTATAAAGCTCAAACAAAAAGAAATGCAAAAAAAGATCACATTGTAATATAAGACACTAAATAAAAAATATATACAGATAAAGAGAAATACCCAAACATTATAACCAATGAAAACAGATACAGAATAATCTAAAATTATGTCAACCAGGTTTAAGGATATTAAAAACCTTAATTCAGGAAACTGCTTTAAAATAATAAAATACGTATTTAACACTAACATACCAAGATTTTCCCACCATGTTAAAAACGAAAAAGTATTAATGATCTGTATCAGAGAGAAATAATACTAATGCAAAAGAATTTTAAAGATTTTAAAAATAGCAAAGGGAAGGGGGATGATAGAAAATTAAAAACAAAATAAAAAGAGTCCAATTTAGAATTATAATATAAATCTAGGAGTTATTGTATATATATACATCGATCAATAACCCCGAGTCTAACATTGAGAAACAACATTTTTGCAAATTTTTATTCATCAACATAACACCTTTGTTAATCACTTTAGGGTAATACAATCGTTCCAACGCTTTTTCCTGCAATTTTTCTCCTTTTTCGCAATGAAATCTGCTGGTTGCAGTAACATGTGATAACAGCTTTCTGAATCATCGACTGTTGCTGTTTTGTTCCACTCGAAAGAATGCAGAAACCCACTTGAAAAACCTTTTTCACTTCACTTCAAAAACCTTTTCCTGGTCCGATCGACTTAAAATTTGACACGTTTCAACAAGGTTAGTACTCTAGAAAGACCTGGTTACTGGTTTACTAGAGCGCCATCTCTGGAGTTAGTCTCGAGTTATTGATCGATAATGTTATATATAATCAATACTAATATCGATAGAAACATTCAAAAATGTATCTATTGAGTTCCAGCTTTCATCATTCAATAATTTCTTTTCTATAATTACTAATATATGTTCTACTTTGATTTGACACATCAATGTTCACGCTATCCAAGTTTACCGAGTAATTGTCGGTGATTAATTAATCTAATATTAAACTCTAACTGAAGACTCTAAGGTACTCTATTCCTTTGCCTCACAATAAGACTTTTAAGTCAATATTCCTTGAGATTCAAGCACTCTTGAGGGGAATTTCAACAACAAGTGATGACATCCCTTTCCCACAAGTCACAACTAGAAATGATAGGAATAAAAAAAAGTTCCTAATATCTGGCTTGATAGGGAACTCTTTTCGATTCCAATTGTTGAATGCGGAGCAAAGACGTGATCCAAAATATTTAAAGTATCCAAGGTCAACAGCCTTTCACCGAAGTGTAAGCGGCGGTTCTCTTCCACAAGTCGCAATTTGAAGTGACATGACTAAAAAAAGTGCCCAATCACTGTTCTTTTCTATCGCAGTTTTCAAAGGTCCTGCAAGGAAGCACCGGACAAGTTATCTGCAGATCCGAAAATCATCCGATCGAATCCATTCAAATAACCAGATCAATGAATAGGCCACTGAAAAGTGTTAAAGATTCTTAAGATCTTTTAAATTCTTCTGCGCAAAATTAGTTGAACGTCTGATAAATCAAATTTGAACTCAGTATCTGGAAACTTTATGATGAACCTAACTGCCCTTGAATAGATTACTCTTTGAATAAAAAAATTAATTAATGAAAATATATTTTACACTCACCAACAGGGCATGATTGAGGCAAGATGCATTTTCCTTCAGGACCTCTGACGTAACCAGGCAAACAGAAGCAACCTTTTACACATATATCTGGACAAGGCCGCGGCGTGGTGTGATTCGTGCAGGAGGCAGGACAAGCAGTGCCACATTGCTTGAATTCTTCGTTTGCTCCGCATACTGAAAAATAAACATGACAACAACATCGAAAGATGAAAAAGACGTTTTTTACTCGAAGAATTCTCATCCATGGTTGTCAATTATTTCAAAATATGCGAAATAAAGGGCAGATGTTTATTTTTGGCACTTATTTATTAAATTTAAAATATTCTTAAGGAGAATTAAAGTTCCATCGTTACCCTTAAATTAATATACATTTTAGAAGAAATTAAATGTAGAGTATTTAAAATATAAAATAAAATATTTAAGATTTGGGACAGGTGAAATAAATTAAGCAATATAGTGGCATAATGTGGGAACGGAGTGCTAACAAATTAACTGTGTCGAAATCGAAAAATTCAGATTTTAGTTCAATCCACATAAGCGATATGCTGACAAATTATTAAACAGTTTTATTAACTGCTTGCATTGAAAATAAAATCCTACATTATTTATCCGAACTTTCTCTTTTTATCTAAATTAAATTCAGAAAAATAAATATCCAATGAGAGAGTATGCCAGAGTTTTTGTTTCAATTTACAACAACATTTAGGTTCTTCAGTCTTGAGAAAACCACTGTGCCAGATTACTCAGGACTAGCATAATGTTTCTAATTTGTATACATGATATGCTAGATTAGAAAACTGAACGCTATATATCGAGATATATTAACGTCGATAATAGAACTGTAAAGCAATGAAATGGTAAAATTTGAAATAAACTAAGCAATACTGTTATATAATATGTGAACAGAGAGAAAGAGTGTGTAATTAGTTATAACCGTGTCGAAATGAGAAAATTCACCATAATCGATTCGCTGACAAATTACTAAATTAATAGTTTTATTAGTATCGTGCGTTGAAGAATGAAATCCTTCATTAGTTATCACAACTTCATTTTTAGGTTAAATTAAAATAGGGAAAATATCCAGTGAGAGAGAGAGAGTACGCCAGTATGTGTTTTAATTTACACCAAAATTTAGGTTTCTCACTCCACTGTGTCAGACTACTCAGGAACAGCACAATGATTCTCATTAGTATAAATCATATGCTAGAATAGAAAACTGAATGGAATATATTGAAATATATTAACATTCACAATAGAATATTAGAGCAATGAAATAAAAAAATCTATCTCATTTTAAGCAAGTTAAGGATTGTTAATATTACAATACATGCAACTCTTAAAACTACGTCAAAAGCTGAATATAATTGGGGGGAGGGGGAGTAATTTTGCTTCATTTTTTTTTAAGTAGCTGCCAGCCTTTCATTTAATTGTGATGATATTATAGGAACTCGTATTTAATTCAATTGTAAACATAATGCAGTTTTTGTTTCTGTAAATTAATTAAATCATAATTGCAGCGACCATTTTATTAAATTCTCTTTTTGAAGTGGCTATAAAATCAAATGTACATCTTTATTTTTCTCATACTCTGTTACAATAGAAAGGCAAGTAATTTCATTAAGCAGAGATAACTTGAATGTACCAGGTGTGGCTATTAAATAATGAGACTGAGATGCAATAAAACATTTTATTTTGATATCATACATATTCACTTACTATCATCTTCAATATACACTCCTCCTCTATCCCTACAACGCACCATGCGAATCTTCCATAGATCGAAATAGTGCTGGAAGTCTTCTGTCAGCTCCTTTAGGAAGCGTGCCGCTTTTTCTTTCACAGCTTCAACGGGCTCAAATATTGTTCCTTTTGATGCAGATTTCATCTTAGGAAAAATAGAAGTCACATGGTGCAAGATCTGGGGAATACGGCGGATGGTCTAACAATGGGATGATGTACTCGACCAGAAACCTCTTGACAGACAATGAATAATGATTTGCCCTTCCCCAATTCGGGTCGTTTTTTCCGTATCCTTTCACGGAGTTCAGCAAGAACGTGAAGGTAGTAATGTTTGACCTTCAGAAACCCAGTGAAGGTAAGCAATCCCATTAATATCGAAAGAAAAAAAACCAATCATCATTGCTTTGAATTTTGATTTGCTTATTCGAGCATTTTTGCTCACAGTGAAGATGAGCTCTTCCAGTTCAGGGAATGGCGCTTCGTTTCAGGATCATAAGTGAAAAACTCCGATTTGTCACACCTTATTATCCTTTCCAATAAGTTTGGGTCATTTTCAATGGCATTCAAAGTGTCAGTATAAACATTTTTGCGAGTTTCTTGTTGTTCAAACGTGAGAATTTTAGGCACCCTTTTGGCACACACTCTTTGCATGTTAAAAATGTTATGCAAAATTTGCCGTACGGATTCTTTGCCAATTCTTATAATCTTAGTAATCGTCCGAATACTTAACCGACGGTCAGATCAAACTAGATCACCAATTTTTTCAATATTGTCTTTCTTTTTTGATGTGGGAGGGCAAACCGGGTTGGGATCACCTTCAATGCTTTCTCGGTCATATTGAAAACGTTTAAGAGCAGACTTTGTTTGGAAGCAGGATTCCAACGAACAAATTACTTGCAAATAATTAGCTTCACTAATCCCGTGCAACCAACGGCCACAAAGAAGTGTAACCTGGAGAAACACCGTATATGAATGAAGCGTTTTTGCAGTGCTGTATTATGCAGATTTATACCAATAGTTATATATCATGACTTGATCTGGATTATGTGTGGCTAAGAAACAAGATTTTAACCTGTTAGTGTCTTTAAAGAGTTCTTAAAATAGGAATTTTTCACCTTTTTTTCTCTGCACAATAGATTATAATAATTTGTAATATAATTCTTCGGTAGAGTTATAAAATTTCTAACACTACAATTTACATATGTAGAGCTGAAAATCAAATGCTCTTATCCAATTTTAACTGCTCTAAGTTTTTCTATTTCATATCTTATATTTATTTTGTCACTGTTAATTCTTCGTTAATTCCCACAGTTTCATCAATCGCACGAATGTTTAACCGACTGTCATATTGAACCAAATTACCAATTTTTCCCGTATTATCATCCGTTTTTGAAATAGAAAGGGTAACCCGCGCGTGAATCATCTTCTGCTTCTACTCGGCCATCTTGAAAACGGTTAAACCACTCGAAAATACGTGCGAACAACAAACATTCATTGCCATACACTTCTTTCAATAAATTATCAGTAGTGGTTTTTCCAAGTTTCTCGTGAGATTTCATAACAATTCATTACTCTGTTGTTACTCTTATCATTTTTCCGGCGAAACATAAAAATAACGCTAATGCGAATGAAAAATACGGTTATAGGGATTTGTTTACAGAAGCGAGAGACACTGCATTCAAAAGAAAGTGCTTCACTCCAAACAGCTGTCAGTCTCTTGTGATTGGCGCATGCGTTTTTCTTTTGTAGAAGCGTCAGTCTCGTTACTTAATATCCACACCTCTTATGTTACTTGTACATGCATGTAAGTCGAGAAAAATTAAAAGCTTAAATTGCATGTTAATTACCAGAGTATTTAACTGAGTTTACTCTCTATCACATAGACATCTTAAATCTACATAATAAATGAAATCAAAGGAGTTAGACATTTTTCATATTGAAACCTGCCTTAAGAATAAATTTTAAATATATGCAAAATTGATGTTGCATTAATAATACTTAAAAAACATTTCTTGAAAAGTTTGAACACGTGAGAGTGAGAAATTCTTTTTTATAGAGCAGAACTCATCTTCAATACATCGATTTTTATAATTTTTGTGCTGACGCTGAGTAAATAATTTCTGTCAATGTAATCCCTAAGCAATTCTGCGAATTTCCGACCTCTGTAACACTTTTGCCAATTTAATTCATAAATAGTTAGGTTAAATACTTCGCGTTCAAATAGGAATTTTGTTTACGTGGCTTAAAATAATTCCTTATTCACGAAGATGGTACCGCAACACCCGCTGGTTATCGTATAATTCACGACTTATTATCGTATTTAAGTCAAATAATGTAGTCACTAAATTACACATTCAAATATAACAGTCAAATAACGATGGGTTATATTTATGCTCTGATCACCCACAGTTTATAGATATTTCTTAATTTATAAATAATCTCTCTCTCTCTTTTCTTATTCTAGTTCAACGCATTTGTAATCAAGCCTAACGAGAACATTAAAGATTAACTTACAAAGGTTTTCGGGTGCGAGTGAATTAACTTGTGGCTGCTAGAGATTCCAGCGGTTTCCTTAGCTCTTTCTTACTTCGAAAAATCCTGGATGTATGTTTGATAATAATCTGTGTAGGTTCATATACATCACCTATATCAACGCACAATTAATCACTATTTCCTAACCACTAACTTCCAATTTCTTATTTCTAACTAGCCAACCCTTCTTATTTTTAATTTAGCTTCACTTATGTTTGCATTTTTTTTATTATATTATACAGTTATTATTATATATTTCTTTGGTTCAATAATTTGCTTAAATCGCGTTTCATTAGGTTGGGTCGAAGTTTTATTTTATTCGATTCACTTTAAAAAAGTTCACAGATTAGTGAAAATGAAACAGTGGGATACGAGTCGCATAACGTTACAGAGCTACGCAGGATATGTAAATTTTGTTTACCTGTGGGACAAGTGGTAGGAGGTATACAAGATCCATCAGATCCCCGAACGAAACCAGGTTTACAGAAACATCCTCTAACACAAACCTTTTTGCAAGGAAGACTTCGAGGATTGCTGAGAGTTCCACAAGAAGCTGGACAAGTAGAACCACATTGAAGGAACTCTTCATTTTTGCCACATACTGAAAATCGAAAAATAAATATTACTAAATGTTTGGAAAAAAAAAGAATGTTTCTAAAAGTATTCTTAAAAAACCTAACATAAATACACCAATACTATAATCTTAATTAGGATTAATTTTTTTATATAAAGAAAATTTAAGAGTCTATATATCATAGTATTTAATTTTTATCAGAATAATACAGAAACGTAACGGATCTGACATCTTCGTTACATTCAATGAAATGTTATTTACGAGGGGGATTCAAAAAGTACTTGCATTTGAAAGTAGAAAAACTAATATTCGTTACCATTGGGTACTGCCATCTGTTAAAGGAGTCTATACAAATTTGAACATTGATTCATAAGTTAGTTTTGATTCGGTAGTCATCTGCAGCGAAATAAAAATTGGATTGCTGACGCATCGAGTTGTCACCGTCGGTGTGATCTGATTTCAGCTTTACGCACCTGATATCTCGCAAAAATCAAAACGTTGGGTTACTTCCGGTGAATATTTTCGAAAAAAAAAAAGGAAAGAAGGTCTCATCAGCCGAAATAGTATGACGAAGAATTTTTGTGGTGTGAAAGGAGTCATGATCCCTATTACGAGTAACTGAGACATCTGCCAAGTGAGTCATGATACTAACTAAAAACAAACCACTTTCGTTTGCTACGAGTGCCATCTCTTAGAATTCCTACGGACTTATTAAACAGACCTCGTAGAATTATTTGGTGTGTCTCGTTTGTCGCATGCTCTCTCTTCAACTCATTCTTAGAATCGTATTTAAACAAAAAAAATGAGTTGAAAGGAATCTCCGAGTCTTCCATTCAGCAAGATGGATATACCTTCTTCTTAGGCAGTCCCTAAGCACCGGAGATGTTGCCAATCGAACATACTTGGGATTTCTCCAATCGACATCTTGTTCGAGACGCCAGTCCCATAACTGATATAAACGAACTTTGGATTGGAATAGAAGTAATCTGGAATGATCTTTCTCAAGTCAATACTGAATCAGTTTGATTCGATGCCCTATCATTATATAGGGGGATCAATTTAAAAGAGTACCCGTTTATTTTTTTGTATTATCCCCATCTTTAATGTATGTAGCAAGACTTTCAGCATCATTACTTATTTAATGCGTCTATATTTAATGTGCTGGTATCGTTTTTTTTTTTCACGTTCTTAATGTGAAACTCGTTTTTTAAACGTAAATTCGAGTGAACATCATTTTTAATTTTTAATACGATTCTACGCAAATGATTTGAGTAAATCGTCAGCTTCTTTCACCGTTTTTATTATTCCTTTTATTTTTGAAAGCTCATTTTTTAAGATTATGAATGGCAACTATAAAAATCGTCTGCATGAACTAATTCTTGGATTTTAAGGAACTCCGAAGTGTACCTGGACATAATTCAAACTGTTATTGCTTCAGTTGAGATAGAGGACATTTACTGCTGGTTTCAGCAAAACGAAGCCACTCCACACGCGACAAACCTAACAATTGAAATGTTTAAGAAATTCTTGTAAAAACGTTTAATTTCAATAGGTCTCTGACCACCAATGTCACCAGACCCACCCCGTTAAATTTCTTAGAGGGGTTGTCTCAAAGATAGAGTTTTTCAGAGAAGTCCTGCAAACATAGATGAATTAAAACAAATCATAACTGAAGAAATCTCGTCAATAACACCAATGATATTGCGAAGTGTGTCAAAAAACTTGGTCCGGCTAGTTCATGTTCGCATTCAAAATGGTAGCGAACATTTTCAACACTTGCTGAAAGGAATGATAATGTAAAAAAATTGAGTTAAATTATATTTTTCAAAAAAAAAAAAAAAAAAAAAAAATTACCACAGGATTGAGTAACATTGTATACCTCCATTTTTCTGTTTTACGTCACAAATAAAATTATAACTGTCCAACAGTGTTGAAAAATGTCTCCCACACTTAAACAAGGCTCAAATAATTATACTTCAGTGTTAGAATAGTTACAACATCCGTCAGAGTTAAGGAGAATTAGAAAAACCAACGGGTACTCTTTTAAATTGATCTCCCTGTAGAAGGACTTACAGCGGTGGGTAGTGACTTCATTAAATACTGATTTTTTGCAACTAATATTTTTTTTTTATGATTTGTAAATTTAATCGCTTAGGTCTTTTGTGTAATAAATTTCATTGAGTTCTGATGTGTCCTTCCTGGTGATGCAATTGTTGCATACTCGAAAGTATATAATAAATTGTGGCAATTTCTACAAATAATTATACGTCTCCAAAAAGTAATTTTTTCCTCTTTTATTTATTAGTATATATCTCCAAATTACCGTGAAGTGAGCATTATATGTAGAATTTTACAGCACTTAAATCACCTATTGAAGTTATAGTACCCAATAGAAGGTAATACATTGGTAAGGTAGGGTAATTTGATATTCATGATGAAGTTTTTTTTTAAAAATTTTTATATTCTTACCCAATGGACAAAGAGTAGGATTTATGCATTTTCCATCCGGGCCTCTGACGAAGCCAGGTTTACAGAAGCACCCCCTTACACATTCATGGTGGCAAGACACTGGTTGTCCTTGAGTTATACAAGTTGGAGGGCATGCAGGGCCGCATTGATTGTATACTTCATTTTCGCCACATTCTATGAAAATGGTTAAATGTCAAACACATTCGAAATATTTTACTCTCATACGTTATTTTAAAGGATTACTTAAGTAAACATCTCAATAAAATGTAAATATATAGCTGGTGAATTTGTGGAAAGATGTTTTTTGAAAAGACTCATCACATTGGAAAAAATAGCAATGTTGTCTTATGTTGGGAAGATGAATAATTTGATGGTTTAAAAAGTAGAATATTACTTAGTAGCTAAAGCCAGTCCCATTTAACTTGCATTGTTACATAAACGAAGCTTTTGACTTCAATATTTACCTTTATAAATTTATTACAGAGTTGAGAAAAGGAGAAAAAAGATAAAATACTAACAAAAATGAGTCTCTTTAGTAAAATCGGCGCTTAACTTGTAAAAAGAAATATATTACATAAAAAACTTTCTTGTGCAATCAACTCGACATACTCTAACATAATGCATAATGTAATGTACACTCAATTCCCCATACATTCGACATGAAGGAAGAATATTATACTTAGTAAGGTATTTAATGTAAATAAGTTCATGTTATTTTTGAATTTTAATAGGATGTTGATTTTTTTTTATAAAAGTGTGTCTATTGATTAAATTAACGTAAAGAATTAAAATAGGCGTAAGTTATTTCTATTCTAATCGTTTTTTACATCAGATCTTCTAAATCTTTTTTTCACTTGCGATCCCCTTTACTTCAGCAGATATTTTCTTTATCCTGAGAATACAAGTTCATTAGTTTAGAAATACTAATTATTTTCTTAGACAAATAATAATAATAAAAAAAGAATTGCAATTCATTTCTACAGAAAATATTTTGTAAGCACTGTTTTTTTTTCATTTTCAGCATCCAAATATGAAGAATATTCACTTTCAAATTGCGTTAGAAGGATTAATTATTACTTTTGGAATAAAGTATCGTGAAACGTTGTATTAAATTATAAAACATCTATAACTGTGTATATAATTCTAAGAATTTTGCGTCATAGCTTACAAGTATTATTTAGAATCTGAATTTGAATCCAAACAGAGTTCGTTGAAATTTGGAAAAAAAATATGATAGGAGTAAGTTTTTAATTTTGTCTTATTTTTTAAACACCTCACCTGAATAATGATAAAAGCTCATTTTTAACAATGTAGCTATGCAGCGTGTCATTATCTATTATTGGAAGCTCACAGAGTATAAATATACATTAATGTATTTGGAAATCTAATATTTAAAGGCATTTTACTTTCATATTTTTCTTATAAAAATGTCTGTTTAACTTTGTATTTCATTTAGTTTAATTATGAAAATTTAATATATATATATTAAATTTTCATAACTAAACTGAATGAAATACAAAGTTAAACAGACATTTTTGATTACATTACAGTACATTTTAATCAAAGTTGTTTTACGGCGTGTATCTTTTTAATGGTTTTATGTCTATGCTATTTTATCCTTAAATGTAATTATATAATCTGTTTTTAATTTGAAATTTTTGTTATAATGTAAATCTTATTAAAATGCTGACAAATTAAATTTCTGTATGACTTTTAAAAAAGAAAATAAAATTGCTCTATAATTTCAAAATACTTCTATTAACTCTTCTTAAGTTATTTTGTGTATATGTTAAACACATAAGACTTTTAAGTATACACATATGATAAGTTATTTGAAAGCCATTTAAAGTTTAAGTAGAATGAAAAAAAAAAAAAAAATCTGCAATTTTTCATCACGTATTTTAAAGTAAAGTATAAAAATCAAATTGATAATCTATTTATAATGTTTTATTCTGGTTTAATAACTATCCTTAAGTCCTCTAAATAGTTATCCAACTAAATAAGTTAATAAATACTCGGAATTGTTAGCGAGAGATCGATCTACGCAGAAGTGGTGACGTAAATTCCTCAAAGCATCTATCATTAATTCACTGTTTAATACAAATCATAATAGCGAAATTCCCATATGAGTAATTTTCAGTCCTGTCGTAAATTAAAGTCCACTTAGCCAAAGCTATTTAGATGGTTAAAGTACTAGTCCGGTATAATAATAGTTTTGTTAAATTATTTACGTAACAATTTGGTTAAACTCTCACTTCTCTGCTAACCATTAGCAAAGTTAATTAGCAAGGCATTTATTTATTTCCCACTGGAACCATCAATTAATAACTATCTATGTCAAACTAGATCATCTAACTGTTTATTTTTTTACAAAAGAGGTAATTTAAATACATTAATATATATTAAGTTTGTTTTGTTCTTATGCGGGGTCTGTATAAAAAGTTGATATCTTTTTTTTAAGTGCTTAAGTCTTAAAGTGAGAGAGTCATTTATTATAGCATTTTTACATGAATGTAAAACTTATTAAAGCTGAGTTTAAAAGGTAATGTTCTTAAGTACTCTTTACAAACGGATACATTTAAACGTGGATCTTAGGTAAATGGATTCTTCTATATTAAATAGCCTGTATTTAAATAAAGTCATCATTTGAATAATTATAAAGACAAAAGGAAAACAAAGTTTTGAAGGAAAATTTAAAATTTTGCCGAAAGCAGACAAGATACTTTCATTTAAACTAAAGTTTATAGACAATTCAAAAAAAGGCTGTTTTGAACGGTTATGAAACAGGTGAGAAATTTAAGTGTTTCCAACA
Organism: Nephila pilipes; assembly: GCA_019974015.1. NCBI lineage: Eukaryota > Metazoa > Arthropoda > Arachnida > Araneae > Nephilidae > Nephila > Nephila pilipes. The sequence goes on along the minus strand of BMAW01110891.1, from coordinate 569,253 downwards.
ACGAAAATTAGGAGTTAAAAATGCTTCTTAATTAACTATGGAAAGAGAAAATGATTTTATAAATTTAAATATAAAATATACGTCTTTAAATTTATCTAATAAATGTTTGGAGGCTTAAAATTTACCATCAACATTTTTTACAGAAGCAAATATTCGAACTATGAAGTGGCCTATATATTTTTACCTCAACAAAAAACGTAAGTATGTATCGATAATAAAACTTTAAGTGAAATACTCCCTCAGGATTTCTTTCGTTTAATTTACCATTCTTATAAATGAATCAGAATTATTTTGGGTCTTCTTTATGGAAAAAATATTAATTTTTAAAAAAGAAATAATTTAATAGATTGTATTTTATGTTACAGAGATAAATTTTGATGGTACTGACCTCGAATAAAGATTAAAGGTTACTGATTAAATTCTTTGACCTATCCCATTTACGATATTTTTTTTTTTTTAGATTTAGGTTACATTCATCAAAAAAGAGATCACTATATACTCATTAAGCAGTTTAAGGGCAAATTTAGTGAAAAAATATTTTAATTAAAATAGATTTTCCTGTTTTGCTCATTTATTGTATATTCTAACTAATGGAGAAACACATACATTTTCTTACCGTTAAAAAAATTTAAGAAGTATAGAAATGATTGGATGTTGAGATTGTTTTTTCTGTTTTTTCGATCAATTCCACCTTTGTGATAAATTAATATCGTTAAAAAAAGAAGAAGAGGGGGGAATCAGCAATTTATCATTTTATAATATATTATAAAATTTCGTCTTTTCTGTTTTAAGTCATTATTCTCTTTCTAGAATTTAGAAAAGAAAACCTTTTTATTCAGTTGAAAAATGTTTCACGATATATTTTGCATTTTAGAGGAAAGTTTGTAGTTTCGATGTTGATGAAAAATATCATTCGATAATATAAAACAATCTATTACTGTGTGAAACATTTCTCCATATTATCAGCAATATATATTAAAATTGAAGTTTCTTGAAACTTTTATCAGCAAAGTCAAGCGAAATATTTTGAAACTAATCCGCGCAGAGAGGTATTTATTTATAAAAACACTTAAGAGAAAAATGGGCTAATATTCTTCTCTACAAAGATTTAATGCCTATAATTATATGCAAATTGAGAAGAATAGTTTCATACTAATCACCCTATTGAAGAAAAAATAGATGCAATGCAATATTTATTCTACTTCAAAAAAGTATAAAATATACAACAACTTACCCGCGGGACACGTTTCCGGTTTAATGCATGTCCCCTGAGGTCCTCTGATGAAACCATTTTTGCAGAAGCATCCTTTCACGCATTGCTGAGTGCAGACGACAGATTTACCGAAATTGGAACATGTAGCGGGACATGCTGGGCCGCAGTTACTGAATTCCTCGTTTAATCCACATACTACCAAGGAAACTTTTAGCATTAGAAAGAGGAATTTTCACACACACACACACACACACACACACACACATGTAATTTTGTTAATTCAGCAGTTAAAACGGGTCGTGATACCACCATAACACGTGCGATTCTGCGAAACGAAGGTTTTATTACCAAAATGAAAGTTGTAGCTCAAGATTCGCATTCGCAAGATATTGGTTGGGGTGAATTTCGATTGGATGTTAAAAGAAAAAGAAAGAATTTTTTTTTTAAGATGATGTAACGTGTGTTCATCGCACACATATCTAAACACGTGCATATTTAAAGTATTATACAGTGGCTCAAACAATTGAGGATACACCTTACTTTCACTTGATAAATCCAACTTTTAATGAAAATAACACATTAACTAGAATAGAAGTCGTATTTTTACTTTTACACGTAATAAAAGGGTTAATTTACAGTAAAAATAACGAAAATCAACAAAAAAATATCTAAAATTAAAAGTTTCACAAATATTTGAAGTAAACATAGGCACATCTTTACCTCAAAAAATTAAGGATACACCAATGAAATTTTTTCGATATATTACATGCATAGACAGTATCAGTATTTTGTTGCATGTCCTTTGGCTTTTATAATGTCCTCCAAACGTCTTGGTACCGATTCGACCAATTTTTTAGTGGTATCTGGAGATATTTTATCCCATTCTTCTTGTAACACTTGCTTTAAATGGGCTTTGTTTCTAATCTGGTGTTTTTGGACCACTGTTTCTAGTGTGGCCCACAGATTTTCTATAACATTGATGTCAGGGGACTGTGGTGGTGTGTGCAATTGCTGTTTACAATGAAAAAGACACCACATTTTGACATTACGTGCCGTGTGTTTGGGGTCGTTGTCGTGCTGAAATATAAAATTTCCATCTAAACCCAATTTTTGTGCACTTTCTTTAAGATTGTTGCGGAGTATGTCTATATAAAGCTTATGATCCATTATACCATCTATAAAAACTAAATTTCCTACCCCATTTGCAGCCATACAACCCCAAACCATGACGGAGCCACCACCATGTTTAACTGTAGGACGTAAATTTTTTGGATCCAAAGCGGTGTTCGGTTTTCTCCAAACGGTGTGACGACCATCGCTTCCAAAAATGTTGAATTTACTTTCATCACTAAATATAGCTTTCTTCCAAAAGTTTTCTGTCTTCAACTGATGAGTTTTTGCAAACTCCAAACGCTTTTTCTGATTTTGTAAGCTTATGAAAGGTTTCTTTCTAGCTACTCGACTGCTATATCCAGCATGTCTAATTACATTTCTCACAGTTTCAGCACTTACACTTCTGCAGATTATTCGAAAAGTTTCTGCAGCTAGTTTGACTGCCCTCAGTTTGGGATTAATCTTGATATCTTTTAAAATTTTCCTTTTAGCTACATCACTCAGAATACTTTTCCTTCCTCTTCCACTCTTATTTTGAATTAATCCATCGCGTTTAAATTTCCCAATGATTTTCTGGACACATGAGTGACTTCTACCGACAATTTCAGCTATTTCACGATAAGATTTTCCCTTCTTAAATAACCTTAATATAAATTTTCTTACATCAATACTAGTCTCTTTCCGAGGAGCCATTTTCCATTTAAAAAATTACAGCTTTATATTCTCATAACCAACTTCAAAAGACAGAAATAACAGTTGAAAAAGTTTAGGATAAAATTTCCCAAACTTAGAATATTAGTAGCAAGCAAAAAGAAATCAAGTGGTAGTTAAACAAAAATTTCATTTGTGTATCCTCAATTTTTTGAGGTAAAAATCTGCTTATGTTTATTTGAAATGCCTCTAAAAAGTTTTATTTTAGAATTTTGTCATTGATTTTTCTTTATTTTTACTGTTAATTAAACCTTTTGTTATGTCTAAGAATAAAAATTCGTTTGCACTTCTGGTTAAGGTGTTATTTTGATTGAAAGTTGGATTTATCAAGTAAAAGTAAGGTGTATCCTCAATTGTTTGTGCCACTGTATATAAAAAAAATGCAAAGTTACAAATGGAACTATATATATATGCAAATAATCATGAATTACTTAAATATTGCAATAATAAAAAATAAAAAGTAAGAAACTTGTTACATACATGAAAGTCATAATGATACTTATGTAAATTAAGTAGAAAAAGGATTTTTTCATATAAGAAAATCGGAAAAAACTTAATTTTTGTGAAGATCATAAAAATCTGTTATAAGTAAGACAAAGGATTAAAAAGTTGAAATAAAGTAATTTGAAATGATGTTTCTGGCTTAAGGTATCCATACACCTTCGTAGAAAATTGTTTGAAATACATTGATATTTGCTATCAAAATATTTTTTAATGCTCAAGTACAACTGAAAACTATGAAAAAAAAAATTTTTTAAAAAGCTTTTTATTTAAAAAAAAAAAAAAAAAAAAAAAAAAGAATTTGGAGTGAAAAACATGGTGAGAGTAGTACATTAATTGATTATCAGAATAGCTCTCGCAACTCAAATGTAAACAAAAATATCCTTATTCTGTAAATTTTATCTTATTCATCATAAAATTTCTAGGGACTGGTACTATTTTTATGATTAAAATCATATTACTACAATTTTTATTGTGTTTCGAGTCAAATAACAATGAAAAAAAAAAGTTACAATAATACATGATTTACACCTTTGCTACTAAAAATATATCAATTTTACAACCATGAAAGTAGTAGGGGCTCTTAAAAACTATATAAGGAAGATACTTGCAAAATTTAAATTAATTTGGGTCTTAACTTTTTCTGATATCTACGTTGCCATATGTAAATATGTCGAGAAAATTCATTTTGAGAAAAGTCAAAAACAAACTTTCAAATGCAATTAAAAATCAGCTACCGAGAAAAAATTCAAATCCCTGTAACTAAAGTTCTAAATATGGTATAAGCAAAATTCAAACACTATTAGAAAGAAAAGAGTTTAAATTTTAAGCTGACACTAAAATTAGAAAATCGAAAATTTTGATAAAAATGACGTTTTAAAGCTGTACGAATACTTTAAGAGAAAAATGCAAAAGAAAAAAAAAAATGGGATATATATATAGAAGACTTTGCTTATACCTCTCGGGCATTCAGTTTGTGGGACGCAGAGACCATCCTTTCCCCTCACAAAACCTTTTTTACAGAAGCAACCCGAGTTACATTCAATGGAGCAAACAGCAGATGTATCATTAAAATTGTCGCAGGTGGTTTTGCAGGTTGGTTTGCAGATGTAAAATTGCTCATTCAAGGGGCATCCATGCCTGCAGGATCGGCAGCCCTTAGTTTCGACTCCTGTAAAGGAAATATTTTTGGTAACAGTCAGTTTGTACAGTAACCGAGTACAAAAGCTTTTATAAATAGAATTAAAAATGTATAGCAGAACGATTCAAGACATTTTTTTCCTCATTGGATTCGTAATTGCGACATATATTTTTCAGTAGCGTGAAAAAAGATAATTTGGACAGTAGCGAAACACTGCCCGAAAACTAAATTAAGTTACTATCAGAAAATATACAATAGTATAAAAATAAGTATAAATATATATTTAATTCAGTAATTCAGTTCTTTTATTCTGAATCATTTTTAGAACTATCCATAGACAAATCTGTGTATTCACCTTTGAAAAGGAATGAAAATGATAATAAGGAATTGAATGAAGCATTCTTGAATATTTAATCATAATTTGTTCAAACGTATTTTTTCGTTAATTGTTTTAAGGGAGATATCTGGATATATATATATATATATATATATATATGTACATTCCTGTTTTCATATTGTAATTTATGAATTGATTAAGCCACATTAAATTGCATGCTTATAAGAAGTTTTATGAAAAAATTATTTTTTCATTTTTTATGTAAACAGAAATGATAAAATAAAGGAGAATATTATTACAAAATATATAATATATATGCAATTAGTGTACGATACATATTGTTTCTGGACTTCTCATTTTTGAAATAAGTTAATGAATCATATTTTTAAAAGTTATCATTTGCTTGTAGCAATATAAATATTTGAAAATCATAGTTAAATATTATAATTCCAACACATCTTCAGTGAAATTTTATTTCAGTAATTTTCCTTCTCAATTGGATTTAAATTACGAAGTACTTTCGCAAGTTTTTCTTTAAGGTATCCGCCTACCTTCGAAAGAGATTTTTTTAAATAATTGAAAAAATATCTTTTTATATACATTATACTATAAGATGTGGCTAAAAACTTAAAATACAATGTAACATTTACATAAATTAAAAAATATTGTAATATTTCAGCTCAAAAAATATATAAAAATAGCAGTAAAAGGGCACTTGTACAAAACACCAAAACTGAAATTTGAATAGAGATATTTCAGTTCTGTCAATGTTATTATGAGGAATATAATCTAATTTAGGATATGTGCCTCGCTCACAATTATAACCCTGAAAATTAAATATGTATAGGAAGTCATACTCTAACATACAGAAAAATCGTAAAAATTTGTGATAAGTTATGACTTTTATCATCAATAAAATGCAAAGTAATCAAATTATAACAATAGGAGAGGTTCAAATCCTGAATTCACTTTCATAGAGCATTCCATGAAAGTTTCATAACATTACATACATAACTTTTTTCAATACAATGTTTTGAGTAGAAGCAATATATGAAAATCTTGATTTTGAGAAAAAGCTGAAAATACATTTCAACCCAGAAACTTATCTAATTAAATAAACATTTAACTTTAAAAGGCCCCTGATTTGTGAAGTTCACTATATGTAATACTTAAATAAGTTATCTTTTTCTTCCTGATGGCCTTTAAAACTTTCCTACGCGTACATGTAACAGGTGTTGTAAAATGCTTCAATTCCCTGGTTCGATTGTAATCCAACATTTTGTAACCCTTTACAGTGACGTAGCCCGGATTTTCAATGTTCAGCTTATTTGAGACATTTAAGCAGCCTCGATGTCGTTCGTTAAATTGTATAATTGCATCATATGTACCCAATTTCACAGTTTTCAAACAAACAAAAACTTCCTTTAGTACTTTTTATCATATCACACCATAAAAATATTCATTTGAATTTTGGGTCTTAGGAAATTCATCTTGCATGCTGGTAGATATTTTGATGGCGATATTACGTGAAATATCAATAAAAAACAAACATTTAATTTCTATTTCCGGTAGCAGAATGCTACTTCCAATTCTAAAATTTGACAAAGACTATTATTAAAATGCTTATAACTCAAGTTCTATGTAAGATGGAAACAAAACTGAAACTGTTCTAGAAAGCCCCGAGAAGTCCGGCTTTAATAATATACGGTAAATGAAAAAAAAATATCGACTTTTTGACCGAAAATCGCGTTTTAAAGGTAGGCGGATACCTTAATGAGTTCATATTTTTAATCGCCATAGAAAACAGTCTACATAGAATTAATAAAGAATATGAGCTTAAATAGTGAAGTTCACTTTGTCAGGTCTTAAGTGATTATTTAAAGTGAGGAATAATAAGTTTGTCATAGCATAAAATGTACAGCTATAAAAGCTTCGTGTTCCCTTTTTTAAGGTATTGAGAAGCAAAAACAACCTTTCTTTGTTTTGTAGAAGAGGTAGCGATGCAATAGCAACTTTTACTTTGTTATGTAGATGAGGTTATGAAGTAACAGTAACTTCTACAGAGAACTTAATTTTTACATACAGGATAAAGTTTTATGTCATACGGGGAAATTTTCCTTTAATTTTTATTTGCAAATAATGTCGGAGCACATCGATAACCAAATATTAACTTTTATTCGAATTCCATACAGAATTTAAGAACAACAACAACAACAACAACAAAAGATGGAGGGAGGGGGCTGATGGAATAAGGGAAATTCATTGGTTTATAAAGGGTTCTCTCTCGTATTTCTCTTTAACTAATCTCTTGGGGTTGTCATATGTCTTTTTTCGAATTGAGAATATCTTCTAGAAAATTAACCATGAATTATGTTAGTAATATTAGAAATACTGTAGGGCCAATATATGTGATAATAAACATTTTGTGCTTTGATTATTCTTCGTGGAAGAATAAATTAAGAACTTGTGGCTGATTCATTATTTTTGACTGACTCTTAAGTGATTGAACTTTGTTACCTAGAGATGGAGCTATTAGTTGATAAAAAATACTATAGATCGTGGATTCCAATAAAAAAAAATGAAACTCTTGCTAAAATTAGCGTTAGGAGCCCAAATCATTATCTTATTACTTTATATTTAAAAGTGGTGCATAATGGTAAAGTTTAAATTAATATTTATTATAAAGAATAAATGATAAATGTTAAAATTTCTTATTGAAACATATATTTTTCTCTTTTTTTTTTCGTATTTTAGGTGATACCAAAAAGGAAGTACGTAAAAAAATGCTGAAAGAATTCCATGTAGTTTATTTTAGCAAATTTAATAAGGAATAAATGATAAATGTTAAAATTTCTTATTGAAATATAATATTTTTTTCCTTTTGTCGTACTTTAGATGATACATAAAAAGAATCGTGATAGAAATGTTGGAATAATTCGATGTACTTCCACATGCTTCAAATTAGATTTCACTTTCTTTGTGAGATGAAATTCTTCTCTAAACAGAAATTTTGAAAGAAAATATTGTGAAATGCATTTGTAATCTTTGGAATAATGCAATAATTAGAAAGATTAATTTATATATAATTTTCTTTTCATTTCTCTATTATTTAGACTCTATCATGTAAATGTTCCTCTTGACAAATTACAAATATCATAAGCGTCATAGATAGTTTTATATTTTGGATTGGAGAGAATTTTTAAAGCTTTTAATGTTAAAATACTAAAGAAGATAACACATTTTATATAGTTATTTGTTATAATTTCCTTCGCACTTGTACGTATTTACAACAGAAAAGCAGCAAAAAAAAAAGGGGGGGGATATGAATATTTTAAGAAATAAGATAACATTAAGAAAATAAAAAAAAAAAAATTCCTTTAAAAATATATATAAAATATTCAACAAAAGTGTTTCCCCAGGAAAAAACAATACCAAAGGTATTAAAAATTATGATACGTTGATGTTTTTAAGGTGGGAATAGATTGTTTTAGGAACATTACCAGGTTCAGCTGAACATTGTTCAACAGGAATACAGACTCCTTTAGAATCTCTAAAATATCCTTTTTTGCAGTCGCATCCATATTGGCAAACATACTGACAATTTCCCTGTTTGATACAATCGTTGCATGGATTAACACAATCTGTGTATTCCTCGTTTATTCCGCATGCCACTTCTGAAAAAAAAATACACTCAAATAACTAATACGTATGTGATGAATTATTTATTTAACAGTACCATTGGATATAATAAGGCTTTAATTATCACTAAGAAACAACAGATATATTTAAATTAATTCTGTTCTGCCTATTAATAGATTCCTGTGAACATATTGTGGTACATTACAGCTATTCATGCTGATTGGTTTGGTTTCAGGCAGCCGTATATTACAGAATCTTCAGAATGGAGAAGTTAGAGTTTCAAAAAATCTGCTGATTCTTATAATGGCGGTCTTCGAAAACTCAACTAAAACTGAGAGAAATGTATAACTATGGATGTAGACTATGTAGCGAAGTCTTAAAAATAATAAACAAAAATTTACTATCTAAAGTTTAAGTTTCAAAGACTAAAAATAATCAGGAATGTTTTGTAATAATTAAAACTTTACTATATTCCAGGATAATAATTAAGATTTTACGATATTGCGGGTTACTTCAGTCTATGGCTTCCTGAAACCAAGCAAATCAACATGAATAGCTGTAATTTACCACACAATTTATATAAGGATCAATTAATATGCAGAATTTTTTTTATCCGTATATCTTGATTATTTCTTAGTAATAATTAAAACTTTATGACACCTCCTAGAATAAGAATTGAAGTTTACATTCGAAGTATATTTTGTGAAACGTAGACTGAGCCTCTACTGTAAAAATTTCAGATTTAATACCAAGTTATGATCTCGTATCTCTTGCATGAAGAAGCTTGTAGAGAATACGCATATTTTTTAAATATCTTAATCAGGAAAATATTCTGTAATATAATCAGCTTATTCCTTATATAGTCTTATTATAATTTTTAACATCAGTAATTAATAATTATGTCTTTAATATTACCCTTAATTATTACTTTACGCAATTAGTTTTCATTGGTTTGGCACTTAATCATTTCTACGCTTCATCGGGTGAGTTCATACCCTGCAGTCGGAGAAAAATATTTCGAGTTATTTATTGGATTTCTTACATTGATTTTTAAATGTGACCATAAGCACTGAAAACTGAATTTTTAATTGTGACCGAAGTAAGAAATTTAACCATTTCGAGAATTTTATATCTTATTCCAATATCCTGGAAATCATTTTATAGTTGTGTCAATTTCTAAAAAGTGTCAATTAGAAATATTTAAATTTTAGAACGTATTCAACGTAAAAATTTATATCACTTAAAAATTGTGAGTTTTATTGTGCAGTTCTTTTATTATTTTTATTTCCAAAGCAAATTTTTCCAAAAAAATTTTAGTTTTTCAAATTTATTCATGAGCTTTGTGTAGAAATAAAAGCAAAATTATCGATACTTTGCTTTTCTAAAAACTTTATACGGTGAAATTCTTTTCAAACCGGAAAAGTTTTGGTTAAAAAATTTTGGTGCTTGATAAAAGAGACCTTTTTCTTCAATACATTCCAAAACATTTAAGGTTAACCAATTATTAATTGCATGCAAACAAATATTTTACCCAAAAAGATAATAACTACTGTGAAAACTGCAAAATGCTAACGCAGTTGGACTAACCTTCCGAAATACATTGACTTTCAGGAATGCAATCTCCATTATCGTCTCTGAAAAGCCCAGGATTACAATCACACCCCGGCTGACAGTACGTTTGTTCGCAATCTCCTCTACTCCAACAATCATTACACAGATTGATGCAAGGGACATAATGCTCTTGTTTGGGGCACAAGGATTCTGTTACAAATGAAACCAAAGAAACAAGTTAAATATATGAAAACTCATAAAAATTACTAGTTATATAAATGAAAACAAAAGCAAAATGTTTTGGACTTAATTTTTATTGTTGTGCATACCACTCTCAAATTAAAAGCGTATAATTTTAATGTTTTATTTACATATAATTGAAATATCTGGCTCCAGATTTCATGCCGTCCAAAAGAATATCTACTATGATTACTGAAGTGAGAAAAGTAAGCAACATCTCACTTAATGAAGCAATATCAATGAGAAAAATGATGTAGATTATTAGATACGTTGATAGGAAATGTGGATATTTTTCGGTAGAGACTTGAATTGAGTCGTTGCACTTGGACAACCAAAAAAAAAAAAAAAAAAATTCTAACTTTTAAAACTTCCTAGCTTTTTTTTTTCTTTACTTTTCTTTTCTTTTTTTTTTTTTTTTTAAATTGTAGCTATTACAAAAGTTATTCATGTTTCAATTCTTTATTGTTTTTCATTTACACTGAATATAGTTAATTTATGCTTATATTTTTTATTTTTAAGGTACATATATAATGTTCATGTTTTTTGTTGTTTTTGTACCGAACATTATTGATTTATGTTTGTTTTGCCATTTTCCAAAATAAATTCAAAAAGTAAGAGCCTTAAAGTTTTTTTAAAAACCAATATACCAATCCATTTTACGCAATTTTATTTTGTATGATTTTTTAAAGAATGTATCTATATCGCGTAATCAATGGCCGTGGTAGCCTAATGATCATGGTTAAGGACTCGGTTAAGGTGTCTTTTCGTCGAGTCGTGGTTTCGAGCCTCAATGCCATTAAAGACCCGCAGTTAAAGATTAAGCGTACTGCCTTTAATGCCTTTAATGGCATTGAGGCCATTAAAGATTACTTTAATGACCTCAATGCCATTAAAGACCCGGGTTGATACATATTAAATCTTGTCGAGGTTCCAAATCCTCCTGTTGGCGTGGTGTGGAAGTTTTAAATTGGAGGAACCAGCTCATGTGTCGTCATCGTCACTTGACTGAGGTTTAAAATTACGAGGTCCATCTCCAATATCCCTCGTGTTGCTTCTCATTGAGATGTTAACACACAATCACATCGTCCAAATCAAAGAATGGGCTCAAGTATAAGTATATACGGAAGAATGAGATACATTCAATGAATTTGATACAGCAAGGAAGTATTTACGAGTATATATATGGAAGAATAGGATGCATTATAAATGAATTTGATGCAGTAAATTGTACCTCGAGCATCACATTTAGTAGCCGGGACGCATTGTCCAGTCGAGTTTCTGAAACACCCAGGTTGACAATCACATCCTCTGTTGCAATATTCGTAAAAACATTTCCCACGTTGGGAGCAGGTATTGCAAGGATTGACACAATCGCTTGCCACTTCGTTTGGTTGGCAAGGTCCTAGAAAAGAAATACGTGACTGTGTTTTTATTTAACTTTTTTTAAAAATTCATTCGGTTTGAATCAGAGTATACACAATAAATGTCGGCATTATATATTAATGTCTTGATTGAAATTTCATGAATTTTTAGGTAATTTTAAGACAGAAATTTGTGGTGGGAAGAAAAAAGAGAGATTTTTTTTCAACGATTGCCACTGATTATTAATAAAAAACGATTCGTGAAGATAAAAGTTACGTTTCGACTTTAATAAATTATTTTTTTAAATACCGTTAAAGATTCTGTATTATAACGCCTCCCCTTCATTATTTAAATCTACAGATATCGTAAAGTTTAATTAAATGGTAAATAAGGTCACAATTCCAACTGAACAGAGGTCAGAAAAATACAAACATTTTTATTAAGTTTATATCTAGATTATGCAAAATAACTCTCTTTCTCTCTCAAGTAATTGTCAAGGCGTCTGAACCCTTGCTCAAAATTCAACAATAAAGTTGTATCTTACCAATTCACTCGATTTGAGAGAAGCGCTTCTCAAATACCGCGGGTACGACTCCCATCACCACTTACTCTAACTAGGATTACCACTTACTCTAACCAGTCGAATTTAATCATAGATGATTAACTACACAAATTCACTCCATTTTTTAACTTACTGACTTCTACTGACAACTCACCATCAGTTATCCCTCTTCAACTTCAATTCCATTTCACTTATAAATCACTATCCTCAATTCAATTCGTTACGCGTCTTTGATCTTCATCTAATTTGCATAACCACGTTTCATTTGATTGGTAAGAGATTAAACATACAATCAGGATAAATTTAAACATACAATAACCCCAGATATTAGCTTTGGGAAGGTTCGCGAATAAATCAAAGTAGCAGTATGTAAATTAAATTGAAATTATTATAAGTGTTTGGAATAGTATATCTTAAAGTTTCATTGATTATTTTTACATAAAATTTCTACATTATACAATAAAGAATCTGTTAGAAGGATCAAAATGCTTATGTGCTTAATTCTTTTTTTAAAAAAATATTGTTTATTTTTCCTTTTCAAACTAAGCTAATGAACAAAATTTCGAATTTTTTTATTAATCCGTCCTATGCTCTGCATCAAGAGCAATAACAAATAAAGTACATTTTTTAGATATGGATATAATTTTAAATGACCATGTAGAAATTACAACCATTAAATACACATCGTTGCATATATATATATATATATATATATATATATAAAACTCTCATAATATAATGCTTTTAAATATTGGTAAATTACATCTTTGTACTTATAAATTTTTAATGCAATAAAAACTTATCTTTTTTTAATGGTGATGAATACCAAAAAGTCCACTTTATTAAGTATAAGTAATTAGAACAAAATTAAGTAAAATGTGTATGTGTATAACAAAACTAATCTAAAGTTAATAACTTTTAAATGCCTTTATTTCGAAATCTGCTTTTACGTTAAATCCAAAACTTTAAATACGATTACTTAAATAATTGTCAATAGATCATATTGAAACGTATCCAATTTATTACATGTATCATATTCTAGCGTTCATGACAAAAACATTTTTATTGTGTGATCATATTTTACTTTATGATATAATATATTTAAAATAAAGTATTTTTTAAAAAGTTTTAAAATCATATATTTTTATGGTTTATAATATGTGTAATTATGTTTTGTAAATATTTTATTATTTCTTGTATATTAGCAGGGCAAAATTATGCAATTAATTTTTTACGGTGAAATTTTTTGTGGAAAGTGAATTGTTTTAACATATAGCATTATTATCACTTATTAAAAATGCTAAATAATCCCAGAAAATTTACCTTGTTTTGCAAAACTTCTTAGATAATTATTAACAACTTTGTTTGAGATAATTTAATTTTAACTAAAATTAAGTTAAGACGTATTATTAAGTGGTTTTAATTATTATTTTTGAAATAAAGTACTCATAATATGTTTGGATACTGTGAGAGAAAAATATAAATAAAATTGTAATATATTATACTTTTTTAAAAGCAATGAATAACTTTGCTCATTGTTATATTACTTAAAATAGGCTGATCATTTAAATACCTATAGGGCAGTTCTGAGGTAGAATACACTTTTTATTCGGTCCTTCCACATATCCGGATTTGCAGAAACATCCCTTGGTGCATCCCTTGGTACAGAAGATGGATTCTTGGTAGTTGCTACATGTTAAAGGACAAGAGGAGCCACATTCTGAGAATTCTTCGTTTTCTCCGCAGGTAGCTAGAATAATTTTCATTAATTAAACAAAAATTCAGGCAACTTTTAGGAGATATAAAACTTATTCTCCTATCTCTATTAGAAACTCGGTGCAAAACAATGTATATTCCCAGCATAAATATGAAATTTTTGAACAATAAGAAAATTAGATGAACTCAAACTTAAGGGATATTCTTCAGAGAATTCTTATTCCTTACGATTAGGATATTGTTATTCCTTATAAGTTTCATAAATAGTGCAGAAGAAGGGTACGTAACTCAATCTGTCATCGCTGTTTAATCCGTAAAAATTTCGAAGGATCTATCCGGATTATGAATCTTTCCTTCAGAGTGGCTTATGAAGACATCGGAAAATAAATTTGATTTATTCACTGTTCTATATTTAAATTTTAACATTTTAAAGTATACTTATTTTAATTTTATTATCATATACTGCTCAAAACACGTATTTTTATTTAGTTATATTGGCTTTTTTTATTATTACATGCTTTTTTTTAAAAAAAAAACTTATTCTGTTCATACGTATACATGTTTTTAAAAAAATGGCTTTCTAGTTCAAAATTTGTGCTCGAATTTTAACCTACGTCCTATCATCCGATCGAGCTGAAATTTTGCACACACGTATAACTTCGATGACAATACAATTCTATGGTTTAAGCAGTGACAGACTACCGGGGAGAAAGGAAATGGCTTAAACTCATCCTTATCCAGTTGAGATGAAATTTTGAACACACGTAAAGTTCACGTAATTACTTTTTAGTCTTAAATTTCTAAATTAAAAAAATAATTTTAAAAATAAATTAAAAAATATTTTTTTATATATATAAAGTAAGAATATAAGTAAAAAATTTCTTAATCCAGCTTTTATTTCAGTTTTATTTTAAGATAAAACTAATTTTTTTAAAATGTAAAATAATATATATTTTATCAAAAAGTTTAAAGGATTGATATTTCTTTTTATCCCATATATAAGTAAGTAGCTATAGAGTACTTAATTTATATGCAATTACCAAGGTATCTTAGTAAAACGCCCCAAGCTTATAATTATGAGTTATTTTGCCTTTAAAAATTATTTTTATATCGTTAAGACGATATTTAAATAAAAAAGTTTGATTAAAACTTTTTTGTTTATATTTTAATTATATAGTTAAAAATATTACATGAACTATTACGGTTAAAATTTTTATAATTAAATTGAGTTTAGTTTTGTATTAACGTCGTGCTAGAAGCAACACGAAGGCTATTGGCGACGGACCTCGTAATTTCGAACCTCGGTCAAGTGACGTACAGTTAAATTGAAACTCTAAATATATTTTAATGTTGATTAAGCTAGTAATTACTTATGTGGTATACTGGATTTTACTACTCTATGGTTTGGATCGACTTTGTAACTTTTCCGTTCTCATATTCTTAAGTAATAACTTCTTTCTCTATTAAATATTAGCTTTTGCCTCGCTTTCAAGCACTATCAGTATGTTACTGTATCGAAATAGGTAATCAGGGCTTAAAATTTAGCTTTATTTTTAGACCGATAAATAGTGTTTTTAGTTCACTGAAAAAAATTTGGATGTAAACTCTTCTAAATCTTTATTCGGTGTAATTAAATTTTTTGAAAAAGTGTTAAACAGCTTTTTGAAATGAAAAGAAAGTTAGAAAATTTTCTTGAATTAAAAATAATTATTTGAAAGTTAATCTATTTAAAAAATAAAATCCAGTGCTGTAGGTGTAAGTAAATTTCTTAGCATTTGACAAATAAATGCTTTCTTTACATTCCGTCTTAACTAATATGTTTTTGTTTATAATTCATTGAATTAACTATTATTAATCATAAGTATATTTTAAGATTATTAAAGAGAAAAAATAACTTGTATGCCAAAATTCAACTAATCGAAAATCAAATGTTCAATTTTTCCCTCAAATTCATACAAGTGGAGTGGTGTCGAAAGGAAGTTTCCAGATTATCGAGTTAATTTACAGTTACTCATCCAGAATCAATAGATCAGTACTATCGAGTCTCGAAAATCTGTAATTTTGTCTCAGTAAAACTGGACAAAACGACCTTTAAAAATGGCTTGATTCATATGTATATAATTATCATTAATATTTAGCAGTTTCTTTTCATTACTGTTTTGTTGATTGGAATAATATGGTATATATTCCTTTTATTACTTAAGAAAGGGAATTCGAATCAAACTTACGTATATTACAATGCTGGGGTCGAATACATTTGCGGTCCCTAGATCTGACGAAACCTTTTGCACAAACACAGCCTGGGCGGCAGGGACCTTGACAAGGCCTTTTGCTGAATGGATCTTCACAAGTGTTCTCGCAAGACCTACATGGTTGATATTCTTCGCCTTCTCCGCAAGTAACTGTGACATTACCTAGAAAAAGGCAAAAGTAAATCAATTTTTCTCTTCATAATTTCTCAAAAGGCTTGCATCATCTTGAGACCTAATGCGTAAACTCAGAAAACGCTGCATGAAAACTATGTGTATAATGAACAAAAAGGTTCTATTTATCAGATAAACCAAATATCCTGTAAAGGTCTCACAAAGCGTAAAAAAGCAACCGTAGATTTAATGTCAAATTGATGGCTAACTTACTGAACGAAGAGAGAGATCGAATTCTTAATAGAGCCTAGTTTAACTCAGATACCACGTAACATCAAGAAATATCTGTTCTTAAGTATTATTTTTAGATTTAACAAAAAAGGAGTTGCTTTTTATAAATATTTATTTACTCAAAAGGCAAAAACAAGTAATTCTTTACATAGTGACACTTTTATTGCTGACATTCAGTTACTTAGTCTTCGATTGAAGGTTAATATTTTGTACACTTCAAGTACAAGCAAGCTCAACAAAATTCTTCTGTCAGTCGGTTTCTTAGATTGATTTTATTATTATTTAACGTTGAGAATAAGGTCTCACAAAAGTACGTAGATAGAGTAAAGCCATCGCTAGATGTTTCAGGGAACTAAAAGTGTCCGGTAATTTGTTCCATGCACTCCAAATTTCTTGTTCGTAGCGGCACTCTTCTATACATTCTCCAAGTGATTTCTTTTCAAATTCTCAAGTTTTGACCTCAATCGACAAACGCTTCAGCCCAGATGCTGCGATGAAATTCTGCAAGTTGAATTTCCAAATAATCAATTTGTCTCCATTGGAAACTTAATTTTTAAATACTGTAAACTGCTATGCAACCAGATACTTAATTATTTTAATTATCAGTTCTACTCCGGTTGTCTTTCTTTGAGCAATGAAAGTCTGTGAACACCACGTGTCACCCAAAATGTCTTTCAAATACCCCTCTGACAGAGTATTATAGATTCGACATCACTTATAGATTCGACAGATCCTACTGCAATATATCTCACAATAAGATTTATTTCAATAGCAGTGAGACGATTATCAGAACAAAAATATATTCTCCACCACAGTCAGAACTTATATCAGATGTCTAAGCGAGATTTCTAGAGTTATTCTTAGCGAATTATGTGATACATGGAAATTTGTTAATGATACAAAATCATATATTTTTCAGATATATTTTAAAATTGCGTTGATCTCTATGTTATTTATTATGGTACATGAAAAATGTGAAAAGTTTTAGTAAGTATAATTAAAAAGTAGTATACGCATACTAAGAAACTACATTGGCATAATACACTACGCCACATTTCAATAATTGCCGCATGTTTAAAAAGGTAAATTTAAAAAAAAAAATGTTTTTAAGAGGTTTTTCTTGAAAGAATGCGTAAGAAAATAATTTTGTGTGAAGGCTGGAACAAAATTATTACTTTTAACATATGTGTAACTTAAATTACCGAATGTCGTTTTTACATCTAAGTAAATGATTAACTCTTCTGAGGAAAATAATTGACTTTAATAATTGATATAATAATTGACTATAATAACAATGTCTGTAGAAGAAGAAGGGATCTGGTACTAGAGATTAAAATATTGAAATAAAAAATAGCTTAAAAACGAATTTCGTTGCGGATGAATTTGTACATTCATATATTTCCAGCTCTATATACTGACAATAACTTTTTTTTTCATTATTTTGATAAATTGCCGAAAACCATTAATAAAAATTTCTTAAGTTTGTCGTGTCTGGGATACTTTCCTATTTGTAAAGGAAACCATTCGAATAACCAGCTATTTTACCTACTGATTCCCCATAGAATTTTCAAATTAAATTTATACTTACTAAACACTCTCCGTTCGCGCAGATCATGACCTTTAACAGAATCGTTTTAATTTTCCTTTGTTATCTGACTCTAATTGTTCTACTGATACATTTTCATAACGCATTCGCGCTGACTAATACATCTAGAGCCAGACGACAGGTGTCATTACGCTGCGCATGATTCACGTGTTGAAGCTTCGCTAATGATATAACTACTGCATCAGCCATATAAATGTCAATGCAGCTGTTGCTTTTTATTAAATAATCTTTATATTAAATTCGACATTTTTTTTCAGCTTTATTTGAAAAGTTTGTGTCTTTTCACGAGCACTTATTTAACTTGCTATTTTCTAATGTATGTCTTTCAGTTCAAAATTTGTACTCGAATTTTAACCCAATTCCTATCATCTGATAGCGCTGAAATTTTGCATATACGTATAATTCCGATGAAAATACAATACTATGGTATGATCAAACATACCATAGTATTGTATTGTCATAAACAGATTATTATAGTATTGTATGAACTAAAGGAGAGGGGAACGTATATTTGAGCCTCACGTGTGGCTCCTGGGGTTCTGACTAGACAATGTCCAACTGAGTTGAAATTTGCACACACGTGTAGCTCACGTACATGCTTTTGAATCTAAATTTTCCGACTAAAAAGAATTAAATAAATATAAATCAAAAATTTAAATCGAGCTTTCATTTAAAAGGATTAAAATAATTTTTTTAAAAATGTATAT
>BMAW01110891.1:526845-550175 GCA_019974015.1 Nephila pilipes | reverse complement strand
GCGTATTGTTTCTAACCAGTCGAATTTAACTCAGGATGATTAACTACAATAAATTCACCTATTTTAACTTACTGACTTCTACTGACAACTCACCATTATCCTCTTCAACTTCAATTCCATTTCAATTTATAAATCACTATCCAATTCACCTGTTACGCGTCTTTGACTTTCATCTAATTTGCATAAATCACGTTTCATTTGATTGGTATGAGCTAAACATAATCAGGATAAATTAAACATACACAACCCCAGATATTAGCCAAGGTTCGGTGAATAAATCAAAGTAGTGAAAATTAAATTGAAATTATTATAAGTGTTTTGAATAGTATATCTTAAAGTTTCATTGATTATTTTACATAAAATTTCTACATTATACACACAAAGCAATCTTGTTGATCAAAATGTTTATGCTTAATCTTTTTTTTTTTTTAAAAAAAATATTGGTTATTTTTCCTTTTTCAAACTAAGCTAATGAACAAAATTTCGAATTTTTTTTATTAACTGTCCTGTTAGTAATTTCAAGAGCAATAACAAATAAAGTATATTTTTTTAGATATGGATATAATTTAAATGACCATGTAGAAATTACAACCATTAAATAATATCGTTTCAGTATTATATATATATATATATATATATATATATATATATATATATATATATATATATATATAAACCTCATAATATAATATAAATATTGGTAAATTACATCTTGTACTTATGGGAATGCACAAAAACTATCTTTTTAATGGTGATGAATACCAAAAAAGTCCACTCTTATTAAGCAGGCAATTAGAACAAAATTAAGTAAAATGTGTGTATGTGTATAACAAAACTAATCTGCTAATAAACTTTAAATTCTGCCTTTATTTCGAAATCTGCTTTACGTTAAATCCAAAACTTTTAAATACGATTACTTAAATAATTGTCAATAGATCATATTGAAAACGTGCATCAATTTATTACATGTATCATATTCCCAGCGTTCAAGACAAAAAACATTTTATTGTGTGTGGACTACATTTTTACTTATGATATAATATATTTAAATAAAGCATTTTTAAAAGCCTAAAACACATATTTTAAGGTTTATAATATGTAATTATGTTTTGTAACATTTTATTATTTCTTGTATTAGCAGGGCAAAAATTATGCAATTACATGGTGAATTTTTTTTTGTGGAAAGTGAATTGTTTTAACATATAGCATTATTATCACTTATTAAAAAATGCTAAATAATCCCAGAAAATTACCTTGTTTTGCAAAACTTACAATTATTAACAACTTTGTTTGAGATAATTTAATTTTAACTAAAATTCTTTGCTAAGCACGTATTATTGGTTTTAATTATTATTTTTGGAAATAAGTAATTGCTAATATGTTTGGATACCTTTGAGAGAAAAATATAAATAAAATTGTAATATATTATAATTTTTTGGTGCTAATGAATAATCCTTGTCATTGTTATAATACTTAAAAATAGGCTGATCATTTAAATAACGGTAGGGCAGTTCCTGAGGTAGAATACACTTTTATTCGGTCCTTCCACATATCCGATTTGCAGAAACATCCCTTGGTGCATCCCTTGGTACAGAAGATGGATTCTTGGTAGTTACAGCGTTAAAGGACAAGAGGAGCCACATTCTGAGTACTCTTCGTTTTCTCCGCAGGTAGCTGTGAAATTTTCATTAATTAAAACAAAAATTCAGGCAACTTTTTAGAGATATAAAACTTATTCCTCCCATTCTATTAGAAACTCGGTGCAAAAACAATGTATATTCCCAGCATAAATTTTTGGAACAATAAGAAAATTATTAACTCAAACTTAAGGGATATTCTTCAGAGAATTTATTCTCATGATTAGATATTGTTATTCCTTATGTTTCATAAATAGTGAAGAAGGCACAACTCAATCTGTCATCGCTGTTTAATCCGTAAAAATTTCATGATCTATCCGGATATGAACTTTCCTTCAGAGGCTTATGAAGACATCGTGAAGAATTCTGATTTATTCCACTGTTCTATATTTACTTAACATTTTAAAAGTATATACTTATTTTAATTTTATTATCATATACTGCTCAAAACAGTATTTTTATTTAGTTATATTTGGCTTTTTTTTATTATTACATGCTTTTTTTTTTAAAAAAAAACTTTATTCTGTTCATACGTATACATGTTTTTAAAAATGCTTAGTTCAAAATTTGAAGCCTGAATTTTAACCTACGTCCTATCATCCGATCGAGCTGAAATTTTGCACACACGTATAACTGATGACAATACAATTCTATGGTTTAAGCAGTGACAGACTACTACTGGGGAGAAAGGAAACGGCTTAAACTCATCCTTATCCAGTTGAGATGAAATTTTGAACACACGTAAAGTCTACATGTAATTACTTTAGTCTTAAATTTCAAATTAAAAAATAATTTTTAAAAAATAACTAAAAATATTTTTTTTATATATATAAAGTAAGAATATAAGTAAAAATTTCTAACTCAGCTTTTATTTCTGGCTTTATTTTAAAAGATAAAACTAATTTTTTTAAAAATGTAAAATATATATTTTATCAAAAGCGAAGCGATTGATACTTTTTATCCCATATATAAGTAAGTAGCTATAGATACTTAATTTATACAATAAGGTATCTAGTAAACGCCCCAAGCTTATAATTATGAGTTATTTTTGTCTTTAAAATTATTTTTATATCGTTAAGACGATATTTAAATGCATTAAAAACTTTTTTGTTTATATTTTAATTATATAGTTAAAAAATATTACATGAACTATTACGGTTAAAATTTTATAATTAAATTGAGTTTAGTTTTGTATTAACGTCGCCATGAAGCAACACGAAGGCTATTGGCGACGGACCTCGTAATTTCGAACCCTCAAGTGACGTACAGCAAATTGAAATAAATATATTTTAATGTTGATTAAGCTAGTAATTACTATGTATACCGGATTTCATTTTTCCTATGGTTTGACTGACCTTGTAACTTCCGTTCTCATATTCTTAACAACTTCTTTCTATTAAATATTAGCTTTTGCCTCTGCTTTCAAGCACTATCAGTATGTTACTGTATCGAAATAGGTAATCAGGCTTCTTAAAATTTAGCTTTATTTTAGACCTGATAAATAGTGTTTTTATTCACTGAAAAAATTTGATGTAAACTCTTTCAAATCTTTATCTGTATTAAATCTTTTGAAAAAGTGTTAAACAGCTTTTTTAATGAAAAGGAAAGTTAGAAAATTTTCTTGAATTAAAAATACTATTTGAAAGTTAATCATTTAAAAAATAAAATCCAGTGCTGTAGGTGTAAGTAAATTCTAGCATTTGACAAATGCTTTCTTTACATTCCGTCTTAACTAATATATTATTTATAATTCATTGAATAACTTTATTATTAATCATAAGTGAGCATTTTTAAGATTATTAAAGAGAGTAACTTGTATGCTGTAATTCAATTAATCGTGAAAATCAAATGTTCAATTTTTTTTCCCTCAAATTCATACAAGTGGAGAGTGGTGTCGAAAGGAAGTTTGATTATCGAGTTTACAGTTACTCATCCAGAATCAATAGATCAGTACCATCGAGTCTCGAAAATCTGTAATTTGTCTCAGTAAACCACAAAACGACCTTAAAAAATGGCTTGATTCATATGTATATAATTATCATTAATATTTAGCAGTTTCTTTTCATTATTGTTTGTTGATTGAATAATATGGTATATATTCCTTTATTACTTCTAAGAAGCAATTCGAATCAAACTTACGTATATTACAATGTTGGGTCAATACATTTGGTCCCTAGATCTGACGAAACCTTTTGCACAAACACAGCTCAGGCGGTGGATCCGACAAGGCCTTTTGTTGAATGGACTTTCGCCAAGTGTTCTCGCAAGACCTACATGGTTGATATCTTTCTGCCTCTCCGCAAGTATCCGTGACATTACCCAGAAAAAGGCAACTACCTTTTCTCTTCATAATTTCTCAAAGGTTTGCATCATCTTGAGACCCAATGCGTAAACTCAGAAAACGCTGCATGAAACTATGTGTATAATGAACAAAAGGTTCTATTTATCGATAAACCAAATATCCTGTAAAGGTCTCACAAAGCGTAAAAAAAAGCAACTGTAGATTTGCACGTCAAATTACACCCCATTGAACGAAGAGAGAGATCGAATTAATAGAGCCTAGTTTAACCTTAGATACTTAATGTAACATCAAGAAATATCTGTTCTTAAGTATTAATTTTTAATTCAACAAAAGAGAGTTGTTTTTTATGTAAATATTTTATTTACTCCAAAAGGCAAAAACAACAAGTAATTTCTTACATTTATAGTGACATTTTATTGCTCGACATTCAGTTACTTGTCTTCAAGGATTGAGTTAATATTTTTGTACATTCAAGTAAGCTACAACAACAAAATTCAGTCGTCAGTCGGTTTCTTAGATTGATCTTTATTATTATTTAACGTTGAGAATAAGAGTCTCACAAGTAATGATGATAAGTTTAAGCATGTAGATGTTTGTGGAACTAAAGTGTCCGGTAATTTGCTCTCCACTCTTCAAATCTTTTTGTTCTAGAGCACCTTCTATACATCTCCAGTCGATTTCTTTTTCAAATTCCTGCGTTTTGATCTCTCAATCGACAAACGCTTCAGCAAGATGCTTTAGAAACTTCGCAAGTGAATTTCCCAAACTAATCAATTTGTTCTCGCATTGGAAACTTCAATTTTAAATACTCTAACTGCCATGCAAACAGATACTTATATTTTTTAATTATCAATGTTCATACTCTGTTGCCTTTTGAGATCCAATGAAAGCTCGAACAATTACTGTCACCAAAATGCTTTCAAATCCACCTCTTGACTATAGTTATAGATTCGCGACATCACTATAGATTCGAAATCCTTATGAATATATCTCACAACAAGATTTATTCAAGCAGACGACTATTTGTAGAACAAAAATATATTCACCACAACATGTAGAACTATATCAGATGTCTAAGTGAGATTTTGGGAGTTTTCTACTGAAATTATGTGTACAGCATGGAAATTGTTAACGATCAAAACTCATTTTTTTCAGTATTTTAAAAAACAGTGTGATCTATCATGTTACTTTATTATCGGCCACATGAAAATATGAAAAGCTTTTAGTGAATATAATAAAAGTAGTATACAGCATACCTAAGAACCACATACATTGGTCATAATACACACATTCATATTACACTGCTACGTTTTGGTGTGCGAGTAAATTTAAAAAAAAAAAACGTTTTAAGAGGTTTTTCTTGAGAAGAGTAGCAGAAAATATTGTGTGAAGCGCTGGAATGCACAATATTACTTTAACATATGTGTAACTTAAATTACCGAATGTCGTTTTTACATCTAAGTAAATGATTGGGTTTGAGGAAAATAATTGACTTTAATAATTGATATACAATTGACTATAATAACAATGTCTGTAGAAGAAGAAGGATCTGGTACCAGAGATTAAACATTGAAATAAAAAATAGCTTTAAAAACGAATTTCGCTGCGGATGAATTTGTACATTCATATATTTCCAGCTCTTATATACCGACAATAACTTTTTTTTTCATTATTTGATAAATTCACGAAGCATTAATAAAATTCTTAAGTTTGCACGTGTCTAAGATACTTTCCTATTTGTAAATGAAACCATTCGAATAACCAGCTTATTTTACCTACTGATTCCCCATAGAATTTTTCAAATTAAATTTATACTTACTAAACACTTCCGTTCGCGCAGATCATGACTCCTTAACAGAATCGTTTTAATTTTCCTTTGTTATCTGACTCTCAATTGTTCGATACATTTCATAACGCATTCTGCGCTTGATCTAATACATTCAGGTTTCAGACAGGTGTCATTACGCTGCGCATGATTCACGTGTTGAAGCTTCAAGATATATAACTACTGCATCAGCCATATAAATGTCAATGCAGCTGTTGCTTTTTATTAAATAATCTTTTATATTAAATCTTGACATTTTTTTTTCAGCTTTATTTGAAAAAAGTTTGTGTCTTTTCAATGAGCACTTATTTGCCTTAAGTTATTTTCTAATGTATGTCTTCAGTTCAAAATTTGTACTGAATTTTAACCCACCTCATCTGATAGCGCTGAAATTTTGCATATACAGAGTAATCTGATGAAAATACAATACTATGGTATGATCAACATACCATAGTATTGTATTGTCATAAACAGATTATAGTATTGTATGAACTAAAGGAGAGGGAACGTATATTTGAGCCTCACGTGTGGTCTCTGGGGTTCTGACTAGACAGTCCAACTGAGTTGAAATTTGCAATAATACGTGTAGCTCACGTACATGTTTTTGAATCTAAATTTTCCGACTAAAAAAGAGAATTAAATAAATATAAATCAAAAATTTAAATCGAGCTGGCCAAAAGATTAAAAATAATTTTAAAAAATGTATACATATATATATATATATATATATATATATATATATATATATATATAATTTGTAAAAGTCTGAGGCGTTACAACTTCTTTTGATCTGATACAGAATAAGTAGTTATTTTATCGGTAATAACCTAGGTATCTTTTGTTAAGCGCCTTAAATTTTTATAAGTTATGTATTATTCTACATTTAAAGAAATATTTTTATTCCTTTTCGTCCGCCTTTAAATAAAGACAGGATTTTAAATTTTTAAGAAATTTTCTCGTGAACCTTTGTATTGTTTCTCTTTCTCGTGAATCCTTTGTATAATTATTTTGGGATATTCAGCTCGGAAAAAAAAGAACAAATTTCTCAGGTGATATTAGAAATAAAATTATGAAGTTAATAAGTATGTTAAAATATAAAACTGTAGAAATTTCCCGAACATTTAGAGCTTTGACATTACAGGACTATCTTTGGTACAGCAATCGCAACGAGTGTTTTAAAGATAATGTAATATTTTTGAATTTCGGGATACGAACGACTTATTTATTTCAGTTGTTCTGTCGTAATATTTTATCTTTTTTTTGTGTGTACTTCCCAGTTTGAAATCTTTGTATCTAGTGAGCAGCTAGTTTTCATGAATTCCTGCATCTTCAGAGCGTCTATATAGTAAATACTGGAAAAACAGTAGCATTCCTAGTAAAGATAGTATTTTGGGGTGTTTTAATAAACACCTAAGAGATATCCCAATTATCAGCATCGACTTAATTATTTTAGAAACTCATATGCTACTTTTTCGTTACTTAATGAAGCACGTAGATATTTTTAAATCTTGTTTGACATATTTGATTTAAGGAGACGAAGTATCAACAATATGAATAAAAAATGTGTACACAAAAGAAAAGCTAATACAAAAATAATTGTAAATTAAATTTCAGAAGTAATATCCATAGCAATCAAAAGAGAATTAAATAGTTTATATCTGCAATGGTGAATATACTTTAAAAGATGTTCAATTGTCTATAAAAATACAAAATTTGTGAACTCATGTTTGATAGCATTTGTATGTATTTACCGAAAAATATCCAATTATTATTCCTAAGATTTCAATCACCTTCTTATACATTGAGTATTATCAGACCAAATTCCATGTAAATTATAGATATGTACTTTTGATTTGATAAAAAACAGCTCGAAGGAATTAATTTCTCACATTGATTAAAATAAACCACTCTTTGATTTTTGAATAAGGATATATATATATATATATATATATATATATATATATATATATATTTGAGTTCTGAAGAGTTTAAGCAAATATTTTTTGAATGCTATAAGAATTTGATGTACTAGGATTGAATATTTAATGGTAGCAAGTATTTATTATCAATTTTAAAAAAAATAAGTGATCTGCGAGTTTTTTTTTTCAACTTTGTAATGAGTCACTTTCATTGATTTGAAACCCTTAACCATAAGATCAATTTAAGTTATAGTATATTTGTGGCAGTAAACTTCTTACATGGATTAAAATTGCTTATACTAAATTTATCTTTAGATAAGGATATGTTTGAGTACTATAGAGTTTTAAGCAAGTGTTTTTTTGAATTTTATATTAGTTTAATATACAAGGGCTGAATTTTTAATGGTGGTAATTATTTATTACACTATTTTAAAAAATGATAGACCTGCGCATTTTTTTACTATTTTGTAATACAGTTGTCGCTTGCAATGCTAGTATATTTGGGCATATATA
This sequence comes from Nephila pilipes, assembly GCA_019974015.1. Classification (NCBI taxonomy): domain Eukaryota; kingdom Metazoa; phylum Arthropoda; class Arachnida; order Araneae; family Nephilidae; genus Nephila; species Nephila pilipes. Next base: position 541,979 of record BMAW01110891.1, on the reverse strand, counting down.
CTAGTATATTTGCACCTAGTATATTTGGAACTAGTTTTTGTTCATGGTCTCAATGGTGATATTTGAGGAATTACTGGATTGGTCTCTAGAATATCACACACTTAGGTTTCCTTCATTTTAAAAAGAAAATCGTCTTCACATGATCCGTGTTCGAATAACATGATACGTTTTAGAGCACCTGCCCACACTATCGAGTGAACATATCATTCACAGCTTTAACTACTCCTGTGTTCAAACGTTTTTCAACAAAAAATGACTATATTTTGCAAAACGTATAGCCACTTCTTTTGTAGATATCGCTGTAAATGCTTTGCTCATAAAAAGTAACAATGCCTAAAGACGACCTGTTCCAATTTTAAGAACGTTGGGACAAAATAGCTTTAGATCGTCGATTCAACTCAACTCAACTCAACTCAACTTTCCCTTTCATCATGACGCACGTGTTCTTTAACGGAAGGATGAATCCATTTATTGGATGGTAGGTTAGGTATGATAAGATCTGATATCTGCTGCAAGCACTGTTTCAATTTCAGACATAAACATAGTATTGTTGTCAGTTTTATACAGCTATACCTCCATTTTCTGATACTCATAACTATTATTCATACTTTAAGAAACAGCATAACTTCGCTAATTTTGAGTATATTTGCATTTTCAATTTTAATTCACGAAGGTAGAAAATATGTGCTCATTTTAATGTATATATTAAATAATGCCTGGAAGTGTTCAAGTACTTTACACCAAAAACATAATTTGAAATCATATCGAAAAGTATGCGAATATTTATCGATAATAGTTTTGTTTTTGAATTTAGAACTCTTCGTATATTTTTCAAAAGTATAAGTATGACAAAAAGATTAAAAAGTATGCAATGTCTGTTGGCGCATGCGCGCCAACGTCATGCACGCGAATGCAAATATTCTGCTCTTCAGCGCTGTACTGGCAGATAACTCTCTGTGGAATAAGCTAGATGAGAATTTTCTCTATAATACGTTGACGTGAGCAATAATAGAACTCTAATATTTTGAAGCTCACAATTATAGAATGATTAAAATTTGCTGTGCTTGTAAATAGCTTATAGATGCTGTGTGGTCAAATAAAAAGTAAAAAAGATACAAGCTTAGTTTGTCCGTCAGTAAAATAAGAACAACAAAACTTCTAAAATAAACAGTCTCTTTGCTGTAAATTAAACACATTTATTAAGAAAATACGTTTCTTCAGACAGGTAATTATTAAGATAAGAAAGTGGAAATCGCACAGATTTTAGAAATTTTTTAGCGTTAAAGTAATAATCGAATTCTTTAACAACAAAAAATTTAATTTAAACCTTAGCAAACGAATAAAGAAGGAAGACTGAAAAATTCAGTTTCAAAATATCAAACCACAAATTTTATTGTTTAGGGAAACATATGTGAACTCATAGAAATATATGTTGGATTTTGTTCGAATTAGCATGTTTTGATGAATTAATGTTCTTTGATACTCTCATCTATAAATCAAGCTACTTCAAAACAAAGTCATTTTAAGGTGGTGATGAAACTAAGGAGATATTTTAATAGATTCAGAAAAAAATTTGTAGTCATGCGTAAAATTTGAACAAAGATATCAGTATTAAAAACAATTAATATTTTTCAAAATTTGCCATAATTCTTATATTAAAAAAACTAAAAATACTGAAGGAGAAAGAAATTATATGATTACGAGTATTTAATATTAAATGAAAATAATATTTTAGAGAGAGAGAGAGAGAGAGAGAGTTATTAATAAGGGTATATTCAAGATATAAAATTCAATAGTATATACTTTAAATGTATTTGATTCAATGAATTGTGTTTCATTCATTACATATAGTTTAAAAAGCTCCACACATGAAAGTTTTTGTTACAAGTGTGTGAATCTTTTAAGAAAGATTTTTATAACTTATAACAAAAAAAATTGAATCCATACATTTTTGAATTTTTACTAATAAAATTCCGCTATAAAACTGATACAATAATAAAAACTCTTGATAAAATCCGAGTGTCAGTTCAAACAGATGTTTTTTTAAATTAAAATTAGCAGATAAAAAAGGATTCCCCTTTTCTGTGCGAGTGTGTGATACATTTTGATACTTTAATCAAACGTTTCAATTGTTCACGAAAAACTTTTAAGTGAAAATAAATATACATTCATCTTAACCATTAGGATTTTACTTCAATAGCAAACAGTTTAAAAAAACCTATTAAATCAAACACAAAATACGTAAAATTCACTCATAATATTCAATCGTGCTTTTCCAGGGATGTCTGATTTCGAATCTTTCAGTACAGTTAAAAAATTCTGTGATTTTAATTTAAGTTTGATAAAGTTTTCAATTAACCTTGTTTTAAATATAGGATTCCTATTTAGTTAATGTGTAATGAACGCATATGAATTTTAATCTTGAGGGTAAAAAAGTTTTGTTTTGAAAACTTACGCTGTCTTTTTCAAAGTATTTGAGAAACAACAACACATATTTTTTCAATGTTTTGACTAATAATAATTTTTTTAAATACCTTATAAAAACAATAAGTTTAAAAGTAATTTTTATTTATTAAATACCTGTTTATATCGTGAGGTTTGTTTCTTATAAAACTGATTCGAAACGGCGACTACTTTCTGGTATTCTGCGACTACTTTCTGGTATACCAATATCCAGATAGAGCATTAGGATTACTTTAATGCATCAATGTATTTTTATACTTACCGGTTTGGGCTAGTCCTTCTTGTAAAAGAAATCCTAGACATAGGAACAAAAGCAGGTGTATTTCCATGCCGAGAACACAAAAGCAAATAACATTAGTTTCCAATTTACCACAGCACTTGATGAGTTGAGCACATTCCTGATCCAATCACAATGAGGACAATGGATTGAGTGCTCCGAGTTTCAGAGTCTAGACTTTATCTGCATTCTGATACTGACATTTTACACTTCGTTTAGAAATCGAAAAGCGCTTCGCTTGCAATTGAAGCAATAGTAGCCGTTACCTTCACTGAACAGAGCAGTTGAAAATCCCGAAACACGTCAATTCGAGCCGAATGCTATTGAGGCTTGTTGCAATGGAACTCATGACCAATTGGGCCATAGAGGGGAGTTCTGAGGCCATTTCTTGTAGATTACACAAAATTTCCAAATCTCAAAATAGTATCTCAATCGGTCAAAGTTTTATGAAATTTAAATTTAAATCTAAGGATACAGTTCTAGTTTCATTTACAATTTACTAAACAATTCTCACATGCTTCCCAATTATTAAGAAAAAATACCAAAGGAAATTATGTAATCTGAAAGTGTGTTGCAATCTTTAACTATATTCATATTTTTCAACTAAAATATTTTACTAATTTTTGTGCAATTTTTATTTATGTAAAAAAAAGTTTTTTTATCAGCTGAATCTCTCTTCGATTTTTAAGCCCTATTGTTTCGATACAAACATAGATTCGTCAAAGAAATCGATCATTAAAAATTGTATATTATATATGTACAATTTATTAATAAAATGAAAAAATATTTATATTATATATTACAACAAATATTCTTAACTTATTAAGGATATTTTAAGTTATTTTTACCTAATGACTTAAATATTAACTTATAGAATGCTATTTTAATCATATTAAAGACCAGTAAAGTTAAATCTGATAGATAAATATTTTCTTTTCTTAGTAAATTTGCTCGAGATGCTTAATTAAAAATATACGCAATATCTGTCAATACAGGAGCGTGATTTTCTTATCTCTTTAAAATCTTACAAGAGACTTTTATTGATTTTGTATTTTCTTAGCGATTATTGAGTTCAAAATTTAAGAATTTTAAATTAATTTAGTTTTATCACCATATTTTATCTTTGAAGTTTTAAGTTAATGTTGTATTATTATATGAATGATATTTTAAAATTATCTCGCTCTTTCAATTTATTGCTTTAATAATATTTTAACAAAAAACACGCTACAATTTTTATCAGAATATTAGCTTAACATTCAAAATTCTATTTTTGAATGCAGCATTATGTATTCAGTTTCATACAAACTAATGTTCTCCAGTTAATTTCTCTCTATTTCTAATTATTCTTTTTACACCTATTACAAATGCATACCGATGTCATATACCGATACATATATGCCGATATCAAAGCTTATTTGATTTAAAGGGATGAAGTGGCAGAAAATGTAGATAATAGATAATCCTAAGTTAATAATTTCTTTTACTTATATTAATTGATTCTTAATCTATGAAAAGTATTTCGATGGGTCATGGATCTGTGTTTGCAGGAATTTAAAAGAAAATGTGAATTACTTATATGTAAAGCATTATCTATACGTTTCAATTACTAAAACAAAATTATGTCTATGAATATTTTTCACTGTGTTCCAGGAATTTCACAGAAATTTTTTTGTGCTTTACTAAACCAAACATTCATAAAATATTGAAAGATTCGTAATTAGAAATGATACACTGATATTAAAAATTAACTTTATAAATAATAAAGTTTCCCTAATTATTTCTTTAAGGATTAATTAATACATTAATATTTTACAGATTGAGAATATTTTATTTATAAATATTAAATTAACTTAAAAAGTTACTTAAACAAAACTATACAAGTGATTATTTTTTCATTGTGATCTTGGAATTTCTTAGAAATCGTACTATGCTTGCTATACCAAATATTTGTAAGACATTGACCAATAATAAGTGGGCATTAAAATTTTCATTTTATATAAATAATATTAATTTCTGTAATTACTTCTAATGATTAATCAATAAGTTAATAATTTACAGAATGAGAATATTTTATTTATAAAAATTAACAAATCACAGCGTTTTGGATAAAATTAGCTGATACATATTTTAAGTTCCTTTCGTCAAAAATTTAGAAAAATAGAGATCATGTAAATGATACTATTCCATACTTTGAAATGGAATAATCTGGAATCTAATTATTTGGAATGGTATCTGTCTTAGTTCTTCTTGCTTTAATAATTTTTGTGTTTGCAATAACTTTTTATGATTTTGTATATATATATAAACTGCTGTTTGTAGAAAATGCAACACCATGAAGGAATCATCAGAATCAAATGAAATTCGCAGCAAATGTCAATTATAGGATATTATGCAAATTAATAAAGTTTCAGAGCCATCGCGCGTGCGCGGCGCGCGCAGCGCCCTCTGAATTGATGCTGAAAGCGTATAAAAAAAGTGCTGTAGCGGGACGTTGAAAAAAGTCTATGATTATTTGTTAGTGGCAAACGTTTAGTGAGACCTGAGTATGCCTCCACGACGGAAGAATAAGAAATTCAAGCAACTTATGGAGTTTGAACGAGGGAGGATAATCGGCCTTCGAGAAGGAGGATTTTCCTATCGCGCAATAGCAGCTCGTATGCAGCGGAACAGTTCCACAGTGATGCGAGTTTGGAAGCAGTGGACCGACGAGCACCGAACAACTCGAAAAACAGGCACTGGACGACAGAAGGTGACGTCAGAGCGCGATGATCGACACCTGCTCCGCATGGCGGTGAATGATCGCACAGCTTCCTCCAGGCAGCTGGCAGCACGTTGGTCTACTGCTACAGGTGTACAATTGTCGGCTTCGTCAATTCGTCGTCGTCTGCTGCGCCGTGGATTGCGTGCAAGGGTGCCTTTATACAGGATTCCCCTCACGGCGAATCATCGACGGCTGCGTCGGCAGTGGGCTCTTGAGCACAGAGACAGGCGAGCTGATTGGCACCAAGTTGTCTTTTCAGATGAATCACGCTTCAATTTGTGGACCCATGATGGCCGTGTTCGCGTTAGACGTTATGCCGGTCAACGCTGCCTTCCTGAGTGTATTATTGAACGACATAGTGGTCGAACACCCGGAGTTATGGTCTGGGGTGCGATTTCGTATCATGGACGATCCAATTTGATACGAATTGAGGGTAATCTCAATAGCAACAGGTACGTCCGTGAAGTGCTACAGCCCGAAGTCGTTCCTTTCCTTCAAGGCATCCATGGAGCTATCTTTCAGCAGGATAATGCACGCCCACATGTTGCGCGGACTGTTCGAGACTTCTGTTCAGCACAACGCATGCAACTTCTTCCTTGGCCTGCTTATTCACCGGATATGTCGCCTATTGAGCACGTGTGGGATATGGTTGGTCGGCGTCTCGCTCGTGATCCGCGTCCTGCAGTTTCCAAAGACGAACTTTGGTTGCGCATACAAGCGATATGGAATTCTCTTCCTCAAGCAGATATTCAACATCTGTTTGACTCCATGCCACGTCGTATAGCAGCACTTATTGCAGCGCATGGTGGCTGCACCAAATACTGATTTCGGACGCTTAATTTGTTTCTTTTGTTTTGAAAATTTCATCATTTATTTGTATCAGTACAAGTCGTTTCTGCATTAAATTTCATTTGATTCTGATGATTCTTTCATGGTGTTGCATTTTCTACAAACAGCAGTATATATATATATATATATATATATATATATATATATTGCTCTTTAGGTCTCCTTTTATTCTTTTGACACATATAAATGTTATATTTTCTTAATTTTTTATATATATATATATATTATTCCCTTCTTTTTTTGTCTTTATTTTCGAAAACATATTTGGCAAATATATATAGAATGAAAAGATTTGTGCCAAATCGGTACACAGTGCAAAACAATAAAAGAGTTTGAAAAATAATATGTGTTTGTATCGACTAAACGAGCCCAGAAAAGTCTTTTAACCTATATTTTGAATAATATGGATACGCTCCTGTCTTAAGGTCTCGTCTACTGTATAATCTGCGTTATAGGTTTGTATACTGTCACAAATTATAAAAAAAAAATTCAAAATCATTAATATTTTTGTTAATCGCATTGTTGTTGAAGATTGCTAGGAATTTCTGAGTGCTTATTTTGGCTAAATTTGGAAAAATTATAGTTTATTTTGCTAATTCAAGACATACAGTTATCCTGATCGAAATGGATGCATTTAATAAAATTAATTTCTTCAATTTCAATCAGAATTACTATTTATCCTGTGAGTGTACGATCGAATGTATAATAAAAAAGGTTACAGGCAAAAAATGATAGAAGGAATGGTGAGTGAATAAACTTAACTTACCATTAGAAAGCTAATTTTATCTAAAAATAATGTAGAGGTGAAAATTTGTTCGTGACTCCATTAAATGGTTCAAATATAAAATACGTACTTATCCATAACTCATCAACCACGTTTTATATGACCAATGTCTTTCTTTGCTTCAAATAGGCTCATGAATTAATCAGATTAGAGTGAATAATTCTTTTTCTTACTTAACCCTATAACGCCTGCTGATTATTATTAGGTTCATTTACTATTATAAGTCTAATAACACAGTCTCTAAATTACACAATCAAATTAAGAGGAAGACAATTGACCCAAATTAATTTATTTTTATTCGAATTATGAAAGCTTTAAAGGCTTATGCCATATTTAAATGACAACATACTCCTTCTAAGGTTACCTTGTCTAAATAAGCCTGAATTATCGTCTAATTCAATTCTTATAATTTCATTCAGATTTGAGTGAATAAACAAATTGGAATTGAGGATTCCATACTTGAATCCTTTTCCTATTTAATCAGAGATCTTTCTGACCGATACTGAAATAATAAGCGACTTGATTCAAGCGTTTCATTCCACTAGTTGAATTACCAACTAACGAAGTTCCATCTTTCTAACTAACAAACTCCCAGCCTCAATATTAAATTCTTCGTAACTTATATGCGCATCTGATCAAATCTATTCATTACACTTCATAATTTCAATCTAATCTACATGAATCACGTTTCAATTTATTGGAAAGGATTTTATTTTAAATAATTCGAATAAGAAATCCCCAAGGTTAGTGAAGAGGAAATCGCGATATCACCCACTGTTACACACCAACCACAAAATAATGTTAGTTTCAACTAAAAATAAAGTAGAGGTGAAAATTTGTTCATGCCTCCATTCAGTGATTGATAGCGTAAAATATACACTTATTCATAACTTCCCATACATCACAAACAACGTTTTGTGTGATTAATGTCCTTTTTCGCGGCGAACAGATTCATGAATTAATCAGACTAGAGTTAATGTTCATTTTTCTTACTTAACCTACCACAAAATAAAGCTAGTTTTACCTAAAAATAGTGTAGAGATGAAAATTTGTTCGTGTCTGCATTAAATGATTTATAAAGAAAATATATATGCTTATTCATAACTCATCAACAACGTTTTGTATGATCGATGTCTTCTTTGTGCCAAAAAGCGCATGATTTAATAAGGTAAGCAAGAATGTTTCTTTTTCTAATCTTCAATCCTGCTTCACACTTAGAGTGCAATGTTGGACATATTAATATCCTTCCTTCATCAGGAAGATTTGAATCGGAAAGTAATGTTAAAAACTGTTCCTTGCAAAGTTTTGCAAAGAACAGATTACCCACCCATGGTGGTTAAAGAAATCCCCACCTCCCACGAATCTTCCATGCAAAGGTTTCTGATTGCTAGTACACTATCGCTCCACACAATTTCAATTCAGTTCTTAAACTTTTTGTAAAAAGTTTAGCTTCGATAGTAGTATTTCCAGTAATGTTTTGGATTGGTTTGTAATTCTAAATTGGTTATTTTTAAGTCATCAATAAATTCTTGCCCATGTCCATTTGCAAAGTTTATATTGACATCTCCTGAAAGTACGTTTTTATTCAATCATATGATTCATCACCCAAAATTTTGTACACTGCTTCGAAAATATCGTCCGAGTTTGCTACCAGAAGACCATACAAAAAAGCCAGTTGCACTTTTTCATTCAGATTGACGTAATATAAGCTACATGTAATTAAAATTACAGCAAACAATAAATTATTAAAGTGAATATATTTAAACTAAATATAATTAAATTTAAAGAAAACGGTAAATTATTAAACTGAATATATTTTAAGCTAAATGTACTTAAAATGGAAGGAAGTGGTAAATTATTAAACTGCATATATTTTAAGCTAACTGTAATTAAAATTAAAGGAAACGATAAATTGTTAAACTAATTATATTTTAAATTAATTGGAACTGAAATTAAATGAAACAATAATTTGTTCGACTTAATATTTTTCAAACTAAATGTAATAAAAATTATTTGTAATTGAATATCATATAAGCTACGTGTAATTAAAATGAAAGCAAACGATAAATTGTTAAACTGAATACATTTTTAGCTAATAGAAACTAAAATGAAAGGAAACTGTTAATTATTAAACTGAATATATTTTAAGCTAAATGTACTTAAAATGAAAGGAAGCGGTAAATTGTCAAATTGAACATAAAAGATTATGGAAAAATTTAATATTAAGCCTATGGATAGAACTTTAAAATTAAGATATTTGAATAACATCCTAATTAATAATGTAAATTACCAAGCGTTTATATGAAACATTAGAGCCAAAACCTTTAAGTATAATTTTAAAAAATATAGAAAAATGCAACATTAAGTCTATGGATAGAACTGTAAAATCAGGAAAATGAACTTGGTTATGAAAAATCTAATTTAGATATTAAAAAAATTAAAAGTGATTAGATACAAGAAGTGGTCCGGGACAACAATTTATAGGGTATCTAAAACAATAGCCCCTTGGGTGACTAATAACGCAAATTCAGCTAATTATCCAAAATAAGTAGTCAGTCATTCAGGCCATTTAATCTATTAATGTTACCGAATTTTCAGATAACATAAAGGTAAATTTCTTTTTTGGTATAAATAGAAAAGTAACCCATTCAATATAAGACTCCAGAAAATTGAAACGAAAAATCCTTACAACTGCGAGGATAAAACGTATGAACAATACGATAACAGGTGAAAAAATAGCAATTTTCCAGAATTTATTATGCACTATACTTATACGATAACACTGTATCGTTATAACAAGAATGGCACAAAAAGTAAAAAAAAAATGTTCATAGTTCTTTCTATAAAAGAAAATCAGTTGCTGATTTTATGCCGTTTATGAAGTTCAGTAGTACGCAACTGAAATACGAGACAGGAGCTGTATCATGTCAGATCTGCTTGTCATAATGTATGATAAAGTAAGGTATTATATTAAATTTCTCGCGTTTTTACTTTCACAATGATTATAATCACTCAGTAAGAATAAGACTATGATGATACTTTTTGTTTTTAAAGTAAAACGTGTTGATATTTTTTTAAAATCACACATTTTATCAGTATGAAAGTTGTAGATTAGGATATTAATTACCAATCACTTCTGAAGGATACAATGCCTGAATGGCGTTTCATAGTTGGCAAGTTATATCCCATAAGAATATTACTTCATAAACATTTTACCAAACATTATTTTTCAACAAAGCTACTCGCCGTGATACCTTTAAGCAAATTTCTGAGATGTCAAATTTTTGTAAAAAATCAAGGAATCTATGAAATGTGGTAACACTTTGAATACATAAATGCCTTGTGACATTGGGTCATCCGCTATTTTCTCTTCATTAACCTCGGGGACTTTTACCCATTAGAATTGCATAAATTACAATTTATTCCCAACGCATTGAGAAAAATTAAGGGATAATAGAAGTGAAGTGAGGTGTTTTAGATATAATGATATATATAAATGAAATATAATTAATGGAAAATGAAGAGAGATAGAGGATAACGGGACTTGCAGAGAATTGTATATTTCGGATTGAAACTCTTCTATTAGTTTTGTGGATTGAAGAGAGTTCTATTCCAAATATATTAAACTACGTAGTTACTGTTTATGACAGCTGTTGAATTTAGAAAGAGTGAACTGGTAATATAAGAGTAATTTAAATCATTAATTAGGATTATAGGTTAGGATGGGATCCTAGAGAGAGCGACATTAGATCTTCTACTGTGATAATAAATAAGGAATTCTGTTTTGTTTTTGTGTGTCTTCAATTGGAGTTTGCTCATTATTGATTTATATAAATCAATAAGAGATGGCGCAAGAATCGAGTAATGAAGGGTAGACGATATAGATTTACCAATACCAACATTAAGCTGAATTATAGATTTAGGTTGTTGTTACAAGATAAGAGATACTTGGATGTGAAAGAGGAATATTTATTGATTCAGAGTAACATTAGATTATGGTGAAAGATACATTTACTTTCGCTAAATATAATGTTAATTACATGAGACTTGTTGATTATTCACCAATTTTTCGTTGGTATAATGGGTAAATGTGAATTTTCCGAATTAAAATAAGTTTTGAGAGATATGCTGTTGGGTGTATGCTTGTTGTTCTTAATTCACACCCCCCTCCCGCTTCAAATGCCTTTTGGCAATAACTTTTACTCTTATACCCCTTGACAAGAATTTCAAATTTCAAATATATGTTACCAAACTACTGTATCCCTGAATGCAGATTTTCGTAATTTTAGTTTATTTCTAGTAGTAATTTTGATGTATTGAAAGCTTATGTCAGTGATCGTAATGTTTCGAATGAGACAAGATTATGGAACAGTTGTTGAACGGATTTCACATTTATAACCAAGGGGTGCATAATCGATCATTTTAAATAAGTTTTTTTTTCTATTTGTTTGATTTCCCACAGCACGTCACTAACAGGAAACATAAATAGTGAATGATATTTTACTTAGGAGGAAATTAAGAGCTTAGAAAAATATTACAATATTATGGTTTCCATATAAATGTAAAAATCTATTTTCACTGGGAAAATGCATCGTTAGTTCCAATAACAACCATTGTTTTAATATCAGATATTCATTTATCAAAGAGTTTGATAATTTAATAGTAGCTATTTATTTCATCAGAAAATAAGGTGGTATCCCATTTCAGTATGACATTGATCTACTTCTATTGTGTGGGGCATTGTCTTGCTAGCTTTTTGGGTTTTGATTGATTAGTTGTTTTTTAAAGTCGCATTTAGAAGCAATGCGAGGGCTATTGCTGACGTACCCAGTAATTTTGAGCTTCTATCAAGTGACAAGGACGATACTTGAGCAGGCCCCCCCCCCCCCCTCCAAATTTCTACACCATGCTGAAAGGAGGGCTTTGAGATTCGACAAATCTAACGTGTATCAACCCCGCTGCATAGTGAGTCTTCAGTACCATTTGGACTCGAATCTACGACTCGATGAAAAAACAACGTTGGCCGTGAGTTAGCGACCACGACTATGCAAGCGTAAAGTAGATAGTCCTTTTGGAACCATTTTAGAGTTAAATTTCTAGATATATGCTTTCTACCACCATTCCTAGTCAAATTTTCTTTTATTCAGAGTATCATGTGCACCTTTTGAAATTTTTGCATAATCTAAGAGATATAGGAGTACTATAATTACAGCCTTGATGGTGTGTGTTTTTTATTCCTTTTGGAACAATTTTAGAATTATGTTTCCAGGTATATGCTTTCTTCCACCATTCCTTGTCAAATTTTCTTTTATTCAGAGAGTATCATGTGCGCCTTTTGAAATTTTTGCATAATCTAAGAGATATAGGAGTACTATAATTACAGCCTTGATGGTGTGTGTTTTTTATTCCTTTTGGAACAATTTTAGAATTATGTTTCCAGATATATGCTTTCTTCCACCATTCCTTGTCAAATTTTCTTTTATTCAGAGAATATCATGTACGCCTATTGAAATTTTTGCATGATCTAAGAATTATAGGAGTAATATAATTACAGCCTTGATGGTGTGTGTTTTTTATTCCTTTTGGAACAATTTTAGAATTATGTTTCCAGGTATATGCTTTCTTCCACCATTCCTTGTCAAATTTTCTTTTATTCAGAGAGTATCATGTGCGCCTTTTGAAATTTTTGCATAATCTAAGAGATATAGGAGTACTATAATTACAGCCTTGATGGTGTGTGTTTTTTATTCCTTTTGGAACAATTTTAGAATAACATTTCCAGATATATGCTTTCTTCCACCATTCCTTGTCAAATTTTCTTTATTCAGAGAATATCATGTACGCCTATTGAAATTTTTGCATGATCTAAGAATTATAGGAGTAATATAATTACAGCATTGCTAGTGTGTGTTATTTTACTTTAATTTTTTTTTCCTGGCCCGACATATTTTCAATGATATAATGTAAAACTATAAAATTACTAGTCAATAAAATTTCAGAAGCAGTTCATTGATTCTCTCGTTCAGGTTAATGTTGTAAGAGCCATATGTACGGAAAAAAAATTGTAATTTAAGTTTTGTCAATTGAGATTCTAGCATTCTTTTATCTTTCTGTTGTTTATCATTTCCGTGAAAGGTTTTTGAAACTCAAAAATGAACAGTGTTTCTTTTTATTCGAAGAATGCTGGAAACAAAATGTTCTCGTGAAATGAAAAATGCGAATTTCTTCGAAATGTTCCGCCAGCAATTCCTCGTAATTTTCAAGGGCAATAAATGTTTAGGTAGAAGAATTTTTTCAAAACTTCTAAGCTATATTAACGCTTACGAAAAAAGTTACTCTTTTGAACATTTTCAACGAATTTAAGTTTCGTTGGAAAAAAAATTCTATGGTTGTGTATCTCGTATTGGATGGCAGATTACTATTCATTGAAATAGCAATTCAACACTCAAACTCGAAGTGCATAATACCATTCGTATTAAATGACGAAATAGGCGTTAATTCGTATTTAACATAAATACAAGCTTATTGATCTCATTATTTGTTTTATAGTTTTGTTCGTAACTTTTTGCTCCCTTGATGATTATTTCTTTGATCAAATATTTTTAAAAATATAAAACGAAAAGTTCTTTTTTGTATGATTGGTAAGAAATAAATCAATGTAGCTCAAAGAATTTTTATATCTAAGCTCATACCATTTCAATTCATTTCATTCTTTTTTCATGTTTCCGAAAATCGATAAATTTAAATTGTTTTCAAAGAAAGGTACTTTATTGATAAAAAAGTTATAGCTACTCCTTTATGCATTAATACTACTTTATATCACTTGTTCCATAATTTTTAATATTTAGGTATTTAGTTTCATGCATATTTTAATTGGTTTAAATTAATTTTAAATAAAAGGGATAAAACGATAAATCATGTTTAAATTCTGGAAATAATCGGTAAATTTCATTTGAAAAATTATTACGTTATCAATGTTACAAACAAAGTATAATAATAATTATTATTTGTAAAATTTACTCATAGATGTGTAAATGTATATTAGCAAGATTATTATTAGCAGGACTACCCGGTGGTATGCCTTTAATTTGTATCTACTTTTTTTTATCAATAAATATAATATAATTTTTTAAAAACCAAATTAATTAGGAATTTAAATTTTTCATAAGAAATGGAACTACTAATTTTTAATTTTTTAAGATTAACAAGAATAACTTTAAAATTAAATCTTCAAAATCTATCAAATTAAGCAAATCTTCAAAACAATAACCATATATTTAGTAAATCTCCTTATCAAAAACAAACTTAACAATTTCACAAATATTTTTATTACAACTGTCTTTTCAAAACTATCAATACAAATATTTTGTAAAATTTTACAAACTTTAGTAATTTAAGTATTAAAATCATTAGTAAGAGTTCTAAATTTAATGGGAACTTTGTGAAATTTAAGAGTTCATAAAATATGAGGAAATTTTACATTATTAATGTCATAACTTTGTGACATTGGGCTATTCGCGGTTTCTCTTCACTAACCTTGGGGACTTTCAATTGAGATTGATTGCTTTCGCTAAACAACCTTTGCCCAACCAAAAATGAAACGTGATGAAGAACATTAATATGTAAAGCAGTTAGGAATGAAGTGAAGCGGTTAAATTAAGAAGTATATAAACTCCATCTGAAGGAGTAGAGTAGCTGAAGGAGGATCAGAGAGGCGTGGTAGTGAGAGGAGGTGGAATCTAAGTGCTATAGTATCGAAAGGTGGATTTACAGCTTAGTATTGTGGTCCGAGTGTAAATCGCTCGGATTGAGAATTGTTCTAGTATTTTCAGCAGTTGTTCCAGATTCAGAGTTGCAGTTGATAAGAGATATTGGTAAGAAGCTGTTAGATTATTATTGGTGGGTTGAATTAAAGTGTTAGTAAACTTAACCTGGAGAGCACTATTATTAATGTCATAGTAGATATATATTAATAAATGTTGAAAGCTGTTTTGGTGGTT
>BMAW01110891.1:496553-518114 GCA_019974015.1 Nephila pilipes | reverse complement strand
AAGATTTGGAAAAGCGTTGGAACGATTGTATCACCTTAAAAAGTGATTAACAAAAGGTGTTATGTTGGTGAATAAAAAAAAAATTTTGCAAAAAAAATGTTGTTTTCAATTTTAGACTCGGGAGTTATTGATCGATGTGTTAGGATATGTATAAGATATCTTCAAAAACTATACAAAACAACTGAAAATAACATTTTTCTCTTTCGTTATAGATAAAATATTATCCATCAAAAGTCACATGTTATAAAACTCGGTTTTGAATAAATCAAGAACACAAAAATTACTTATACTGAGTAAGATAATGGATTTTTTTTTCTTTACGAGAATAAATAAACATTTGAATTAGAGATAATTTAATAAAATGTTTCATTGGGAATTCTTTTTTATAAGCAAAATATATAATTCTTTAATTCTAATTTTAATTACTTAATAATTATCTGTACTTAATAATTACCTGTACT
This sequence comes from Nephila pilipes, assembly GCA_019974015.1. Lineage (NCBI taxonomy): Eukaryota > Metazoa > Arthropoda > Arachnida > Araneae > Nephilidae > Nephila > Nephila pilipes. The sequence continues at coordinate 517,653 of BMAW01110891.1, read as the reverse complement.
TAATAATTACTCAATAATTACCTGTACTTAATAATTATTTAATAATTACCTGTACTTATCTTAAGACCTACCTGTCACTGAACATTTAAAAATTGAACAATTAAAAACATAAAATCTATCAAAGCTATTATTTTTATTTGTAGTAAACTTTGATTTGGAAAATTTGCAATAATCAAGCTTCAAAATATCAAAGAGTTTAGCTGATAACCATTTAACATTACATGGATACATACAAGCTAATGTAAAATGTTCGGAAAAATTGGACACAATAAGTACATTTTTAGTTAACCATTATTTTTTCATTATTTAATAATTTATTAATTATAAATATCTAGCTTTTATATTGTCCATTAAGTAAACCTCATTAAATTAGAGTATAGCATGCGTTTTAGCTGAGAATACCCCTCTTTCAGATATTTTTTAATCACATCATTCCTTTTACACATATTTTAGCTTTATTATAATATTATACATTTTATATTTATTTCCCAAGTCTGAATATTAGATGCAGGAAGTTTCTGTTAAAGGACATTTGAAGGGCGGAGGAAAAACACATTCGGGTGAAAATTATCATCAAAATATTTTTGTTGAAAGCTTGATTGTAAGATACATTTATTATCACACTTTAAAATTTAAATATGTAAATTTATTATCAGTCATAAGAATTTAGTTTTTGAATAAAGGGAAGCACACATAAAATTTAAACTAATTTAAAAAATCTGTATTTTTTTTCACGAAGTGAAAAAATTATGTTCATCAGAGCATTGAATAGGGCAAAAAATATAAAGTGAAGAAAGTAATTATTTGGATTATTTGAAAACATCTAATTTTTTACATAAGTAAGAAGCTTTGACTAACTCAAATTATGATACAAAAGACATATAATGCAAATCGTAAATTCCCAACTTTTTTTGTCCAACTTTTAACCTTCTCAAATAAAAAAAAAAAAAACCTCGCCTTTTTACCGAGAAAAAAAATTACACGTCATTCCTACCCTTTTAAATGCATTTTATTCCATGCAATTAAAAACATTTACATGGCATTGAGAAGAAAATTAGAAAACTCCATAAGATTAACATTACGCTCTGAAATTTGTTGTATTGGCAGGATCCTTAATCTTGTCTTGATCTTCCCGAATTTTTTATCATAAATTTTTTTTGATTGAATCGGCAATACGCACAAACACTGGGGTGCTACGTGCGATGATCAGCGCAAGCTGAAGGTTCACTCATGTACTAGTCAAAAGGGACTAAGAACAAAGCCATGATAAACCAAAACCTACTTTTAATGTAGACTGATTTTGCTTAAAAAACATTTAGAACTGTTTGTTGAAACATGTGTTCGATGATTTTTAGTATTATTGATTTTTTAAGAGCTATTGGCGATGAACCTCGTAATTTTGAACCTTGGTCAGTTGAAGAGGATGACATCTGAGCCAGCATGTCTACCTCCTAGCTTCCACACCATGCCGATGGGAGGTGTTCTTTATTGCTTTCAGAACGACTTAACAATCTTGTCGGTTTTGATTATATCATTATTTTTGTTTAATCAAAAGTTATTTTTCGCATTCCCACTTTGTAATGTTCCGAGGTTGCGATTTATTTCAAAATATTTCTTTTCTAACCTCATCATTACAAAATTAACTGCCAATTCTAAACCAGGCTAAGCTCTAGTGACTGCGATAGTCTTTGAAGACCTTGAAACCTTATATTATCAGTACTATTTCAATTTTCTGGAAGAATGTATTGAGGGACCTTATCCGATTGAAAGAAGAAATAAATGCGATTCCTAAATTTTAGACGCTATCAAACAAACTGTACCGCACTATATTGATTTTTTCAGCATCATGAATTCTGTCGGTTATTGCCAAATTTTTTTTTTCAAATTCAAATATTTATCTTAGAGCCAAAAATACTACCACAAATAAAAATACTACCACCATTAAGTTTCATTGCTGAAACCACATATGAAGGTTGCTAAGCAATATTTCCCTTCAAACTGCAATTTCTCGCTTCACACCGAATGTGAATTTTTTTTTTCTCTTCAAAGAACAATACATTATTTCTGAGTTCTAGAGGCCGAATAGCCACGAAGGTCATGGCCACGAAGTAGTGACCGGCATTGTATCCATCAGGAAGTGGGTTTGAATTCTGATGCTACTAAAGACCCACCATGTAATTGGGCTGATGCACGTTAAATCTAATGAGATTCCAGGGCCTTCCGTTGGCATGATGTGGAAGTTTGGAGAGAGAAGTGATACTCAGGTATCTTCCTCGTCGCTTGACCGAGACTCAAATTTAAGAGGTCCGTTGCCAAGATCCGTGTTGCTTCTTCAAGTGACGTTAATAAACTATAAATCAGCCACTCAATTATTGCCAGTTTATCTCTTGAAATTCAAAAAAAAAAAAAAAATCATAAAGTTCCAAATAAATGTGAAAACTGTGAAGTGAGTTCCAAAACTGTGAAATACCCCCTCCGTATTTCACAGTTGGAATCATATTTGAAGGTTGCCTATCAGTATCACCTCCCCCCCCCTTCCCTTCAAACTGCATTTTCCTCAATGTGACCGAATGTAAGCAAAATTTATTCTCTACTATGAATAATACATTCTTCCGAGATTCTAAAGGCTTATCATTAAGTTCACGTAAGAACCACAATTTTTTTTACGATTTTTTTCTCCAGTAACTGCTGAATAATTTTCTCCATGTATCGTTTTTGCTATAATGTATGCTACTAATTTCTGACATTTCGGAATGAGACTTGATTACCAAAATATAAATCTTATCTTTTCATCTAACATTACATTGCTGGAGAAAGATTTTTTTTTTACAGTTGTTTTTCATCTTTTTTTTTTTTTTTTTTTGCAGTCTCTTCCTGATATGGATTTAGGTCGACCAGTTCTCGTTTCCTGTGAGTTTTTTCAATGGATTGAAATTTTTCTACAACGTTGAAAATAGTAGGAATATTCAGTTTCAAAAAGTTCGAAAATTGACGAAAAAAAAATTTTTTTTTCCTTCTTAAATCGATCATCTTTTCACACATTACCTCAGAGACATTTCTTTTCTTTCCATATAGGATAAGACTTATAAAACGTTTCCGTGAAAACTTATGAAAAGCTAGAATAATATCAATAAATGCACAAATCTCTCTCTTTCTTTCTCTCTCTCTCTCTCTCTCTCTCTCTCTCTCTATATATATATATATATATATATATATATATATATATATATCCACATTTCAGCCAGTTTACTGTCCTTACTCATTTTATACTGCGAACTCTAACGAGTTTTCACGCAAATGCAAATTTCCTTTTAACTAACCTTTGATGCTTCTTTATTACGATGTTTGATATAAGAACCTTGCTTTGCGAAAGAACTGAGACCTTTGTAAATTTTACTGTAAGTGTATGCCGGATAGAAAGGGCAATGTATCTATTTTTGAAATTTTACAAGAGAGCTGCTTTATGTGTACCTTTATTAATAGTTTGCTTATTAATGAATAAATACATTTTATTCTTGTGACTACTAAATGTTTTTAAATTACAATACTTTTTAAAGCCTTATTACTTTTTAAAACTGTACTGATTACTATTTTTAAAAAAATGTACACAGCACCTTTATTTCTGGAATACAGACATAAGATAAGTAGTGAATAGATTAGGAAAGAGATGCAGGGAATATAAAGGAATTAGTTATATTGATAGGCACACTATATTTGTGCGAATAACTGTGAGGCTAATCGCGCATACCTGATTCGAATTTTGTGAATAGAAATTTATAGGAATTGGATTTAATTAATTCTTCCCTTCTATTTGTAGTTATTCAGATAAGTAGAAATTTTCATAGTAATTTTTGAAGATGCGTTTAAATAAACGCTCTACATTATAAATTTATTATGATTTAGCTCATTCTCAAAGTGAATAAACCAACAAAATATATCTGAAAGATTATTATTTCGTCAAAATACGTCGTCTCTTAACAATAACGAAGATAAAGTTTGTTATAAAATTGCAAATCAATAATTTTTCTCATAAAAATTTGCAAATTCGAAACTTTGGATATTGCCATTTAAAATTCACTAAATTTTTTAAATACTTGATAGGAAAATTTTATTCTACAAAAATTTACACTGTTTTAAATTCATAATTAGTTAAAAAAAATTGAAAGATATTATACTTCGTTCAAATATTTTTTTTTCTCGAAAATTGCATAAAAACTTTCTATTTAGTCCCTTTTCTAACAGTATATATTTACTTTCTTTTACCAACTAGAAAAAAAAATTCTTATTTAAAAATAAAATTAATGAAAACATAAAAATGTTACGAAATACTGATGTTATATAAACAGGTACTACAAAATGGATTTTTAATGAAAAACACGATATTGTATTTCACTTATAAATTTGGGATCACTCTAAATATAATATTTAAAGATTCAAACTCACACAGTTCTCTATTATTTACGAGTTCTTTCAGAATCTATAAAATAGGGAAATTTTACATTCAACACGAAGTTTCAGCGGATCCACTAGGAACGTGTTTGAGAACCCCTGGGGTTGGGTTTTAAATAGCCTATAGTTAAAGAAACCTCAGACTCCATCAATTATTTCGAACCCGTAGGGATCGCTGTTGTTCACTTTCTCACATAATCTAATTCGAGCTCTTTGCGTAAACCAATAATAATGGTTTTGATCCATCTGTCGGGTAATGAAATCGAGTGATTTCATCACTTTGTGGAAAATGTCTGGATGGTGCAACATCCATTCTTTTCACCCCTCATCGGTTGCAACATATTCGTGAGGCTCCAGGAGGAATAACAACACGTGACCCTGCTCTTGAAAGCAAACCACAAAAACTTTCATTGCATGGCCCAGATTTCTCTTCTTACCCCCCTTCCGCGACAACCTTCGTCAGTTCAACGTCTTTCCCAGGATACCACACTGTCATATTTAGAAAAGATTATTTTATTTTAAGAGATATAAATGCTATTTTAATTCTTTCGTCTGTTGCAATTCTTTAATGTTTCAAATACTATTTTATTCTCATTGCATTTTCAAGAGCAATTTATTGGAACATTCTGAGCTGGTGAGAGGCACAACTGAAGACAACATTAACAAATAATTGCAAACCAATCGTGCGCAAACTGTTACGTACAGTCCGACTCCGTAATCTCGCGTTTTTAATATGGCTCCCATTTTTCAATAAAATTCGGATCAATCTTTTTTCAGACGACGTCTGAAATTCTTGTTATAAGAAAGTATTAATACATTTTTTTTTAATTTCATAATCGTGGGAAAAACATGACTTGGAATTCTAACTTGCAATTGTAAGCTTATACTCCGAATGAGAGAAATTAGAAACATAAGAATTAAGTCAAATAGTCCGTGCGCATCTAAAATCGATCAAAAAAGAAGAGCAGGGGAAGAGTAGGAATCTTTTACGAAACCAAACATAAAAGACATATTCTTACAAAAGAGATGCTGGAAGAGAAACCTTAAAAATCATCCAATAATAGAAAAGCAAACACGAGTTATCAAGAGGGGGTCGAGGGAACAAAACCCATCGCTACCCTGCCAGAAATGCAACAACGGTTCAAAAGCTTAAAAGAAGATACCAAAACAGCGAGGGTAAAGAAAACTTCAAAAATAGTCCGAAACATTTACGACGAAGTGTTTTAAATTGAAGCAACGGTTGTAAAACAGGATCGTTACTTAAATTCAATCCATAAAAGTGGCTCAGCAGAGAGAATAAGACACAAAGAAAACAAAAAAACAAAGAGAAAATTCGAGTTCTGAATGTCTGAAGTGAGAGGGGAGGAGACGAAGGGCCGCAAGTCCCCTAATCGTAAAGTGCACCCGATGATTTTGTCACAAGAGAGAGAAGATAAAAACAAAGGGATGTCAGTGCGAAAGTAGAGATGAACAAAAGACGCATCCTTGAGTGTTTGGAGCCAAAAGAGGGTTGACCGTTTAATTAAATTAAATTATCTATTTTAGATTTGAATGTTTAGATTGGGTATGAATCACTCAAAGTGAAATGTTCTACTTAATTTTTTTTTGTTAGAGATTATTTTTTTTAAGATTTCCTAGTCATTAAGATTAACTGCGTATTCAACAACTTTTATTCATTCTGTAAATGCTGATATGATTAAAATCTATAAATGTTACATTTTATTTACATTCACAAAAAAGACATTTACCCATTCATTTTTTGGCTATTTTATATGAGTATGTTTTTATATGTTCAGTCTGGCTTTTCCTTCAACTTACTGTTGTGAAGTTTTCTCCTAGGTGCTCTATCATGAAAATTATGTCTTCAAAAAGTATTTTTGACAGTTTATGTATCTACAGATTTCCGAAACTTCTTTCAGCCTCCAGAGTCAATTCTACTGCTCTGATTCTACGTTTAATTCGATCTTGTTTTACAATCCATTTGTCTTCGAGTCAGCAAAAAATATCTGGATGCCCCGATCTTAATTTGTTTCTACCAAATTATTATCGTGAATCTTTGGGGAATATTAAACACACTAAACTTCTTTCTGATGTGTGGCCACGGCTGGCTAGTGATCGTGGTCGAGGACTCGCTGCTGGCGGTTTTCGTCGAGTCGCGATTTCGATCTTTGATGCTACTAAAGACCCTATGTGTGGGCGGGGCTGATGCGCGTTAAATCTGTAGGATACAAAGTCTTTCCGTTGGCGTGGTGGGGAAGTAAAGAGATGGGTACCAACTCAGGTGTCGTCCTCGTCACTTGACCGACGTTCAAAATCACGAGATCCGTTGCCAATAGTCCTTGTGTTGCTTTTAAGTGCGACGTTAATAAAAACAATCAATCAAACCTCACTGATGTACGGAGTTTCTCCTTGACCTACTTTCCAGTGATTGATTTATTGAGACACTGTCTCGACACTTTTAGCACGTTAATAATCAAAGTATATTACGAGTAATCAAAAGTTACTTATATTTCACGTGAAGCATGCATGATTCATTCGCCCCGAACAATTACGAGTACGTTACACATACGAGAGACACTTGTTTCACGAGACGATTAACAAATTTAATCAATGTAGTTTCCATTTTGATCGTTAAGTAGTTTTGGTTTCTTTTTTCGAGACTTAGAGGATTCTTAATGAGAGATAAATTTTATGCATAGAAAAGGAAGAATTTTTAAAAGGGGGACGTTCTTTTGATTTTGGGAGAGATATTGCGCACCACCTATGTGACACATCTCACTCAGCAGGGGGGGAGGGAAAGGCAATTTTGAGCGGCGTATGAGTCAGGCATGTGTTTGAGTCTTGACTGCACCAGCAATTGCGTAATGAAGGCAGCTGCAAGTTACATTTCAAAGGGTATCTCACTACTTATGTTGAGTAGTTCTCTTACCAAGTAGGAGAATTAACTACCTCGTTTCCGTCATTTGACCTCGGCTCAAAGTTACAAAGTTTATTGTTAGTGAATGCGATGCTAATTAAAAAAAAAATACCAAATAATCAAGATTTGTTGTTGGCCATTACTAATGTTATTGTTGCAATCCTTCTGGGGCTGCGGTAGCCAAGTGGTCGTGGTCTCGAACTCACGGCCGGCGTTGTTTTTATCGAGCCGTGGGTTTGAACCCTGATGCCATTAAATATCGTCACGTAATGGGGGTGATACATGTTAAATCTGTTGATGTCCGAAGTCCTCTTTTTGGTGAGGTGTGGAAGTTTGGAGAGGGAAGTGCCACCCCAACGATGTCCTCGTCACTTGAGCGAGGCTCAAAATTACAAGTTCCGTCGCCAATAACCCTCGTGTTGCTTCTAAATTTGACGCTGATAAACAATCAGTCAATCCAGTTCCTCTAGCGGTCGTAGTAGCCGATTGGCCATGGTTACGAGCTCGTGGTCATCGTTGTTTTCATCGATCAAAGTTTCGAGTCTTGAAGCTACTAAAGATCTATCGCATGGCGGAACTGGTAATCGTTAAATCTGTCAGACTCAAAGGTCTCATGTTGGGATGGAGTGGAAGTGGTTTACCAGCTCAGATGTCGTCCTCGTCGCTGAACGAGATTCGAATTTAATAGATTCGTCGACAGTAGTCATCGCCTTACTACTAAGTGTCCCATTGGTAAAGAGTTAATCATTATAGTGTCTCAGGCCCAGCCGGAAGTCAAATACGATCTTGAGATCATGGAAATATAGCACGTGGACAGTTTCTGTTGGTCCCTGAACCTGGAGAACTTGATGATAGAAATCTAATTCGGTTCCTGTCTGCCTCGTTAATTTGAACGATGCTTAGATGAGCCACACCAACGTCATGATTTTGGGCTCCCACAAATTTAACAATGCATCAGCTTCTCTACTTGACGGGTCTTTAGAGGAATCAGGATTCGAAAGTGCAGACGATTATTCAAAGTTCAGTTCGCAACTTAAGTGAAGTTAATCTGAATCCGAACCAATCAGCGTAAGGAACGTTGTCGATTTTTATATTTTTTAAAGATTATATATTTTTTTCTTATTGGACTTTTTTTCTTACTTTTGTATGACAAGATACATCTAAATAACATTGCAATTTAAAATGTGTTGCCAATGGAGTTTTCAAAAGATTAGAAGAGTAAGTAGTATTTAATCAACTACGTTTTATTACTTAAAATGAAAATTTCTTCCATCGTTTGATGTGCTTACATGCATTTAAAGCTATTTTGACTTCAAAATTTGAGATTCTTGTTATAAATATCAATGATTAAAAAAAGTGTCACAGGATTTTGAGATGTATTTCTGCTTTTTACTTAATGTGAAGAGTATTTAATCAGTTACAGAGTCCACAATATGGTAATATTTTTTTTCTTTGAATTAAATTTTTTTTAAATAACTACTGATGGTGGTTGTAGTCTTTCAAATGAGTTCATGAAACTAAATTTGAATTAAATACGTACCACTGTTACAAAGGGGATTAATTTAAGATTGCAAATATGCTATACAGTAAATCGTATATCTTGGAATTTTTTTTAAAAGGAAACATAATCAATTAACTATTTGATAGTCGTTGGATGGATTACCCTTCATCCCCATCTCTTGGCGACGGAAGATTGTTTGGAGAGAATTTGCCAAATATATTAACCCTCGATTTCTCTGCTACATATTACAGTAAACTCGTCAACTTATACACGGTAACTCTAAGAAAAAGCCGATAATTTGGCAATTATGAAAATTTGCGCTAAATGGTGGGACTAAACTGCATTTTTACCTTTGCTCGAGTCATTTCTATAACCTTACACAACGCGAGCTTAATGTAAAAGAATAGGATCTGAATATGGAACGCTTTTTAAGGTAAGAAAATGCTCGAAAATTTTGTATTCCGACTCCCCTATCTTTTAAAGTGCAGTGTATTTTATATTATTCATTTTTGTTGGAATTAGTTTCTTCTGATTTAAAATGTGTTCCATGTTTTTTCTCCTATACTGTAATGCTAAATGGGTTTTGAAATTTGCGTGCTTAAGAGAAAACAAAAATGAGAGCCGCGATGGTCGAGTGGTCCGGACCTTGCGGCTGGCGTCGCTTCCGTCGAGTCGAGGGTTAGAGTCCTAATTACACTTAAGACCCCTCCCCCCCCCCGTAAAAAGGGGCTAATGCATGTTATTTGCCGATGCTCAGTCCTCACTTGACTCTGTTTGGAAGTTAGGAGGTGCTAATTCGAGCGTAATTATCTTTCCTTAACCTTGGTTAAAAATTACTTAGTTCGTCACTAATCACCCTAGTATTTTCTTGTGTGAAGTTTGTTTAGAATTTAAATTTAATGTTAATCAAGGGTAAATCTAACCAAACATTTGTTCGAGGCGAAACATGCAAGTTGGAAACTTGCCCGTTGTCTTACTCGTTACTTAACTGTGGTTCAAAATGACACGATCTGTAACAAATATTTTAATTGAGCTGTTCTAGTGCACTGGTTTCAACTGTAGTTTTACGACCCCTCTCCCCTGCTTAAAATTCTCGAATGACCTCCTCTTCCCTCCTAACCTTAAGTATAAATGGGAAAAACTTCTTATTTGATGTTTAATAATTTCAAATTCTAGTTTTATTTTATAAAAAAATCTATTGTTAAATTAAAAGGAAATACCCAAATTTTTATTATCATTGCGTAAAAAATTATCTTAAAATATAAATAACTTCCCTTATAATAATTGAAATAAATACCAGCATTGGTTGAATACAACAGTAAAATGTAATGTATATTCTTACGATATGACTGAACGGAAACAACCAACTATACTAGAAGTGTTTTCACTTTAGTCGCAGCTGCATTCGGACTTATTACCCTGTGTGACAAATGAGTTTACGGTCATATTTTAATTCCGAAACATACTGAAATTGCAATGCGATAATGCGTTAGTGGTAATTTTTCAATATGATGCTCGTACAAAGGGTGTTCAAATGAAAAGGTACGAAACGTAGTAACACCGCAATCGTTAACATATTTGCCTATGCCGCTATGGGAGAACGTAGAGAGACATGTAGGGATACAAATAGTCTCCGGCTTGGATCGAAGCATGCGCGGGAGAGAGCAAAGGCTCTTAAAAATGCGTCGTCCAATTGATGCGGCTGTACGTGTGTGGACATGATGGCGTTCACATTGCAAAATTGGACGATTGATGTGCAGCGAGGCGTTATCCGATTTTTGACAGCAGAAGGTCTTAAATCTGCCGCAATTCATCACCGGATAGTGACCGTATACGAGGAAGACTGTGTCCGACAAGTCAATGAGAAAATGAAGTGCCCGTTTTCGTACAGGTCGTGAGTTTGGTTGATGGTCCGATACCAGGTAAACAGTCATCAATGCCGATCTCATCGACAAGGTGGACGACCGAGTGAGAAGTGGTCGGAGTGTCACAATAGCGAATGTTGGCGGTGAAGGTGCATGTCAGCGTGGGAACGGTGTGGACAATTGCTTACGACAGGTTTTGTTATCGGAAGGTTTGTGCGCAGCGGGTTCTGAAGCAGCTTGCCGACCATCAAAAGGAACTGAGTATGGAGCTAGGCACTTCAACATCTGTCTTGGTATCATGAAGATCCCATTTTCCTGGATCGGATCGTCACAGATGAGAGCTGGTGCCATCACTACGAGTCAGAGACTAAGCGGAACAGCATGCAGTGGAAACATGCGTTGTCACCTCCCCCTAAAAAGTTCAAAACCGTGGCGTCAACAGACAAGGTGTTTCTCACCATCGTTTTCGACGTCCAAGGTCCGATACTTGTTGAATTCCTCGAGCACAGAAGAACCATTAACTCCGATGTGTACTGTGAGACACAGCGAAACTTACGCAGGTCCATCAAGAACAAAAGACCGGGGTTGTTCATTGGAGAATGTGGTTCTGCTTCATGATAGAGCTTCCACACGTCTTCAGGGTCACACACGCGGAACTGTCAAAGTTCAAGTGGTAACAGCTTGACCATCCGCCCTACAGCCCAGATATATCGCCCTTTGATTTTTATGTGTTTGGTCCCCAAAAAACGTCTGAAAGAGAAGCTCTTCAATTCGAACGAGGAACTCAAGGACACCGTGAAGGACTGGGTCTCGTCACGGCCAAGGAACAAGAAATCCTTCGGCTCGTTAATCAAAGGGATCGTTGTGCTAAGGCCTATGGTGTATACTTTGAATAGTCTTCATTTATACCCACAGTGTCGTTTTGTACCTTTTTATTAAAACACCCCTTATGAAGCTCAACTTGGCCTGTATTAAGATTTTATAATGCACTACACAGAAAATATAATGTATTTAATTAAATGAATAGATGCGATTGTTTCTTTATATTCATTTATTTAAATTAAATTTTCGAGACCCCCATTTTCCTTTACATTCTATTTGGGGTTGCTATACTAGTTTAAAGTTAGAAACGTCATACTAGTGCAAGTTAAATCAAACTAATTTGTTTGTAAAGTATTTATCAATATTTGACATTTTTTTCTTATTTAAATGGAATGCATCGAACACATATTATACATGTATTTTATGAAATTTCATGAACAGTGTCATGATTAATTCTGAAATGAAATTTCTTTCTATAGGCATGGATGTGTTTTGGCTTCTATGGAATTCAGAGACTTTTTGCAAGTTTTGGTGTTATATGTGGAACTCTACTTATGGTTTTAGGTATTTGGGGCATGATCGAAAATGAATTAAAATCGGAATTTTTTTCAGTAGCCCATTTTTGTCTCTTTATGTTTGGTTTTCTAATCACATCTACATTTTTCATTATAGTAAGTGTGCTGCATTTTTAGATCGTAATTCTTCTATTTAGTGCAAATTAAGAATGCTTGAGTGTATATGTTATAATTTTTAATATAATTTCATTCGTAACTAGTTTAATCTATGGTAATATGAATAGGATTATTTACGTTTAGAATATTATATGCAAAGTATTTTTTGTAACATGCTAGCACTGAAAAACTCTCATACTTGGAACATTTTTTTTAATTTTGATAATTTTCATTTTTTAAAATGGAGACAAAATAAAACGGGAATGAATACATATATATATATATGAAACTATTCTAGATTTTAAATTTCTATTATCTACATTTTGATTCAACTTAAAGCAATGTGATGATTTTAAGAGGGAGGAAGAAAGTTAAATTTAAAGACCTCAGGAGCTTGCCTTCTTTAGTTAGGTACGGTCATCATGACTTCTGAGCCCCCTAGTGATCTTTTTCTTTCCCGGGAGGTTTACTGTCTTTGGTAATCAGGGTGACACTCTCCCGGGATATCATGGGACGCAGTAGTCTAGTGGTCAAGGTCGTGGACTAGCGGCTGGTTTTTTTTTTTTATTTCAGTCGCGGGTTCGATCCTTGGCAGCCAAAGAACCGCCGTGTAGCTGGGGCTGATGCACGTTAAATCTGTTCGGGGCCCAAAGTCCTCCCGTTGGTGTAGTGTGGATGTTAGGAGAGGGGGGATGCCAGCTCGGGTGTCGTCCTCGTCACTTGAGCGTGGTTCAAAATTACGAGGTCCGTCGCCTATAGCCCTAGTGTTGCTTCTAGTGCGACGTTAATTTAAGCTAAACTAAACTCCCGGGATATCCTAGCGATCCTTCTGTTTTTGACCCTCCTTGTGGTCGCGGTAGCCTAGTGGTCGTGGTCTTGGATTCGTAGCCGGTGGGTTTCGTCGAGTCGTGGTTCGAGCCTTGGTGCCACTAAAGACCCGCCGTGTAGCCAGGACTGATGCACGTTAAATATGATGAGGCCCAAAATCTTCCCTTTGGCGTGGTGTGGAAATTAGGAGAGGGTGTGCCAGCTCAGGGGTCGTCCTCATCACTTGACCGAGGTTCAAAATTACGAGGTCCTTCGCCAATAGCTCTCGTGTTGCTTCTAGTGCAATGTTAATAAAACCAAACTAAACCTTTCAACCTCCTTGTCAACTAATTTTTTCCTTTTTTTCAAACGTCGAGGCCAGTTGCAAGTTGTTTGGCACTGCATAGCCACATGTCTCTTGTGCCATTAAAATATCATCCCTCCTAAGTTAAATTTAGAACGTTTGTTTCCTCAGTTTTGATAGTTGACTTAACACTCGTTTCCTCTGACCGAAAATATTTTTTAATCACGTCTTTTAAAAATTGTAATCTTGTATAACTTGGGAAACAACGACTTTGAATCCCTTGTGAGAATGCGACACCAACGGGTTTAGAATCGCTCTTCGTAAATTTTAGTCTTTTTAAAATGTATAAATTTGAACCAACTCGTATCTTTTATGGAGTTGTAATTTTTCTTTCACAAGAGTTTATCAGATTCCAATACCTGTTGGTCATCATTCAAGGAAATCTAAATGACTTGTTAAATCATTTTCCATACGCGTTTTTATTTACATATTGTTATTTGCATCTCTTGCAGATACACTCTACTTTTAAAATTGACGCAATATATCTATCTATAGCATGCGGTGGTATGATATACACTGGAATGTTAGGAACATTTTCTTTTGGTATGACCTTGATTCTCATTTTAAGAGGCATTGGCAAGTTATACATAGTACTGTTCGCTGGAGTTGCATTGATAAGTACATACATGTTTGGCTTTTTCTTTAAGTATGTAAGTAGAAAAATTCAATTTGTAATATACTTTAAAACTGAATTGAATTTATGTTCTAAACATCCTGCAGGAATAAACATCACCTCCTCCTTTCGTTTTACGATCGTTTTTTTTTTTTTTTTTTTAAATCTGCATCATTAAAATATTTACTTATAAAAGGCTTTACAGATTTTGTTAAGATGTAATTAAACGTTTAATTTTCTTACACCTTTATATAACGGAAATAAACAATTCATCGGAACTTTTAAATTAAATAAAATTGTATACGCCATATGTATTACATTAATATTTTACAAGGTTACGTTTCAATAATTTATATACTTTCATTTCACAAAAGTTACCATTTAAAAAAAATAAACTCGTTATTTAAAGATTTTTAAAATAGACTTCACATTTTAACATAAAACACGTCCAAACACGCAAAAGAATTCAAACCTCAACTGAAGTGTTAAAAATAAATGCGGTGGCGATGTTAAATTAGTGGCTTCTATAGTAACCGATGGAGAAGAAACTAAAATGAGGGACCTTGACACTCCTATTCTAAAATAACAGACTAAAGCTCGGCTTGAATATGGTTCAAAATCCGTAGTCCGCGTCGTCAATAGCTTCTTGTAGCTCTAAAGCGTTTGTTCAAACTAACATCGCATAGATTAAAGGGAAAATTTGGCAAATGAAGATTGATTCGGATGGCGTTATTAGTCGAATTTTAAGAAAAATCTCGCCAAGAAATCGTGCTTTGTCAAACGGATCGAAATACATTATTTAACATCGGGTCAAACCATAACGGACTTTTAAAGCCTTACATACAAGCCAAGTTCGAACGATATTAATACTTACTATGGTACATCCCTCTAAAATGTCGCATTATACAGAGTGAAAAGGCCGGCTCAGTTTACGGTTACGTTTCATAGCTGGAATCGCATTTGAACGTTGCCAAGCAAAATCCCATTGAAATTGAATTTTTCCCATTGGCATACAAATAAGTAAAATTTATTCTCTATGATAAATGCATTCTTGAGAAATTCTTAAGGTTTATCATTAAATTCATTTAAAAACCGCGAAATTTTCGTACGATTTTTTCTTTAACTGTTATTTGAGTAGTATATGCGGATAAATACGCTTTTTCTCTCGAGTAATTTTGTGGAAGTTATAAATTATATAATCGCGAATACTGAACGGGGGAAAAAAATATACCTGACCACTTTTTAAAAATTTATCTCGTTTTTGCGAAAAATTTTGATGTCTGTTTTCCCCAGTAACAAACTTAATTTTCAAAAATACGTCTTAATAAACTTCTCCTAAATTTTTTATTTTATTGAAATAAAATATATGCAATGCATGTCTGATACCTGCTTTCACCACTAATGAACTCTATTTTCAAAAAATATACCTTAACAAACTTCTAAGTTTTTTATTGGATTGAAGTGAAACAAATATAAATACTAAGTATTTTATTTACTTATCGATTTATCTATTACCTTAAATCGTATGTGAACTGGAATCAAGATTAGACTGAAAATAAAATAACATTATTCAGAACTTTAAACTGTGAGGCAGTTTTTTCCCCCCTTAAGAATTTCAAACTACGTCTTTTTAGTTTGGCTTCCATCTTGGAATGTTTTCAGGTCATATTTTAATATTGATTTACTATTAGCCACCCAAGGAGCTATTGCTTTAGGTGGATCACTTTTGGCGTACCAGATCACTTTTCAATTGCTTATCGTTTGCTTCAATTTTAGTTACATTTAGCTTAAATAATAAATTTAATAATTTATTGTTTGTTTGATTTTAATTACATGTATCTGACATAATATTCAATTTAATAATGTATAGTTTGCTTTAATATCTGAAAGCTTACTATTGTCCGTTGCTCTATATTTCATTGTTTATTAAATTACTCAAATATAAGAATTAAAGTAATTATAAAACAAAAACTCACCTTGGGTGGCTAAATCTGTTCTTCGTAAGACTTTGCATAAAACTTTTAAAATTCCTTTTCGTAATTTTTCTTTCAGGTAAAATGGGCCGCTCCGCTTGATACAGATAGTTCGGTTAGTATCGAAAATGTATAAATTTTTGAATCTTTCCGTACAAGACTCAATCTCCAAAGCGGAAGAGAATATTTTTTCGAAAATTGTGCTATTAAAATTCTCCCAATACAAAAAAATCTTGATTGCAAACAGGAAATGAGAAAATCGCACAATATGTTACTCTGCAAACAAAAGTTTCATTGGATAAATATAAGTGGTTCCTTTAGCTGAGGAAACCCCCGAAATTTATCTTATTGTTACGAGATCTGCAATTCCAATGTATAGTATGTTAAGTTTTAAAAAATCGATATTGTTTTATGTAAAATATTTTATGTGCGATGACAAAGATTTAAGTTTAAATCTTCGTCAAAAAAGTAGCTGGACACATAATAACTTAGAAAGTCAAAACAGCTGCTTTCGATATCGGTTCACTCGACCGAAGTCGAAAATTAGGTAATGAATTGCCAATAGCCCAAATAAATAATTTCAGCGTCAGTTTCTGTTTTTTTTTTAAACTAAATGCTGGTCACATTTAAAATGTGAGCATTCAATTCATTTAAAGGCTTTTTAAAATAATTTGTAATGCTATGCTAAACTGCTGATAATACATTTTTGTTATTGGTGTTGTGTTTATTTACAAGTTTACGTAACAAAAATTGCTATCAAAAATAAAAATTTTCAATTTCATTAATTTTTGTGTTAAATTCACTCTTCCTTTACATTGCAGGCATTATTTGTAGTCTGTATAGTAGGGGTTATCTTATTAAATTCTGTTGGATACCTAGTCAAGTAGGTATTTTAGGCAATGAACATGCAGACTCGGCTGCACGTTCAGCAACGAATCCTCTGCAGCTCGCAGTCCCACTTGAGGACATACGACGTCACATTTTAAATTCCATTAATCAGGCATGGTAGGAACATTGGAATCTTCAACACAATAACAAGATACACTCGGTGAAGCCGATCATTGGAAAATGGCCTGTTTGTCCAATGCGAAGAGAGGATATCAGATTGACCCGCCTTCGCGTTGGACACACTCGATTTACCCATAGACATCTTTTATTTGGGGAGATTGCTCCCGAGTGTTCTTTCTGCCATGTCCCTTACACAATTCATCGCATTTTAATTATGTGTCCTGTTTTTAATAATAGTATTTTAAACCTATATGACTTGCCACCATAACTTACTTGCTTTTTTAAGACATATTGACCTTTTACACCAAAATTGAATTTTTAACTTTTAACCTGTATTTCTACTTTCTGAATGTTTTCTGTTAAATAATTATAAATTTTAATTCATTTTAACAAATGTTTGGCGCAGCATAGCCTACCTTGGTTCTTGCGCCATAAAACCTCAGTCACTCACTCACTCTTTCTTTAAGTGTGGCCGCTGTAGCCTAGTGGTCAAGGGTTCGGATTCATGACAGGTTGTTTTCGTTCAGTCGTGGGTTCGAGCCTTGGCTGCCAAAGATTCGCCGTGTAGCCGGGGCTGATGCACGTTAAGTCTGTCGGGGCGCAAAGTCCTCCCGTTGGCATGGTGGGGAAGTTAGGAGAGGGGGTGGCAGCTCAGGTGCCGTCCTCGTCACTTGACCGTGGTTCAAAATTAAGAGGTCCGTCTCCACAGGCCCTCGTGTTTATTCTAGTGCGACGCTAATAAAACCAAACCCGAACCATCGTTATTCGGTAAATCGGCTCCAAAGAAGGCGAAGATTGTCTTCCTGCAAACCAATTTTTCTTTCGTTCAATTTATTTTCACTCGTCTAGATCATATTTTTGCTTTGCACTAGCTTGACACTCAGTTGCCTGTCTTGTTTGGCTCATCACCACATCTGGCTTTTGCACCATTAAAAAAATGGTGCTCACTCATTCAAATGTCTAGATTATAGTTGCATCTTGTATGGTACAGCATGACCGCATCTGTCACTTGCGTTAATTAACTTCACTCTCTCTCTGAGAGGCTTACTTTTTTTACTCCCCGGGAACTGTTTCCGTCATGTTCCGATGCCACTAAAGACCACCATGTAGAGGAGCTGGTGCAATCATATTAATTCTGCATTTACAGTAGAAGCACTAGCCATGTATCAAGATTTAGAAGATTTAACTGAAACACAAATCTCCTAATTCAGTATCCTAGCTTCTCTGTGCTACCTTCGCTTAAGAATTGCAATATTAAGTTACGAAAAGTCATTTTTAGATTGTGAGTGGGAATGAATGAGAAGTTTTTTTATTGGCACAAGAGCTAGAGGTGGCTATGCTGCGCCAAATAAGATGTAACTGTGGTCTGGAAGTTTGGAAAAAAAAAACGGTAAAAAGATAAAATTTGACAAGGGAGGGTCGAAAATAGAGAAGGATCGCTAGGATTACTAAAGACAGTAGGCCCCAGGGGAAAGAAAAAGATCACTGAAGTGCCTAGGAGTCAGGATTATCTAACCTGACAAAAGAAGTCAAGTTTACGAGATCATCATTTTTAGATTAGCAGTAAGATTTTTAAGCAATCACATTTTCATAACTGATAGTGCCCTGGATTTTAGGGCACTCGAAAATATTTTGGAATGAACAGGTGGACAGTTTCTTGAAATCGCGGTAACAGAATCTAATGTACTCCGTTGACTATTTGCTTAATCAAAGCGCCAAAATGGTCGCAAAATTTTAATAAAAGATTGAATTCTTAAAGGAAGTTTGATTGTAAAATGAAACATAAACATTTTATAGATATAATAAAATCTTATACTAAATTTAAGTCGCGTACTTTAAATACTTTAATTGAGACACTGTATGTCACATATTAGTCTTTGCTCAGAAGAATCGCTCACTTATTTGTCCACTTATTTCATAATTTTCAAGGAATAAAATAAAATTGACTCCTTTCTTGTAAAATTGGGGGGGGGGTGCCAGCTCGGGTGTCGTCCTCGTCACTTGACCGTGGTTAAAAACTGCGAGGTCCGTCGCCATTAGCCCTCGTGTTGCTTCTAGTGCGACGTTAATATAAACTAAACTTCTTGTAAAATTGAAATTTTGTGCAGATTGCATTTTGAAAGATAACATTGAATGCTTTCCTAATTTGCATAATATTTTAGAAGACTCTAATCCCGATAAAAAAATGTAAAAATTAGTATGGTCTAACACATTAATCATATCTGCAAAAAACATTTCTTGGATACTTCCTTGTTCAAAAAGTAAAAATAATTTTGGATTCAAAATTCTTCTCAAGACTGTGACACCTCCGAATTCCCAAAAAAGAAAGAAAACAACAAATAGATGCATCGACCGACACTCAATTGAAACTAAATTTTAGTTACGTTGATATTATACATTTCTGGATTGACATTAGAAAAGAATACACTGAAATTTCCAAAAGAGTTGTGAAACGTCTGTCATACGTCTCAACATATATGTATGCGAAAATCTTGAAAACATATTGAATGCTGAAGATAACATTAGGTTACGTATTTCAACAATTATTCCAGACGTAAAAATACTTTGCAATTAAAAAAAAACAATCACGGCCTAGTCATTAAGAAAATTTTTTATTAATTTTTTATAAGTTAAAATATTGTTGCTTTTGTTATTCATAGAATTTATTTTAGAAATCCCCTTCCCCCCAAATACCCATTACCTACGTTACCATTCATTATCTTACTAAGAAGTTTCTATTGTGATAAAATATAGATGCAATAATGATTTTGTAAATTTGAGTAGGATAAAGCTTCGATGTCCTATTTTTTTTTCTCCATGATCAAGGGATTTCTTCAAAGAAATGGTAAGCTCAATGAGTTCCTCTAAGTTTAAAAGGTTGAATAGCTCTGCAATAGGACAAAAAGCACTAGAGAAAAAATACTAAGCACTCGAATCATCAGTAAAAAGATTTATAACTCCAAGAATTTTACACAAATTCAGTTTAAATAATATTTTCAAGGAGCTTTTGGAAAATGTAGCAGCACAAGTATTCAGAGAGTTCTTGCAGATGATGAAAATTTTTGAAACTTATTAAATTGAAAGAATATTTTAAGGGGGGAAGTGGCCCTTGTTGCTCTCTCCCATAAAACCAGCCGTGTAGCCGGGACTGATGCATGTTAAATCTGTCGTGTCCCGAAGTCCTTCCTCCAATTGGCATGGTGTGGAAGTTAGGAGTGAGGGGTGCTTGCTCGGGTGTCATCCTCGTCACTTGACCGAGGTTCAAAATAACGAGGTCCGTCGCCAGTACTCGTGTTGCTTCTCAGTGCGATGCTAATAAGCAATTCCATGAAAATAAGGCTGTGGTAGTCTAGTGGTCATTGCATTGGACTCGCGGCCGGCGGTTTTCGTCGAGTCGTAGGTGTAGCTCAGACACATCTTAAGAGGCGACTAAAATGGGTACCCAGCTTCTTGGGTTATATCCAGGCACCCTGATCCTGAGGATTATATCAAGAGACCTTAGGGACTTACCTTCCTTAGGTAAGTATGGGCATCATGACCCCTAGGCGCCCCAGTGATCTTTATCTTTCCATTGGGGGCTTACTGTCTTTGGTAAACACGGGTGAGTGAGTGAATGTAAATTTTATTGGCGCAAGAGCCAGATATGGCTATGCTGCGCCAAACAAGATTAAACTGTGGTCTAGACGTGAAGTTGAAAAAAAGTTAAAAATGGTTGACAAGAAGGAGGGTCGAAAATAGAGAAGGATTGCTAGGGTATCTTGGTAAACACGGAGGACGCACCCCCGTGTTACTCTAGTGATTATTCTCTATTTTCGACCCTCCTTGTCAACGAATTTTTCTCTTTTTCGATTTTTTTTACTTCAAGATCACAGTTAAATCCTATTTGGGGCAGCATAGCCATATATGGCTCTTGCGCCATTCACATTCACTCACTCGTGCCTTGATGACACTAGAGACCCTTTGTGTAGCCGTGATTGATGCACATTCAATCTGTCGTAGCTCAAAGTCCTCCATTTTGTCGACTAATCTATTTTCATAATTTTAACGTCTAGATCACTCACTCACTCACTCACTCACTCACTCACTCACTCACTCACTCACTCACTCACT
>BMAW01110891.1:437322-491553 GCA_019974015.1 Nephila pilipes | reverse complement strand
CTCACTCACTCACTCACTCACTCACTCACTCACTCACTCACTCACTCACTCACCAACGTGATGATTTTAAGCTCCGACAGATTTAAGATGCTTCAGCCTCGTCATGTCTATGGTGGAAACACGACTGGAGCCCGAGATTCGACTGATACAACACCAGCCGTAGGCTCGTAACCATGACCATTCGTTTATTGCGATGTTCTGACAGTGTGGGAGATGTAATTATTGCGTTACTTATTGGCTTTGTTTCTTACTATTTAAAAACATTTTTTTTAAAAAATTTCTTGACATTTAAGATATACATACTTATCCTCCACTTATAAATAATTCAATTTTGGTTCCTTAAAACATGATTTTGAAATATGTCATATACTTTTCTTTCAGTTTTACGGATAAATATAAGTAAAAAAGACTTTCTTATATCAAGCTTTTGTTAAGAAATCTGACCCGTGTGGTGACCGGGGATGACAGAATAGTCTCACTGTAGCTCATGCATGTCGTAAAAGGCGACTAAAATGGGTACCCAGCGTCTGGGGGTATAGCCGGGCACCCTGCCCCTGGGGATTATATCAGGGGACCTCAGAGACTTGCCTTCTTCAGGTAAGTATGGGCTTCACGAACCCGAGGTACCCTAGTGATCTTTCTTTCCCATGGGGTTTACTGTCTTTGGTAAACACGGGTGACGCACTCCCGGGATACCCTAGCGATCCTTCTCTATTTTCGACCCTCCTTCTTGTCAACCACTTATCTATTTTTCAACTTCACGTCTAGACCACGGTTTAATCTTGTTTGGCGCAGCATAGCCATATCTGACTCTTGCTCCAATAAACTTTACATTCACTCACTTGTTAAGAAATCTACTTAAAGAAATATGAAAATATTTTCAACATAAAATATTACATACTTTCTTCTGATATTAAAAGAAGTATTAACATCCTAATCTTTTATGAATTATATGTTATTTTACATTTAAAAAGCTATTTATATAACTTTTAAGTTCATCTTTAAATAAGAGCTTTGTTGCGGCGGACAGATCAGATTAAATAAATTGTAAAAATAAGTGAGAGTGGTCCGTATTAATTTAATAATTCAAACCAAATTTATTACTTTTGACACCGATGTGCATTTAAATAGGTACATCAAAGTACATGATCAACATAAGCTCACCTCACTAGTCAAAAGTTACTTTCGAACAACTTTTACAAAACAATTTAACCGAAGAGGCCAACAACAGTCGAGAAACTATGCTAATCATAACAAATTGTCAACACGACAACTCTACTTAAAAATATAAATTTAAAATAGACTTTATATTTAACAGGCGCGTACCAATAGATGCTTAAAATTAACTTTCGTTCCTTCCCCCCGCGCTTGTTAATTGACGTGGTGTGGATGTTAGGAGAGGGGGGTGCCAGCTCAGGTGTCGTCCTCGTCACTTGACCGTGGTTCAAAATTACGAGGTCCGTCGCCAATAGCCTTCGTGTTGCTTCTAGTGCGACGTTAATAAAAACTAAACTAAACCGCGCTTGTTAAATGTAGAGTCGCTTGGCACGCGCCAAGCATACAATAGCGCCAAGCCAAACCGTACCGAACAAGCTTGATTTTAAAAAAAAACATATACGTATTTATTTCTTCTTAGTCTAGAAATTTGAGACTAAAAGGCAATTACGTGAGCGATACGCGAGTGCAAAATTTCATTTCAAAAGGACATTGTTAAATGCAATTCAAAACTATCGATTTCTTATTTACGTCATTTCAGGCCGCAATAGCTGATAAGGTGACTTTTCGAATAAGAGTATTTCTTATACTGTTTTGTTTTCTTTTGTTGTATTTGTAAATAGCTCCATAAATGGAACGAGCCAATCTCTACTAACCTGTTTACATTACTAATGTCCCGTTGGTGGAGTTTAATTACTTCGTCGCCAATAGTATATTACAATTAAATGAGCATCCCGGAAGAAATTTTCTTGTTTTTGCTAATGAGAGTTTCTCTCCAAATCAGCTTCACTGCTGACCCGAAGGCTCTCAAACTCCAGAAACAACTTTCTCGTGTCCCGAGGCTACAGTGACCAGGAAGGCACCGAATTGGGGGCATTCCCTGAGATGTTGAACACTTTGAAAACCGGCTGCTCCAAGTGACACGGTAGATATTTTTTTCACACTTAGAGTGCAATAAAAACAGGAAAAAAAACACCACCTCATAAGTTAAGTTTGCTCTAGATAGAGTAGACATAACTTTTTGTCCACATTTCATTGGTGGAAGAGAGAGAAAGAGATTCAATTTAATTTTCCTGCTAAGAGGATTATATTTCAGTCAACAGATAGCAGTCGTGTAGCATTTTTCGTTCGGATAAGGCGCAGGAAAGACTAGAATCAGACGAACAGAAAGAATGGTGACACTTTGTATGGATTTTGAAAGAGTGATTCATTTTAAACTGTAGGAAATGGCACGGTTTATGCAAACGAAAAGGCATCCGGAAGAATGGATTTTCAGTTACGTGATATCATATCTTAAGAACTTGATAGAATTGAAGGTCACACACAAAGAATTATTTCATTGTTTTAATTTTTACGATAATGGGTTTTTCGTAAAGAAGTATTTTGAAAGATTCTTATCTAGAAATTGAGGGAATTTTGTTAAAACTTCCCAAAAGGAAAAGACGTAGATTGACGATAAAATAAGTTAAAGAAGTAATTAACTTTTAATTTATAATGTCTAAGCTGTGAAATAATTACGTTCAAGTACGTTCAGTACAAAATCCGAGATTTAGATTCCAAATAACCTAGTGGTCATGGTCGCGTGCTTACGATTGGCGCTATTTCAGACGAGTCGTAGGCCTAGTCCTGATACCACTATAGACTTGTCATTTATCGAAAATCGCAGTTCTCACTTTGTCTGGGGGGGGGGGGGGTTTCAAGAGTAAGGTGCCAGCTCAGGTATCGCTTTTGTCACTTGTCCTTGACTCAAAATTACGAAGTTCGTCACCAATTGCCCTTGTGTAACTCAGAGCGACGTTAACAAACAATAGATCAATCCGGAACTATAGAATTTTAATACTTTGTAACTAAAAGCTAATAAAATATTGGTACCTTAAATAAAATTCGTATGTAATTGATGTTTCTAAGAAGTCTACAAAATAAGGCCGGATATAATTTTAAAAAATAAAATAAGTACGATTTCAATTCCTAGAAGAGGTTAATAATGGCGAAAGGTTTCATATATGTGGAATATGGAATTTTCGTATTTCATATAATTTATTTATAATTGCTTTAATATAATTTTTATACCTTTATTGTATTTGAGATTATGGATAACTACATTAAGTTTCTTAATATAATTAAAAATTGGCGAAGTTTCTGTTTTTATTATTTCTGATTATTTTTAATAAAGTCCTTATATTTCATAGATAAATAAGGGGGAAAAGCTGAAAATGGAACAAGAAAAACTTAGCATTATTGCCGGGGTTATCCAACAAAAATTTGAATATGAAATTTCTTTTAAAAGGAGTAATAGCCTTTGCTGCTCTATATACCTAAAAAACCAGTTAATCAACCATCGAAAATGTCAGAAACGCTTTCAGTGCCAGATTAAAAAAAAAAAAAGATGAAGTGCTTTTTGCTCAATAAGATAAAGATTATGTTTCTGATTCAAAATAAGTATATATATATATATATATTAAAACAAATACATACATTGCATGCATTAAAACAAATACATGCATTGCATGCATTAAAACAAATACATACATTTTATACATTAAAACAAATAATTAATTCTTTTATAAAAGGGGCTTAAATCCATTTTTAACATATTTAGATAGGGATGTGGACGCTCGGGTGTTGTCCTCATTACTTGACCGAAGCTCAGAATTACGAGATTCGTCACCAACAGCCCTCGTGTTGCTTTAATAAACAATCGATCAATCGATCCATTTTTAACATTAAAATTAATAATATAATCTATTTGATCATTAATATTAATATATAGTTCTGAGAGTTTTAACTGAAAACATATTCTTTGAACGACAAATACTAAATTATAAATGTTTCTCTTCTTTAAAGTCCCATTGTATATATAGCAATTTACGAGTAATAGATATTTAATGTTATATCATTTGCTCATTCATCGAATCGTATTCTTTAATTAACTACTATCTTTATATTTAATCTTCCGTTGAGTTTTGTGAAAAATCACTAATATACTTATTCCAACAAATACTTGTCAATTTTCAATTTTGTAAGTATATTTCACGATTTCATCTTGTACTTGAGGTAACTGAGACCTTAAATGGCTCCCATTATCCATTTCTTAATTTGTTGTTAAAAATAGAGGGTTATACGGTGATTTCGAAGATGTATTATTTACGAGAATTTCATGTGAATAGAACTGAAGGAAATTGAATTTTTAAAATTGTAAGTGAGCTTGCTGCACAACCGAGAAAAAGAACTGTATTTGCGTTTTTCTTTAAATGGTTTTTTTAAAAGGACTCTACGCTTTCTTCAAAATCTACTTTGACTGTGGTGCTAATATTTTTGACATCTTAAATGGGGCTATTTTCTGTACAATGAACGCGATAGTGGCAGAGCCCAGTAGTCATGGTCGCGAACTCGCGTGTGTATGTGTATGTGTGATAGGGCTGCTGTAGCCTAGTGGTCAAGGTCGCGAACTCGCGGCCGGCGGTTTTCGTTTAATCGCGGGTTCGATCCTTGGCCGCTAAGGGCCCACCGTGTAGCCGGGGAAAAGTCCTCCCGTTAGCGTGGTGTGGATGTTAGGAGAGGGAGTGCCAGCTCAGGTGTCATCCTCGTCATTTGACAGTGGTTCAAAATTACGAGGTCCGTCGCCAATAGCCCTCGTGTTGCTTCTAGTGAGACGTTAATAAAAACTAAACTAAAAGTGTATGTGTGATGGTGAAATTAAATAACGCGCAAAAGAGCCGGAAGTTAAACAAGGTGTAAGTATTATCTAGACGTTTCAAAAAAAAAAAAAAAAGATAAAAATCGGTTGACTAGGAGAATCGAAAATAGAAAAGGATGTCCAAAATATATCTGGGGCGCGTCACGCGAACTCGCGACCGATGTTGTTTTCATGGAATTGTGGATTCAAACCCTGATGTAACTGAAGACCCACTGTGTAGCTAAGCTGAGGTATGTTAAATCAGCCGAAATCTTAAGTCCTCCCATTGGCGTGGTGTGGAAGTTTGGAGGGGGAGGTGCCAGATCAAATATCGTCCTATTCACTTGACTGAGGCTCAAAATCACAAGATTCGTTGCCAATGACCCCGTGTTGCTTCTAAACGGGTCGTTAATAAACAATGAAATCTATACAGTGAACATAATTTTTTTTTCTAATAAACTGCACAAATTTTGAGTATCACACAATATTTATGAAATTAAGGGAAATATGAATTATAAAATTTGAAATTTGAAATTTTTTTATTAAATATTTTTTTAGTATTAAAATTACATTCAATGTGTAGAATTTTATGTTTACAAATACTCTGAAAGTTATAAATGCAGTGGATTTTATGCAAGATGAACTAAAAGATAAGTTTGCGACTTTCAAATGAAAATACAGCTATTGATCATTACTAATTACTCATATATAATTATTTATACATATAGAATAAATTTTCTTTACATTAACAGTTACTATATATAACCAGAATGTCACAATATTATTTTGATTGCTCTTAATTTTAAAAAGTGAAGATTGTTAAACTTGGTATATTATATTAAATAAGCTTCTTTTCTGACCGAAGACATCTCATTTATCTCAAAATCTTAGATTTTTACTTCGATTCGCCTTTTGCAGTGACTAAAAGTGTTCATATTCTTACAAAATGAAGTGCCTGTGTTGTAATACCGCAGTAATGCTGGCAGTAATACTCCTTTTTTACTTGAAAGTTTGCTCATGATTTCATCATAAAGTACATTTCGTCATGTATTTGGCAGTTGTCAAGGCCTTTGAATCTTTCAAAGGTTATGGACCTGTTTCATCAGATTCCGAATGAGACAAATCACCTGACATATTATTTCTAGAGACTTCATTTCCTCAAGGAAGTTTCGTTCTTTTCCAAAACTCGTATCTAAGAGATGAGATCATCTAAATAAGGGCATGAAGTCTTGAAATTGTCTCTCACTTTAGTTAAATACATGCTTACAATAGTTTCATTGATCTTTTGAATCAATTTAAAATAAGTGAAACCTGTTCTTAGTTAAAAAATTTTTTTTTTTTAAAGTTTCCCGTATACATTTATTATGAAAATTGTAGAAACCGTATCTCAGTTTTTGTTCGTTCAATCGATTAAAATTTTTACTTTAACCCCTTAACTGTGACATATATTTCAGAAAAATGGACCAAAAATGGAAATTTTTTTGACTGTTTAATTTTGTTCTTTATATTATTGTAAAAGTTATAAAATGATTTTTATTATAAAAATACAATTTTAAATATACCCATTAATTAAAAATTAATTAATTAATTAAAATTAATATCTAACTAATTAAAAATACCTAAACTGTACTCCACATCGGTATCTGAATCGGACATTGCAAAAAAAAGAAAATTATTTTCAAAAAAACTCACTGAAAAACAACCGAAACTAAACAAGAAAGCAAAACTCTGCCTTTGATTTTCAATCCAAGTGTGTCTTAATTTATCTGACAGCACCCACATTTTTCCTCCCTTGACTGAAGTAGCAATCGGTGAAAAACTAGGACCACTAATTCTATCTATTAGGAAAATAGTGGATTAAGTATCCTAAAGTAGAAACGAACTCAGCTCGAGCTTCACAAAATAGAAATGTTAATTTTTCTCCTTCCCGAAGTCAGTTCGGGCATCACAAATTCTGCACGTAGTAGTTGCTCGAATTGGATTCGGGCGACCCTGGCAAGGGGTTAATAAATAAATTATGTAGAATTCTTAGTCACTACTGGTCAACTTTGAGATGAGGCATCAAATGTTAATATATTCTGTATAAAATTATTCAGACTACATTTTACGTTTTTCTTTTAAAAATTTCTTTCTTTCGTTTTATGGGATATAGAGCAACAAAGGCTATTATTCCAAAACTACCGTTATTTTGCTTTGATTAAAATTAAAATTAAAAAGAACTATTCTCACCATTTTTTTTTCTGACACCAAAGTTGTTTTCCAATTTTCAGAATACCTATTTTTTAAAATTGTAATCAATATGTTGACACAAAGACATACTATTATATTACTAACTTTTTATAAAATCATGTAACTAACAATATTTAATATAAATTTTTTAAAAATGCAAATACTGTTTATTTTCCTTGCAGCAAAACGGGGATAGATTCTTAAAAAATCTTTCGAACTTGGCTCTTGTTGTCTTACTTCAATCTGTGCCTCTGATGTTTTTGGTTTCTTCATTCATATCATAAAATTCTTGATAATACCTGAGAAAAAATACGAACAAGGCTTAGAAGTTACAAATCTTGTTCTTTAGGTAATTTATTTTTACATCTTAGTTGTAAAAAAAAAAGAGACGCCGATTCCTTCTACTATAGCTCGTTTTATGGTTCTTAAACTGTATAGTTCTTATGAGGCTCTTTGTCTTCAAAGCTTTTATTTGCAACACTAAAGCTTTTTTTTTCCCTAGGGAATAAAAAAAAACTCAGTATTCTTACATTTCACCAACTTTTATGACTGAAATCTTATGAAAATTCCTGTTTTGATAGCAAATGCTCAAGCAATACTGAAGGCTCTCAGTTCTACGTCAAGATATCGGGTAACATGTATCATCAAATTCATTACTCCTTCTAATAAAGAGAGATCTATAGATCTAATAGGGAATCTTATAAAAATCTCTAAAAAACCTTATGAGTTCTCAGAGAACTCTTATTTTAATTAACTTTTAAGATTGAAATGCATTGAAACTCCCTGTCTCGATGATAAACAAAAATGTATAAATGATAATAAAATCTTTTTAACTCTGGCTTAAGATGTAAGGTAAATTAATTCATCAAATCCTGTATACGATATGTAGCGATGCAATCCTTCTCCTTAGACCCAGTAAAGAATCTTGATACTTTTAATCTATTAAGGGGGCCTTTCTTAAAATTATTTTTATGTAGTTGGCTTTGCTTCATCTGTGATCCCTTATAAGAATTTAATATAATTTGCATAAAAAATTAAAAATGTAGTTTTAAAGGTCCCGATGACAGTTGATACTCATCGTTCTTCCGCGTAGATGGTAATTGGAATTTCATCAGTCAGCACACATACACATTGAATTATCAGAGTTGTGGTAGTGCTCATATTCTAATGTTCCGAACTAAACTGGCAGTATGAAACATTAGTTGTTCTCAGTCACTTATCAGTTATATTCGACAGAATGTTGCAATTAGAAACATATCGACTAAATGAAAAAAAATAAAATTTTGGAAAAAAAAATAGACGAAAAAAATTGATTTTTTTTTCCATGAAGCAAAGCTTGTAAAAAGCAAAATATTTTTTTTCCTTCACATTAATAGTATTAACATTAATTGTTATTCATATGATGAGTATAATTAATTCTCTTTTTATTTCGTCTTTGCATATTGTTGAGAGAAATATTAAAACAATTCATTCATACAAAACAATTTTTTAACTATTATAATAATTGATATCTTTAAGGTAATAATTCACACATTACAGAGTTATGTTTTAAGCAATTTTTAACATGCTTTATGCTAATAAAATATTTTTCATGAAATATTTTCGACGTTTTTTTTTTCAAAATACAGGACTCTCTCAATAATATGAGAGATATAGGACCAGAGAGCACCGCCGGATCATCGAAAACGCCAGATTACAGGAAAATGTCTAAAAATGGCTCATTTAAATATCTAAAGTTATGTATTATCGAATTAAAATTAATACAGTACACGTGTGACATTGGGCTATTTGCGAATTCCTTTTCACTAACCTCGGGGGACTCTTTATTAATTTGAATTACACAAAATTACCATTTCTCTTCCCAGCCCAAATGAAACGTGATTAGGTAAATTAGATGAAGAGAAGTTCGATAATTTTTTTGAATTAGAGATAGTGATATATAGTTGAAATAGAATTGAAATGAAGAAAAGGGAGATAGAGGATAACGGCAAGCAGATACCTAGCTATAATTTAATTGCATTAAGAGACATCGTAATTAATCTTTTGAATGGAAGGGATGCTTAGAGTCTATGTACTAATATACGAATCTATTGTTGAAGAGAAATGTTTAACCTCCTCAGACCCAAGATCAACTTTGAACTATTAATTTTAGAATAATTTGTATCAATATCGGTTCTAAATACATGAAAAAGTACTGAAAAAATTGTTAAAAAAATTATTTTTGTTTTTGAGAAATTAAGTGTCTCCTGGAGGAGATATTGGAGACATTGGAATAAAGTGACATCATAATGTTAACTTAAAATATTTCTTTAATCTTAATTTAATGAGTAATTCATAATAATTAGCATAATGAGCATAATGTAAAATTTGAACCACAAAATATTCCTGTCCGAACTGTTTGCAGAAGAATCCTAATTTCCAAAATTTATCTCATTCGTTTTTTTCTCTCTCTCTCTTTATCTTATACTATTAAATAATTTCTCAATTTTACACTCGTGAGTTCCAAAAAATGTTGTCTGCGAGTACGGGAGTTATAGTTTATCTGCCCAATACATTCGAATTCTGGGAAATTTTAAATTAGACATAGTTACAGTGATCACTAATTATGTTTCATTTCATTTTCTGACAGATACAGATTCTTTCTTGTATCCTTTAAATATCTACATTTGATGGATTCAAATAGCAATTAAAGAATACCATTCCGAGCTGAAATAAATTCTATAATTTCAGTTTCAAATCGAGTGATTTTGAATTGATCCAATGTCTCCTACAGGCTACACTGTGTTCTAAATCAGAAGTGGGAAGATTTGAGTAAGAAATTAATAATGTTATATATAAACAGCAAGTTTAAGGAATTCAACAATGTGTTTAATAATTTTTTTATTACTCAAATAATAAAAAATATGCACAGTTAGCGATGCGCAAGCGTATAATTTTCTTTCTCTCGGAAAACACCTTTTTCATTTTACCATAAATAAGCTACGAATTCAAAAAGTTCATTAAAAACTATTTTTTAGAACTACCGTCTATTAGCATTAACTAATACTGGGTACCAATGACGCCTTTTATTTGTGGTATTTTTTGTAAGTATTGTTTAGTGTCTCCTACAGACGACGCTAGGACTAAGGAGGTTAAAGCAGAAGGAGTGATTTGGTAAACTGAGATTTTATTATTAGATCATAATCTCGGATTGACTAGATAAGTGGGACTCTAGAGAGAGCGACCTTATCTATTCTTTAGTGATTAATAAAAGTATTTCGTTCTTACGTATCTTCAATTTGAGTGCAGTAATTGCTGACTGTTTAATTATACTGTACGATGTTGGTAGAATTTAATATTAAAAGGGCGTCACACAAGTAAATAAATACGTGAAATAACTCAAATTACAAAAAGCTACTGTTTTATAATGTGAGCTTACATTATTCTTTTGAAGTAGGAAGCGTAAAATAATCTATGCCTGGTCAGTATGTGTAAAAACGCCAGATTACTAGAAGGACCAGGAATCTGAAGCTCCCGATTATAGATGGTATTTATTTATCAATGCATCTTAAAAGCGAAAATAAAATTTGCAGAATTTAAATTTAAGCAAATATTTATCAATCCTTGTATGAATATATATATATTTTTTATTTAACTAAAGAACTTTCGAAAATTTGTGTGAGAAACATACTTTTTTTTTCAGTACTTGCAGGTTTTTATCATTTATGATTGTTGCGTTATTTCCTGAAGCCATCAACTCGTAAAGAGCATACAGGCAGTTAGGAATTTTCTCTTTTAATCTTAGTCTAGATTCTGTTTTCGACCATGGCCTTATTTAATGATTAGTTTTTAAAAAGGTATTACTCATTCAAATGCACATGATTTGAAGAATCATCTAAAAAACCAACAAAATCAAAAGGAAAGTAATAATAATAATACACACATTTCCCTTTCATAATTCCATTACTAGCCTTTTAAAATCCACTTTTTCTTTTGAATATAAAAAAGGTATTAAACTAATTTCTTTCCTTAACAACCGTGTAAGACGGTCTCGAAGAATATAGCGTGAAAATTAATTTTTACGACCAAGAAAAATATGTGCTTTATTCAATAAGAAATAGCATATTTAAAAAAAAATATTATATGATTTATATTGTGGATTAATTCACGAAATCATAATTTTTATTTTCCGTAGCACGCTTTTTTAAAATAAAAACGGGAAATCAGAGGAATTTACGACGAGTGCGAGAGATGAATAAATACTTTCCTTAAAACACAATAGAATCATTGTTTGTCCGTGTAATGAGATAACAGATCTTAAACGCATTTTATTAAATATCGTGTCTTACACGAGAAAATGAATGAATACATATTCTCAAATTTACTTCCTGTTTATTTCCTCTTAAAAGCTAAATGTTTTCTATCAGATCTATTCAGCCTAATTGTAATAATCACTTATTAGTTTAATATTTAAGGAAGGTGAAGCAAAAAATAACTAGAGCTGTGTAAAGTCTTATAACAGCTTGTTTCCTTCTTTCGGAAAGAGAAAGTGTCTATTGTCCCAGATCTTTATTCTCATTTCATAATTTTAGAAGGTCATTTAAGCCAGTTTTCTCGGAATTGTTTTTTAACGTGTTATTTCCGGCGAACAGGGCTCTAACAACACACCAAGGGCAGGCCTACATGGATAGGGGTCGTTTTTAGGCATACTTTCATTGGAGAGAAATCCGCATAC
This sequence comes from Nephila pilipes, assembly GCA_019974015.1. Taxonomy (NCBI): domain Eukaryota; kingdom Metazoa; phylum Arthropoda; class Arachnida; order Araneae; family Nephilidae; genus Nephila; species Nephila pilipes. The sequence continues at coordinate 479,719 of BMAW01110891.1, read as the reverse complement.
ATACTCGAGCCAAGCATCTTACAAATTATATATTTTGTGTTGAAAGCTTATCCTCGCAATTATATATTTGGAAATGTAAAAAAAATAATTTCCAATAAATTTATTTTGAATGTTGTCCGTAGATTAAATTAGCTGAAAATATCTGAAAAAATTATTCTCTGCAGAAAACACTTTTACAAATATTATTTTCAAATCTATATTTTGGGTAGTTTATTAACGTCGCACTGAGAAGCAAGACGGGGATATTGGCGATGGACTTTGCAATTTTGAACCTCGGTCAAGTGACGAAGACGACACCTGAGCTGGCATCCACATCTCTTAATTTCCACACCATGCAACTAGGGGTCTTGGGACCCCAACAGATTTTACATATATCAGCCCCGCTACAATGCGTGTCTTTAGCAGCATTAGGGCTGAAATTCATGACTCGACGAAACGCCGGCAGCAAGTCCGCGACTTTGACCTCTAGGCTACTGCAGCCACGAAAAACTTATCCTATATTTCTTAAATTACTTATGGTCGCTTCAAAAGGAATGTGATGTATGGTTTACTGTATACGGGATTTGGATAGCGGTAAAAATAATTACTTACAAAAAAGACACATTCCTTTATTTCCCCTTCTTATTTTCAATGATAAAATTTAAATTTTGCAAAATTAACAAATTGAATTTTCCGAATAAGTTCATCGTTATACGAGAGAAGTTCAAAAACTACCTGTTTTTAAAGAGAGATGGTATTGTTAAGGCAAGCTGGTGTTACCATGGTGGCCACCACAATAATCAGTCAAATGGGGCCAAAAACATAACACTAATTTATAGGTTAGTTTTGATTGGTGTCGCGACGAGTTGTGTCGTTATTTTGTACCGAGTCATTATCGTCGTTAAGATCTGGATTCTTCATTATGCAGTATATTAAAATGGATACAATAAACTCTAAGACCTCATATATTGTATCATATTGGAACACTTCAAACCATATACCAATACAGACACACTCTGTAAGAGAGTTAATGGACCTTAAATATATCAGGTTCCAAGCCCGCACGATGGCGCTATGTAGAATTAAGGAGAAGGAGATGCGTCTACAGGTCATCGAGTATTATTCTCATCACTTGACCATGGCTCAAAATTACTAGAGTCGTTGATGATAGACTTTTTTCTAAGGTGACGCAATTACATAATTAACCGATAAAAAGTCTCAAAACATAAATTTCAAACAAAAAGGAAATCTAAGTATATCTGTGTTGTAGGGATGATCCGCGTTACATATATTGAGGGTCCAAGTCCTCTAATTGACGAGGGGTGGAAGTTTGGAGAGGGAGGCTCTAGCTCGAGTGCAGTCCTCTTTATTTGACTGAACCACTTCCACTTTCAAAATTACGAGGTCAATCGACAATAGCCACAGCCAATCGAGGAGTAAGTTCGTTTCTTCACTTGTTAATTTAAATTATCTCGTCGGGACTTCTGCTGAGAGAGAGAGATTTACAACTTTGATTCTTCTGCTCCATCAATAATGAAAACTTGGGCCTGTATTTCAGAGTTGCCTTTGGCATGTTTTTGAACTCTTGGGTCCTTGAGGTAATAATTTCTGGTTCGTCTGATAACTCTCCCGAGCAGAATTAGGAATTTTTTTACATTCCTTTCTCCCAAAATTCAATGAAGCTTTTTTAAAATTTTTTAAGAATCTCCACCTCTTCCGGTGGTTTTCAACGAAGAGGCATATCTGATCTTTAAAATTCTCAAAAGTGCGAAGTTTCCCGGCCTTGACTTTTTGGATTATGGAGTTTGGGAACATATTTTTTTCTAATTTTCTTAACCTTTTAATTAAATGTATCAATTTATGTATGCAGCTTTCCTATTTCCCAAATGATTTAAATGACGCTAAATTGAAACTCCGCTTTAAATTTGGTAAGGACTCATCATCCGTTAAGTTGTTATAGACCAATTTGAACCTGTCAAACTTAGGGACAATTGTTGAGTTAGTTTGTGTTGATAGATTGTATTTCTGGGATTCATCAAAACAATATTCTTCATTCACTCTAATTTAGGTTTCAAAACATTTGTCTGTGATGAGGCAATTTTCCATTTAGATTCACGTATCAAGTACAAGAGATCTACATAATATATAGCTATGTTACTTTTATCCATATCAAAGTCGTGTTCGATAATGTAAGTTTGTCTATTTTATCTAATATTTTTAGAAATCTCCATTGTCTAATCAGTTTTCAAAAGTTTATTGATTCTTACTTAACCCCTTAACTGCCGCCGGCGTATATATACGCCTCACTCAACCGATGCGGTCACTGCCGCCGGCGTATATATACGCCTTTCCGAAGTACGATCCTTTGCATTGCGCTGCTATAAAGAAAACTACTCCCACGACCTTAGAATGCCATAAAATGACCTTGATAAGGTTTGAAACGGATTTTCTTATTTCATAGAAGAGGGGTAGGGTATTGGTAAGGGGGAATTTTCTGAAACGGGAAAGTTATAGCTGTGCAGTTTTGCTTCTGTTTCTGTTTGAGTAGGTCGTGCTTTTTTTATTCTTCTTTTGCTTCCGTTTTCGTTTATTGTGCGAAATAGGAGATCTTTTTGCGAAAATGTCTGACAGTGATGAGAGTGATTTAGGTGATTATTTTATATCATCTTCAGGATCAGAAACGTCGGAATATGATATTACGTCAGATGAAGAGGATTCTGATTGCGACTATTCTCTGAAAGACGCCCGACGTTGGGTACAACTGGATACAAAAAATTTACAGAAGAGAAGAAGACAGAAGGGGTATTATATAACAATATTTCGCCACCTGTTGGATATGGCTATTTGGAATGCCTTCATCTTACGGAAAAAGAAGCTTCCAAACATTGACAATTACGATTTCCGAATGAATTTGGTGGAACGCATATTAGAAAAATTCCATGTTACCACACCACGATCTGTCATTTAGCAGAAGTTACAAAACGATTGTCCTTTACGACTTACAGGTAGACACTTTCCGGACTTAGTACCATCAACGTCATCAAAGAAAAATGCATCGAGAAAATGTATTGTTTGTTCAATCGCTATCAATGCAATGAATGTGATGTTGGTTTATATGTTCGACCTTGTTTTAGGAAATATCACACAGCAGATTAGTTATAACATCTGTTTGATTTCACTGTTATTTTATACTTTAAATTTTGTACATTTTTCTTTCATTTTCTTTTTTCTGTGAAATTAAAAAGGTTTTATGTTGCAAAACGCACCTCTTTTTTCCCTCCAATACACCGCATAACTACGCGCGCCTGTATGAAAAACGGTGGCACTGGGGAGCGTATCTCGTTAGTTTTCCTCGGCAGGTAAGGGGTTAATAAATAGACTTGTTATTTTTGTAATACTAATTTCACGATAAAGAATCTAACTAATCAATGCTGTCTACTGGGTTCGGTACTTGCACTCGCTCTGCGGAATATATTCAATTTTAAATAGTAATTGCAAAAACGTTTTAATTCAAGCTTTGGGAGATGATGTGACAGTTCTTTCTCTGGAAATTCCAGAAGAAATCTGGAGCAAAACACCAATATTTTAATTAATCTTATTGCTGAGGTTCGAGATTTCGATTTCAGAAAATAGTTGGGATTGGATGCCGTTGCCGTGTAGTGGGGGCTGATACACTATAAAATCTGTCGAGGTCCCAAAACCTTCCATTGACGTCATGGGGAAGTTTGAAGAGGGAGGTGCCAGTTTAAGTGATGAACTCGTCATTTGACCTCGGCTCAAAACTATGAGATCCGTCACCAATAGCCCTCGGGTTGCTTCACAGTGCGACGTTAATAAACAATCCCCTACATACTGGATGTCCGCTAATCCGTAACTAAGGAGCTCGTGATTGCTGTGTCTTCAACAGATATCCAGGGCCGCGGTAGCCTAGTGGTCAAGGTCGTGGACTAGCGGCTGGCGGTTATCGTTCAGTCGCGGGTTCGATCCTTGGCCGCCAAAGACCCGCCGTGTAGCCGGGGCTGATGCACGTTAAATCTGTTCGGGGTCCAAAGTCCTCCCGTTGGCGTGGTGTGGATGTTAGGAGAGGGAGGTGCCAGCTCAGGTGTCGTCCCCGTCACTTGACCGTGGTTCAAAATTACGAGGTCCGTCGCCAATAGCCCTCGTGTTGCTTCTAGTGCGACGTTAATAAAAACTAAACAACAGATATCCAATATTTTCAAACTAAACAATTCCTACATCAAAATTTGTAAATTTTATAAGCACTTACGTGTTCTGATTGAACGTCAGCACTCCTGGTAACCCGACATTAAATATCTTAAAGAAAAAAAATTATAATATCTCACTAAATAATAACAGGGTTTCAATATTTTTTGCCGGGGTTCCCCCGATTCACCTTACCCTAACATTTCGTTTCTTAAATATCCAATTTGGACGCTGTATAATCTAAACATTTTTAAATCTAATTAATAATATCCCGTTCGAATCATATATTTCACTAAGAGCTGCTAGTCCTGAAAAACAAATTCTTTTTCTTAACAGATTTTCGGGGTCCTCCAAGTGGGAAATTTACACCGACGTATCAAGGATTGGATTCGAAACTAGATTCGCCGTGTCTTCCAACAGGGGGTCCTAAATAGGTTCTACATGTTTAAACTGAATCTTATAATTTAGTATTCCAGGGAGATCTGTCGGCTACCGTATTTGCCGTATTGTGGATCGTTTGACATAATTTCAAAGTTACTATTTATACCACACTTTATCATCCACATTTTTTTCTTCTACAGAGCACTAGAAATAAATCAGCTTCAGTTAAAACTTTTTTAATGAAAAATTAGTAACTTATTCTGATTTTTACAAATAATATTGTATAGTATATACAGTGGATCCCTAAGTTCAGTATAAACCTTCTTGTTTCGACGTTAAAAGTATAAAAAATTAATACTGAATATTTATATAAAATTAATATATATCTAAATGATAAAATACATTTTTTGAGAAATGTACTAGACGTGGAAACAAGTATGAAACCCTATTAATAAATTATTACTTAATTCTTAAGTAGAAACTACAACGTATTAAGTCACACAACACATGATACACCTGGCATAACTTTTAAATGAAAACATAAAAGACAAATTAATAATTTGGTTGCACACCCTTTCGAATTAATGACGGCTTCCAGACGGCGTGATATCGATTTTACTAGATTTTGGGTTATTTCATTTGTGATTTTAGCCCATTCTTCTCTTAATACAGTTTTTAAATGGTCTTTACTCGTGATATGGTGCTTTTGGACAGATTTTTCCAACTGTGACCATAAATTTTCAATTAGAATCAGGGGCTTGTGATGGAGTATGCAACTGCGATCTACAATTGTACAACAGCCACAACTGAATAGTTTTAGCTGTATGCTTATGATCATTATCGTGTTGAAAAATGAAACGCAATCCTAAACCCATATTTTAAGCACTTTAGTTTAAAATTAATTTTCAGAATGTTAAAGTATTGAATTTTGTCCAGTATTCCATCAATAAACACTAAACTTCCCACATCATTGGCTAACATACAGCCTCATACTAGTAAATAGCCACTTCCATACTTGACAGTAGGAATGGTGTTTTTAGGAAGCAACTTACCGTTCGGCTTCCGCCGAACATAGCATCGCTCATCACTTTCACAAACATTTAATTTGTTCTCATTACTGAATATAACTTGTATTCAGAATTCTGTAGACCTTGAAATATAATTTTCAGCATATGAAAACATTTTCGCCTGGTTTCGTTTAGAAAAGAAAGGTTTCCTCTTGGCCACATGACCATTAAAGTCTGCTTTCCTGAGTACTCTTCTAATTGTTTCTGCAGAAACAGGTCTTTGTACCATAATAGAAGTGGTTGCAGAAATTTTTGAAACACTCACTTTTGGAGTTTCGGCCACTTTTCGTAGGACCCCCTCTTGGTTCTGTCATCCAGGATCTCTTTTGGTCCCCTTCCAGGAATATTTTAACATGTTTCAACTCTTCATACTTTTTGATGATTTTTGAACACATCCGTGACTTAGTTGAACTAATTTTGAAATTTCTCTAAGAGATTTACCTTCTTCAGCAGTTTTAACGACCAGCTCTCTAATTTGAACTCAGTTTCCGTTCTGGAACCCATTTTAAAGATTAAAAACTAATATTTCTACAAGGAAATTATACGTAAAAATCTAAATCTAATGTCAGAATTAAACGCAAAATCTTTAGTAAAATAGTGGTAGCTAATTTATCAGGTTGTGATCATTTTTTTACAAAGTGTATACTGAATTTTGTGACATCAGTTCGTGTCATTTAGTCAAAGAATGCAAATAATCTTATTATTATATTAGTTTCATGTTTATTTTTTGGATAAATATTTTATTTAAGGAATGATTTATCATTTCCTATTAAAAAATCCTATGCATAAAACTTTTTAAAATATATTTGTATTTTCAAAGTAAGGAAAGAGAGGTGTATACTAAATTTTGGGAGCCACTGTGAGTTCGGGCACACGTCGGAGACAATTGTATTGAATTGCAGATTCATTTACAATACCCACTGTAACTGATGGTGAGGGAATAATTAACTGGATGGACTAAATATGGAACTCCATCCCATAGTTAAGATTTACAAAAATTAGCTTGTTCCTGTCTAGGTTCAGACCCACACAGGAGATTATTTCAACAAAATTGCAACGAAAACTAATGTCCCTATTCCTCGGCCTCACATAGTTAAAATTAAAAAATATAAAAACACATCTCTCTCTGACTGGGGGAGTTCTAGTGGTCAACTCTTATTACCGGTATTAGAGTTCAGTCCTATATTTGAAAATTAATTTTTTTTATACAATTCAGGTTTTATTAAACCTTTCTTAACCAGTTCCCTTATTTCTTATATAATTTGTTTTAATTTGAAAAATACAAGTTTTTGGTTTTGTGGCATTGTTTTAGATGCTTACCACTACGTTTTCTCTTGCCTTTTTACTAAAAGTTTTCACTTAAATTATATTATTGTCGAAGCAAAACTTATTTGTCTTAAGTCCGTGTATGAAAATTCCACAATTTACATTTCAAGCTAAAATCCTGTATTCTTGCGGCTCATAAAATTATTTAACATTTTTTTTAATTGCTTTAATTTCTTATTACATTTTATGGGCATTTAAATTTTCCGTATTCTTTTTAATTGTGTACTTTGTATACATGTATTTTTGTCTAATACTTCATTTTTTGTTTATAAGTTTTGGGCATATTTCTTTCATTTCTTTTTTTGTATTGTGCCATTTAACCTATTGTGGATCGCCTGTAATGCATTTTATTTCCGCAAGAAAATTCGACTATTAATTTTTTTTATCCTAGTCTCGTATATTTCCAGCTCAGTTAAGATATAAGGTAAGCTTTTACATACTTTTACAATTGGCAAATATATAATCTCTTTCATTATTTGTTTCAACAAGTACAGCTATATCTTAAGCTTTCTTATTAAAAACTTTTCTTTGCCAATAAATGCTGAGTGCAGGGGTGATTGTCTTCCAGGAGGCCAGTTTGTAGTTCTAAACCTTTTTGGATGAGGCCTATTCCCTTGGGCATTCCACAAATAGCACTTGTTTTGCCTCCAAGAGTGTTGTTAATTAGCAATCCCTCCATCAATAAATCTAATATTTGGAAAAACGAAATAGAGTTTGTAAGTCGAATAAATTGGGAAAATCCTTTATTGCTCTATATACCATAAGACGAGCCAATCAATAAAAGTCGAATAAACAATACCAGAAATATAAAAATTTATAAAGCAGAGGTAGACTACTATGATCGAATGGTGTTGGTTCCCAAGTACAAAGTGGCCGTAATCGCACAGCGTTCACGGTCGCCGACTTGCGGTCTAGGTTGTTTTTGTCAAGCCCTGATGCCTCTAGATCCGTTGTTTTACAGGGTGGATCATGATAAATCAGTCGAGGCTCATAGTCTTCCCTTTGACTGATGTGGAAGTTTGGAGAGAGAGGTGCCCGTTTAGGTGTCTTCCTTGTCACTTGACCAAGGTTCAAAATTACTGGATCCGTCTCTTACGTCCTCGTGTTGTTTCTCAGTGCGACATTAATAAACAATCCCAAGTATAAAAACGAATTCTGAAAGTGCATATATTGCTCGTCTATAATACTTTTATGAATTTTTCCTCTTTCTTTAACTTCTGAGTAAGAGGTAAACAATTTTTTTTTATTTATCCGTTGGATTTTGGTTGGTTCACCAATTTCAATAATTTCTTATTATTTCGAATACCTGAAGGAGACTCAACCGAGTCACTCTACATTACGGGTAAAAGATTTTGATGACTAAATCCCCATATTGAATGAAGCCATGATAAATATAGCCCCTTCCAAGCTTTTTAGAACCTTTAAAAGCAATAAAGAGATCATAATAAGACTGGGAAATAGGGAAATAACGAAAATTGCTATTTTTTTGGAAAAATAACGGAAATCTTGCATATTTAAAACAAATCTCCAGCTTCTACAGTCCGAAATAAAATGCAAGATCTCCAGACATGATAATATTTCAAATATACTCTATTACACGCACGAAGAAGAAAAAGAAGGAGTTGTCCGATGGAGACAAAATTTAGAGAATAGGAACACTATGTACAGAATAAAAAATGATTAAAATTTCAGAAAAATTAAATGATTTTTTTCAGAATAGCATAGTTACAAAGTAACGAACTCAATAAGGTGTTCACTCATCTCTAGCTTGGATGCAAGCTGCTACAGAACGTGGCTTAGAGTGATAAAACTCTCTGATGGTCTCCTGCGGTATTTCTCGGCAAATTTGCTCCAATTGTTGGGCTAGGTCATCAATATTTCCTGGAAGATGCAGTTGCCTTCCCATCCTATCCCAGACATAATTGATTGGAGAGAGATCTGGCTGGCCAAGGAAGTGTTTGTCTTATCACAATAATTTTTTCTGAATTCTGGTTCCCATTCTTTTTTTAATAGAATGACTTACAAACTTTCAAATGCATGTTTTGATTTTATAAGTATTATGAATTTTTTAATACTCTTACAAATGTCTCTTTTTAAGTAAATTTTAAAGTTAAAAATAACTAACAGTTTTAACTAATATTTCAATAATTTTCTCTAATAAACTTTGCCACCATATAAAAACGTTGTTTTTAAAAACGTTTGTTTTTATATCGAATTATTTATTAATATATTTAAAACAACATTAAGTTCGGTTTAGTAGTGAAAGTAAGTAATAAGTAATAATTATAAATAAAGTAAATAATTAGTGAGTGCAATATAGTTGTTTTGTCATTCTTTGTTAATAAGCTTTTAAGTTGTTACTAAGTTGTTTTGTCATAAGTTTGTTTTTGAATATAAAATGTTTTATGTTAGATAATTTTTAGCTATGTAGATTGTTTTAATTGAGTTTACATCACCCACAAATGATTCGTGTCATGGTACAAAATGTGTTCGAAGATAATGATATCTCTCTACTGAATATTTTTTGCGTAATGACACTTCTAAATTTTCAGAGATATGTGTGCAATTATTTTAATACTAAATGAAAACTCTTAAAATATAAGAATGTATCTAAAATAGCAAGACAAATCTCTTTGTCATCACAATTCAGCATTTATTAAAATAATTATAATGAAGTTTGTACATTCAAAGGCGGTACATGAGACATGAGATTCCCTTCCCTTAAATGAGAAGAGTGACTGGTCGTGAGTGCATAACATTCGAATGATGAGAAGAGTGACTGGTCATGAGTCGAATTTTAAGTGTGCATAACAATGGGCCTACACAAGTCTTGAAATTTAAATGACTACACATCACAGAAAAAGTGTATAAATCTCTTTATTTTATAATAAACAAAATCAGCGTTAATTGCAATTGCGATACATAAATGTACTTGTAGGGTGGCCAATGAAAAAGGCTGTTGGAAAACAAAAATACATTTAACGAGCTCTTAGGATCTTTTCACATGAAAGATGGCCGACTGCACCACTTCTTTCGAGAGTGGGTGAATGAGAGTTCAGGTTTATGGCGCAAGAACCAAATCTGGCTATGCAGCGTCAAGCAATGTGTATCTGTGATCTAGATATTGGAAAATGGTAAAATTCGGTTGACAAGAAGGGTAGAGAATAGGGAAGGATCACTAAGGTATCCCGCGGGCACGTCACTTGCGTTTACCAAAGACAACAAATCTAATGGGAAAGAAAAAAAGATCCCCATAAGGGTACCTCGAGATAATTATGCCTGTACTTACTTAAAGATGGTAAGCTCTCATGGACCCCCAGTTCTTTCAAACCAAGTGGGAAGATTCAGAATTATGTTACGCCAAGAGTTACTAAGATGAAAATATCATCAGTATTTTCTCTGAGTTTGAATAATTGATAATCCATTGCAGTTGAAAAAGTCAATGAATTTTTTTACCTTACTGGAAATCATACGTAGACATTTTAATCGTCAAAGGATGCTTTCTGTAACTTACAAAAATAAAATAAAAAAAATGAAAAGTCATGACTTTTCTTAACCCTTCAATTTTTCAGCCATCTTAAAAAGTAGTTTATATATTTATTATTCATACGGAAAAAATGTAATTAAATCGTATGTCAATGAGTTAAACTAGACCATTTTACTGTGTGTTACAAGAGAGCAGAAGGAGGTTATAAATAAATCAACTAAAAACGAATTTTGTCAGGTACTCAATGAATTAATTGCATTGGATATATGATGTTGACTGCCGATCTAAAAACTGAAAATTTGCATAAATAACCATCCCCTTAAATTAGAAAGGAATAAAAGACTGACAAGTGACGTGGAAATTCCATCTCATCAAAAGCTTTTACCATTTCATCTGGATGTTATTTTTGAAACTATTGAAGCGGCGCTAATTCTCTACCAGTTCGAGTGACTGACACTTTTCGATTCCGTCATGGGGATAATTACGTCCGTGTGATGACGTTATACAAAATAAACTTCGTGTACATAAAAATAATTTTCTTTTTAAATTCGGCTCTAGCTTTCGCTTTGAATCCACTACCCTGCGTCATAAGTATTGTCTTTATTATTCGAGAGGTCAATACACAACTCAAAAGATGAAAAGATTCTTGCATTCATTCAGGGAGTGAGTAGGAGATAAAAAAAGAGTGTTCTGTTGTTCATTTGTAACTTAAAATGTCTGATTCTCATCGAGTCATGTTTAAATTTGTGACTTTATGGCAGACAAACTAGTTTGCTTTATTTTAGTTTCTAGAACTTTCGAAATGTCTGGGATTATTTTAACAGACCATTTACCTTCAAATATTGGAGGAAACTCATAAATTTAGCAGCAAATAACTTTGTTTCACGTAAATAAGACGGAGTTATTCGAAATGAATCATCCGATTTCAAAATTCTATATTTTCAAAAACAAGGGATACAGAATGATGAGTACTACATGGATACAAAGGAAAAATATAGAAGTTTTATAATGGGAATAATATATATATATATATATATATATATATATATATATATATATATATACAGCCTTCCTATATTCGTCTAGATACTATTTCACGAAAGCTGTTTTAGAAGCTTTCGAGGGAGCTACCTTGCAGTTGGATCGGTCGCAAGGTACCAGATTACTTGATGTTACAGAGCTGTTCCCTCGATAAATGATTCACATGTTTAATCAACTGATACCCCATACAATTTCTTCCTTTTGCAGTTTGTTAGCGATAAAGTGCATGTGCCACCAATGCCTACAAATTTAGGTGAGCTTATACAACGGATTTCTGCTGTTTTACAAACAGTTACCACTGACACTTTACAACGTGTTTGGCAGGAATATACATATCGAAGTGACATACGAATATCTAGATAAAGTTATATAGAACCCTTGTAAAAACATTACCATATTTTCCCTTTGCATTCATGTATTACTTATCATTCTATGTTGTTCATTTATGAAAATATATAGCATTTTGAAATCAGATGGTTTATTTTGAATAACCCTGTACATAGTACATATTTCTTATAAACTCTTCGGTATTAATATACTGAAATAGAGGCGAGTCATGTTTAAATTTTCGTACACTGCATGGAAAACAAACTCGATTGTTTAAAAGAATATTTATCAAACTTTTAAACTTCAAATATTAGGGGGGAAATTTAATTCATAAGAAAATACCAATAAAATATAACTTGTAACACTTTAATTTAGCGCTATCTTCCATGTACTATTAAATAGTACCCAGATGGTGCCACATGTTCTTTTGGTTAGGAGACAAGCGCAAGCACGATGGAGAGAGAGACTTTTTAGCAGAATGATGGAGTGATGTTTGTGAATCTGTGTTTTATATATGTTTTGTATCCTGTCTTATGTTGTGGAACGTCTCAAGTATTAAATAATATTTGTTCCTGAAACCATCCCGGCAGTTCATTATTTAGTCCTGAAATAATAACAACATTGGAGAGATACAAACTTTATTTCGTATAAATAATATATCGTACAATTTTCTTATAGTCTCTTCGGTGCTAGTGTATCTAAATAGGCAAGAGTCATATTTACATTTTTTGTAGACTTCAGGGCAGATAAACTCGACTGCTTTATTTTAGTTTCTAGAACTTATGAAAAATCTGGAATTATTTTATCAAACTTATGACATTGGGCTATTCGCGGTTTCTCTTCACTAACCTTGGGGACTTTTAATTGAGATTGATTGCTTTCGCTAAAACAACCTTTGCCCAACCAAAAATGAAACGTGATACGTAAAGTTATTATGTAAAACAGTTAGGAATGAAGTGAAGTGGTTGAGTTAAGAAATATATAAACTCCGTCTGAAGGAGTAGAGAATCTGAAAGAGACGCTGAAAGGGTAGAGAGGTTGAAAGAGAGGCTGTAGGAGAGGTGAAGCTGAAATGATAGATAAGTGGAAGGAGGAATTAAAGATTGAAATAGAGGGTTCGAGTAAAGATTCTTGCTGGAAGTATATTTGCTGTTGTTCTCAACGGTTGATCCAGAGTCTGAGTTGCAGTCGAGGAAGGATTAGTGGTAAGAGTCTGTTAGATTACTATTGGTGGGTTGAACTAAGGTATTAGAAAGCTTACCCTGGAGAGCATAGGCAGTTGTTGTCATAGTAAATATATGTTAATAAAGTGTTGAAAGATTGTTTTGGTGATTCTGTAATTATTTGTGTCGTAGTGTTTAGTAATTGAATCTAGTGATGGCACAAGATGAAGCCCGAGTCCGGAGGGGGTCACAAACTTTTCACCTTGAAATATTAGTGAAAAAAATCTCAATTTCTAAAATAATACCAATAACAAATTTATTTCATGTAAATATATCGTATGGATTCTATTAACCTCTTCGTTTTTAATGTATCCAAAAAGGTACTCTGATGAAACAATTATATAAATAAAGTTTATGAAGAGTGTTGAAAATAAATACCCGTCTAAATATGCATGAAGTTAAACTGTCCTTTTAAGCCATAAAAGGCAAGATATAAGTATTTATTAAGGTAATTTTAATGGAAATATCGAAAAAATGGACATATTCTAAAGAAAATCCCCCCCCCCATAAAAGAAAAATTAATATTTAGGTAAGGGACAAATAAATAAAGAGTTATGTAGAGTTAACTCTCTTCTAAGGGTTATAAAAAGAGTTAATCTAATTGTTAAATGTAGTTACAATAATAACTCTTGCATTTAATGAATGAAATATATATTTTTATTGTTGATATTTATACGTTAATTGGTTTTTAAAGCTCTAGAATGCTTTATAATATTTTAATATTTAAGACAAAACTTAGTTAATTGAAGAATTTAATCCACTTTTTTTGCTGAGAAAATATCAGGTTGATTATAAAATTGCTTTATTGCCTCAGTTAAAATTTTGGCGTAGAACTTCTATATGCAAACATTTTCTGAAAACGGACAAAATGTATTTCTTTTGTCAGATGATGGTTAACAAATAAGAATATAGGATTCTATGATGTACTTACTGAGGTAAATATTTTTTAAAACTAAAAGGTAGCGAAAAAAATTTATTTATAGTTTATACGGTAGTTTTGAAACATTACTTTAGCAGTCGAAATTTTTGATAAATTATAAAGTGGCTATTTTTCGGGTTTGAAAGTGATTAAATATATTAATTTTTTGTAAATTAAGAGTTGCAGTTATGCATCTAAATGTTTCTAAAAGTGTTTAAGCCTCTAGCAGAGATTAATTGATATTTTCTCGCACAAAAAATTGATGAAATTTATTCATTATTTAGATTCAAAATATGAATGTTAAAAAATTTAAGAAATTGATTAATATAAAGGAATTAAGGTTTAAATAAAATTCCTGATTTTTCGATGTGTCTCAAAATATATTTGATAAAAAAATAACTTATACTCTATATTTTTTATAGGATTATTTGATTGTGAGATGGCTTATAAAACAATAATGAAAGAAACTAGTTTTTTTACATTAAATGATACTAAAAATTTTGTGAAAAGTAAAAAGTTGAGGTCTTAAGAAATATCTTTAAAATTCTGTTATTATATATATTTAGAAAGAGAGAGAGAAGGGATATAAATGTGTGTGTGTATTAATCCGAATTCGGTCATAGATTTAGTATTCCTTTTTTTTTTGTAAGCATCTATGAGTGTTATTAAGACCTTAAGTTAATCACATTAAGTAGGCTTATTATCTATGTATGACCAAAATAATGTAACCGATATTTTTAATTTTTTTTATTCTTTAATACATTTGACATATTTACTCATATTTATTTTTCATACATTGACGATTTCTGTAAATCCATGACGCCGCGGTAGCCTAGTGGCAATGGTTTCGGATTCGTGACCGGCGGTTTTCGTTCAGTCGCGGGTTCGATCCTTGGCTGCCAAAGACCCTCTGTGTAGCAGGGACCGAGGCACGTTAAATCTGTCGGGGTCCAAAGTCCTCCCGTTGGCGTGGTGTGGATGTTAGGAGGTGCCAGCTCAGGTGTCGTCCCCGTCACTTGACCGTGGTTCAAAATTACGAGGTCCGTCACCAATAGCCCTCGTGTTGCTTCTAGTGCGACGTTAATAAAAACTAAACTAATTCCGTAAAACCATTATGCTTCTGAAATAAATTTACTATAAGTACACTGCTCACCACCCAAAATGCAACATCATGACGGAAGCGTCCAAGCAACGTGAAATTTTTACCATATGTATACTGCGACAAAATATACAAATGATTAGAATTTTAGCCCAAACGTACATCATGGGTGCCTGAAGCGCCACCAAGCGCTGTTGAAAGGCGTAACAGAACGGTTGTTTTGCGTGAGAAAGTTCAGTATGCCTTGAATATGAATTATCCATCCCAGAAACAGATAATCGTGTCAGACGTTACAGTGATGCTAATCTGTAATCGATGGATGCAGGAGGAAACGATTGACCGATGGTATCAATTGTACCCGCTTCGCCGTACCACTATCCGGGATGGCAAGTATATTGTGTGTATGGCAGGGAATGTTTGTTCTACAACACCAGGATCAATATCACAACAAATGTTGTCTGTTGTACAAGGATCTGTGTCCGCTCGTTCTATTCGTTGTCGTTTACAGCAAAGTGGAACGTCCAAAAGGCTTCAATTGCGATGAATGCTTTTGTCTGAAAACCACAGGGATTTACATCTGCAATATGGCATTGAACGGCGGGCATGGACAACCGAATAGCAAGATATTGTATTTATAGACAAATCGCACTTCTACCTGCAACACCACTAATGGTGGAATAGAGTGTGCAGAAACTGTGAAGATATACAGTTAAATTGTTACCTTATGAATCGCCATCCTGCTCTTGGTATTAACTTTTGGGATGTTATTGGATTCTACTCTTTCACCCCTTAGTATGCATTCTCGGTAAATGATCAACCCATGCTATATCTCTGAGATTTCGGAACTTGTAGTCCTCCCTCACCATCAGAGCTTATCTGCAGCCACATGGAGCATGCAATGTTCAAGATTTCTTTGCCCATCAGATTGAATTGCTGACTTGGTCTACCTATTCTCTTAATCTATCGAACACATCTGGTCGATGATTGGAGAACGACTCGCTTGACATACACTCTCCACCGCTACTTTAAATCAACTTTACCAACGTGTGGATGTAATTTGGACTGCCATAAATACAACGAGATATCCAAAATATCTTTCATTCAATACTGAGGCGTGTATGAACAATTATTGCCTGCCTTGGTGGCAAAACTAAATACTGATTTCATTATCTTCCTTATCTTGCAAAAGGCTGAGATTTCAATTCACTGTTGTATTGTGTTTTATCTTTGTAATAAGTTTGATTTTGATATTTCTTATCCTTCTTGATGTTGTACTTTGGATGGTCAGTAGTATTTAAAAATATAACGTTACGAAACGTCAATAATCGGCTTCTGTAGGAACCATCGTAAGATGAGTAAGAAAAATCCAATTTGTAAGAGTTTGAAATCTTTATTACTTATTTCTATAGTTCATGGAAAAAGTATTCTCCATCACGCAAGTATTAAAAGTTAGAACAAATTTTAAGCAAAAAAAAGAAGGGAGCAAGAGTAATTGTTTATCGAAAATTATATTTATTGAGAAATCTGAGAAAAAATTAAATTACTCAGTGTCTCTATTATTAACTGTCATTCAATACATTACATTGTACTTTTCAGTTAAAAATGACAGAAACTGAGCAAACTCCTTAAAAATATTTTAATACTGTAGGAAAACTCTTTATAAAAGTAGTTGGAGTTTAACGACTCCAAAAACCAGTTCAACAATTGTATCCATATATGTAGAGATGGTTTCGAATCGACGAATCACGACGGTGCTTCTTTTTTATATTTGACCAATCACTTCACACTTTCCAGCTTCATCCATCATGATCTATTTTTTACTTCTGAAATACCTGTCATTGAAGAAGCGTCAGAATGTGCGTCTAATTAGAGTATGAAAAAAAATTTAATTATTTTCAGATTCGTCTTGTATCTTGAATTATGTTTTATCCATAATTCTTCTTTTCTTCCTTTCATCACAGATGCATTGAAATGTCTAGAAATAATAATCTAATAATATAGTCTTGAAATGTTGATTTGACGTTTTCTTGGATGTTATCTTATGGGAAAATAAAGTGCTTCATAACTGTTTTATTATACAAGTACTGACTACAAAAATCTGAAACTGGTATTTTATAACTCCTATAAACCAACACACATAAACAGTGATATAATTAAATGTATTAAAAACTTATTTAAAATCAATAGCATATTCAACAAAATCTTAAATAGGGAAAGTTACTAGTGTGGTACAAATAGAGCCAGTTTTTGACAATGGGTGATTTTGATACGGGAAATTGGTTCTACTGTTGTGTGATGACATCAGTTGAACTTCGTCAAACAAATGTGATGATGATCTGTAGTTTAATTTTGACTGGGCAAAAAATGGCAGCCAAAAAAAATTTGATTGGTGTCGCCTCAAATTGACACCATCGATGACATCTGGGTTTATCATTATACATCGGAAAAACCAGCAACAATCAAAACAAAAGGTTTTTTCCAGTGAATCTATTTCAAAGAAGATGAATATGGGCTCATTGATCGGAAAGGGAATGGCAATGAGTTTTTGGGATGTGTGAAGGGCATCATTGGATAATTTATTAATTGGCTTCATGGGATATAGTGCAACAAAGGCTATTATCCCCTTTAAAATATTCTTTTAATTGAATAGATATCAAAATATTCGAATACTCATGGACTTCTTTGGGAAAAAAAAAATCAAAGGACAATAATTATTTCAAAACATTAAAAATGCTATATGTTTAATTTATGCTAATTGACGTTTTTAAGCCAATCGTATGAATCGAAGTTTATACAGCATAAATGCAAAACAAAAAAAATGCACGTAGGAAAAACTTTAAAAAATATCTGCATTTTCCATAAGAGTTGATTTACAATAGCTTAGTTATTTTCCATATAATTTAATTTATCCATTTCTAAATCTGGACTATGTATCTTCTCTTACAAATCCAGAATTGATTCATGTCTAATTTTTTTCTGCTGCTTAGTTAATAAATAAAACAATAGCTAAATTCCATTCTTATTTATTATTATTTGATTTTTATAGGAAATTTTCAAACCAATAATATAAAATATTTGAATAGACTCATTGATCTCAGTTGTTTCCTTCGATTAACAAAGTAATTTTTTGTCTAATATAAACTAAGCAATGGGAGGGGGAGGGTAGAGTCAGGATTGTAATGGTAAGTTTCCGCGCATTATAGTCCGTTTAATTTATTGCTTTTTACCACCGCGCTTATATTAAGCAATGCGATCGCAATTGGAGTGACGCGGACAACATCTAAGCTGGCTCCTCATTCTCCAAACTTCTAATTAGTTGCGATAATTGAGTGGTCAAGATCGAGGGGTCAAGGTTGGTGTTGTTTCCGTCGAGTCATAGGTTCCAGTCTTTAAACCACAAAAGACGCGACGAGTAACGAGACTGATCAAAATCTGCATCAGTCCTATTAATCTTCCACAATAAGCTAATGATAAGCTTCAAGTCTTCTCATTAACTTATTGTGGAAGTTTGGAGAGGGTGTGCGAGCTCGTAGGTATCGTTCTCGTTACTTGACTGAGGTTTAAAATTATGAGGTCCGTCGCCAATAGCCCTCTTGTTACTTCAAAGTGTATCGTTAATACATAATCAGCTCCATTCTTCCACAGCATCTCAAAGCGAAGACTTTGATCCTCAACAAATTTAACGTGCTCATCCCTGCAGCAGGAAGGGTCTTTAGTGGCATCTGGAATCGAACCCACGACTGGATGGAAACAACGCTGGCCATGAGCTCAGGAGCATTTCCAATCAGCTACAACGGTCATATTACAGTCGGGGATTTTGATTTAACAAAAGAGGGTTTAATAGCCGATGTCAGTCCATATCCCAAAAAATAATTCATTC
Organism: Nephila pilipes; assembly: GCA_019974015.1. NCBI lineage: Eukaryota > Metazoa > Arthropoda > Arachnida > Araneae > Nephilidae > Nephila > Nephila pilipes. Next base: position 460,787 of record BMAW01110891.1, on the reverse strand, counting down.
AAATTGTCGTAAGGAATAATGGGAATTGATACATGTGTGATATGGACTGTCTCAAAACTTTGTGCATTTGTGTGTGTCTGTGTGGAGGGCTGTAGAAGCTTTGCGAGCGAAGAAACAGGCAATAAGTTATTCCCGTCATCTGACTATAGCTCAAAATTATTATATCCATTGCCAGTATTCCTACTATAATTCTAGAATTGCATAGTTAGAAAAAGAATGCTTACATGAAACACTTACAAGTTCAGTTGAGAAATTTTACTTGTTTAAAAGTATTCGCAGAAAGCAAAAAGAGAAAGAAAAAAAATTGGGAGAAAAAATGTTGAGTTAAAAATTATATTATGGAATACAGATCTTTTCTCTAAAGAAATATTAGCCTTATTGTACAAAATAGTAAAATTCCATTGAAATAATAAATTAAAAAAGCATTATTAAACTGGGAAAAAAATTTCCTTGAAATTAGGAAAAATAATTATTTCTACTACTATATTTCCATTTTTTTTTTAAAAAAAATTTAAACTGTACTTTTAGTTTGTAGCTGCTAGAGAAGAAATTTGACATCTATAGGATTTAGAAATAGTTACTAATAAAAATTAGAAAATTGGTTTTGAAATATAGAGTGGTCACCGTCGAGTTGTGGGTTTGAGACCAAATTCCAGTGAAGTTCTCTCGAGCAGCTGACATGATGCATGTTAAATCTCCCATCCCTTAGCGCAGAGCTGTTCAACCTTTTAAACCTTGGGGAACCCTTTGAGCTTACCATTTTCTTGAAGAAAACTCTTCATCAAAGAGAAGAAAAAATAGGATATCAAACCCTTATCCTACTGAAATTTACAAAATTGTTATTACATCTCTATTTTATTACAAAAGAAATAAATAAGTCTTAATAGTATTAATAAGATAATGAATGGTAAGCTAGTTAATGGGTATTTGGGGGGGGAGGGGTTTCTAAAATATATTCCATGAATAATAAACAAAAACAACAATATTTTAAATCATAACAAATTAATAAAAGGAAAATTTTTAATGACGTGGCAGAGATTGTCTTTTATTACAAAGTACTTTTACGCCTGGAATAATTGTTGAAACCTGTAACTTAATTCAGCTTCCAATCTGCTTCTGTGTTTTGTTTTTGTAGCAGCGTACAAAAAAAGTTATTTTTCGCATTCATAAGTTGAAGCATATGACATTAGATGTTCCATAGCTCTTTTGGCAATTTCGGGATTTTCCTTACTAATGTCAATCCAAAAATACATAATATCAACTTGACTAAAATTTAGTTTCAGTTGGGGTGTCAGTCAATATATCAATTTGTTCTCATTCTTTTATTGGGAGTTTGGAGGGGTCACTGTCACGAGAAGTCTTTGGATCTAAGATAATTTTTCTTTTTTGATCAGGAAAATATTCATGAAATGTTTCTTTGCAGGTCTGATAAATATTGGACGAAATTAATTTTTACATTTTATTGGGATAAGTGTTACCGTCAACCAAAATATTATGCAAATTAGGAAAGCATTCAGTATTATTTTTCCAAATGCAATCTGCCCAAAATTTCAATTTTAAAAGGGTGGCTTCAATTTTACTTTATACCTTGAAAATAGTGAAAAAAGAGGCCAAATAAGTAGGCGATTCTTTACCTGAGCCAAAGAAGGGCTAATATATGACCTAAAGTAGGTCGATTAATATAATGAAGCACGTGACTTTAACAAAATTTATGATTTTATATTATCCTTAAGATATTTATTTAAATTTATGATTTTATATTATCCTTAAGATATTTATTTAAATTAAATTTAACAAGTAAACTCCTTTTTAGAATTTGATCTTTTGTTAGAGACTAAAATTTTAGCGCTTTGATTAAGCAAATAGTGATCTCTTGCGGAATTCCTGTTAAAGTCCCAGGGAACCCTTCAGTTCCGCGGAATCCAGGTTGAAGATTTCTGCATTATGAGCTTGCCTTCTTTATGTAGGTAAGGTAATCATGATCCCGATGCTGCCTAGTGATCTTTTTATTTCCCATAGGGTTCACTGTCTTTGGTATACATGGGTGATGCACCACCGGAATACCCTAGCGATCTTTCTCCATTTTCGACCAACCTTCTTATCAACCATTTTTAAATCTTTTTTATTTTTTCAAACGTCTGGATTACTGTTGCACCTTGTTTGGAAGAGCATACCCATATCTGTTTGTCTTGCTCTATTAAACATCACCATCAATTACTCTATGTCCTCTAATGGGTGAGTTGTGGAAGCTTAGAAATTGATGCACCAGCTCAGGTGTCGTCCTCGTCACTTGAGTGAGGATCAAATTACGAGGTAAGTCGTCAATACGTCTCGTATTGCTTCTAAATGCGAAATTGATAAGCAATTTGAGTGTAGACTTCTATTTTGAGCTAATTACATTCAAAATAGTATGGGTGGTAAAGTTACGTTATTGCAGTTATTGATTGAATTTCTTACGAGTCAATCAATCATTCTAAGTAGATGCTCTTGTACAAATTTCTAACTGAAATAATATATAATATTGAATCCAAAGCATAAGCATTAGTTTATGAGATGCAAGGTAATTGTGATTTCATAGGAGAAAAAAGTTATTATAATGAAAGTGTTTTGATGCATACATTTTAACCTAGATAAAAACTATAAACTCAAAACATTTTTACTGTCATAAAACGTGCGAAATAAAATAAACAAAACGCATTTATGTTTTAATTCCTCCGCAACAAAGAAACCATTCTTCCGGAAACAGGAAAGGAATAAAATTGAAATCGTGACTATCAAACGAGATAAATAAAATAGTTTCGACTCCATGGTTGGATGATCTTTTTACATTTTAAGAATGTGATGGCTCAGTTATGGAAAGTTTAAGTAATTTCCTTACAATGAATGAAGTTAAATATTTTAACAGCTTAAGAAATCACATGCTTGAAGATTACAGCAGCTAAGAAGAAAATCGTAGAGAATTTGTTTTGTAAATAAACGAAAAAACATTTGAGTTTCATATTCAGTTATATAATATAAATTTCCTTCAAATTTAAATTTAATGTATTTTTATTCACTTTTCTGTTTGCAATTATTATCTGTATATTTCTGTGAATGGTTTATGTCTTATTTCTTATAGGTTCAGTTGTGAGTTTTTACAAAAAGTTGCAATTTAAATTTTTATTGTTAAGTTAAATATAAATTTCAAATATTACAATGTAATAACAATCTACGAATATTCAATACTAAATCAATACTATTAATAAAAAAAATTGAATATTTGAGGAAATCAATAAAAACAAATTAATACTTGTACAAATAAGATAATTTTTTTACTTAAATAATTAAACAATCAAAACTATTTATTAAAGAACCAAACAATTTAAGAGAAACCCGAGTGATAGAAAAGCAAAAACTTTAGAATTATGGAAGCAATGTAATTAATACTGTTTCATTCTTTGGAATGGAATAATGTGTGTTTATACCTTTGATTACACATCAAACCATCAAACTTCAGCGAATTACATTATAAAATGTATGGTAACAAACACACAGTTATAATGTTGGGCAAACATGATATGTTACAAGTTGGAAAATAAGATACACTGTATCGAAATAAGAATTGATCTTTACGATAAACACTGGGCGAAAATGCGAGCAGCGCTGTTTCGGGATCCGGTGGTCAGGGTCAACAAACACTTTTTTCCACACACACACAAATACTGCAGCGAATGTCTCGATAGGTGCTGCATAATAGAATGAACGGAACCATCGAATGCAGATTTAGAGAGGTTACTATAACTTTGAACAATGGTCAAGAGACGAGTACGACATCTGAGACACAACTCCACTCTCCAAATTTCCTCAGAATATAGATTTAAGGACTTTGAGTGCAGTCAAATTTAACGTGTATCAGCCCAGTCAAGTTACGTATTATGTAATGATGATCAGAATGAAATATTTTGTCTTAAAAATAAAGCTTTATACAAATGATCGAATTTTAAAAGCTTTAACCGGCAATTTTTCGTTTTCTGTCCATCTTGTTCTAAAAATGGTGCAACTTTCTGACTTTAAATGGTCTTATAATAAATTAACTTATATTGCAAATGTAATAAAATGACACATGGTGATGTGGCTTGTCAAAAAATCGATAGAGAACAGCAGTCTCTGCATCCTCTACTCTAAAATATGTGTGGCCGTAGTAGCCGAGTGATAAAAAAATGACTGCAAGTTCGGGTTTGGCGATGAGTCTGTCAAACCACGTGATCGATTCCTGTATCCACTAAAGATCTGTCAGACTAATGCACGTGAACTCTGTCTAGCATTAGTCGTAAGTTAGTGGGGAGTAAAAGTTAGGTGAGAGGAGGTACCTCTCTCTCACTCCTAGGGAGTCATTCTCGTCACGTCTTCATAGCACAAAATTACGAAATCCTTCGCTTAGTTTAGTTTTTTATTAAAGTCGCACTAGAAGCAACACGAGGGTTAATGGCGATGGCCCTCATAATTTTGAACCACGGTCAAGTGACAAGGACGGCACCTGAGCTGGCACCCCCCTCTCCTAACTTCCACACCACGCCAACGAGAGGACGAAATCCTTCGTTTATAGCCATTATTTTGATAGCCCTTATTTTGCTTCTTCGTTTGACGTTAACAAACAATTTAAAAAAGACAACTTCCAGTATTAAATTTTAGTAATTTATACATATATACAAATACTTTTATAAAATCAGTTTTGAGACAGATTAGTTTTTCCATTATGTATAATTCCTCCCTTTATATATAATCATTTTTTCCTTCTAATCAAGAAATTTGAAACACTCAATGCGCAATTTTATCTTTTTGAAGATTTTTATCTTTTTTCTCTTGCAATTTAAGTTTTTTTTTATTCATTCTCTTAATATTATGTTACGGTTTCTTCTATATAACTTGGATAACGTTTTTAAAATTCGAACATGGCTTTGTTTACTATAAACAGTTACCCTCCCCCCAAAAATTAATAAATAAATAAAATGTCATGATTAAGCTTAGTGCAAGATATTTTTGTTAATTTGTTTGAGAAAACATGAAGTAAAAAATAGTATAACGAGGAAAACGAAACTTCAAATGACATGTCTTTTTGTATGAATTCTTAAGAAATGACTCATTTCTGTAACAAGAGGATACAATCAAAAACCGTCACCATTGCCTAAAGACGAGAAATGTTTCTTTTTTTTTATTATTACAAGTTTTTATTTAACTTTTTTTTTTTTTTTTGCTATGACAAAAAAAAGTATTAGAACATAGTGGAAATTTGGAATTTTCAAGTTGATGAAATGAAACAGATCAAATAACAAATTTTTATAAGAGAGTATGCACAAGATAGTACATGAAAAGTAAAAATAAAATATTTAAAGTGAAAAAACAAAATTTTTAAAATAAAAATAACAAAATTAGCGCTGCAAAAAAGTATTATAACACAAAAAGGGGGTATGCAAATTACAGCGAACAGTGATATCATTAACTTACAAGGTCACCCTCAAATGAGCTTCAATTTCAAGGCATGGTAATAGTTATTTATTTGCCACTCGATTTTGAATATTCTTGTTGCACTTGAAAGATACATGTATACTCTGTGTAATATATTTCTTTCTTCTTTTCAGGTGGCGCTGGTGGGTTGAGAACCACAGAAAATGCGACCCTATGGTGATTAAATTGAAGCAACTAGGCGTCATTTTATTCGACTTTGTTCTATATAAGTTTCATCTCTTCCAAAAGTTGGAAGAACATCTTAAGGGACATCACTTTAGCTCCGACAACGAGGTGAAAACTTTTATTAAAGTCTGGGGTCAATAACATCTACCGAAATACTTTTGCTTCGGATTTTCCCGAAAACTCCTGCATGGCAAAATTGCGAAGAAAAAGGTGTAGACTATGTCAGAAAGTGAATATTGCGTTACGGATATTCTTGTTATACCTGGATACTTGCAGTTTCCTGGTATAACAAGAATTTTGAAAATCTGGTGACAAATGAAAACGTTACGGCCACATAGAGGCATTACTTTTCATTCAAGCCTCTTATTTTCACATAGCTTTGTCTGCATACAATAGAGCACGAAATAACACTTTATAAAATATGTGCAATGATTATTTTTTCAACAAGTACAAAAATCATTTAATTGGCGCAAATATTTCATTTTTCAACCTATTACTTTTCCACGAAGAAAATATTATGTATTAATTTTCATATTTCACAGTTTATTAGTTCCACTTAAGAATTACTTTCACCTTGCCCTTATGCCCTCGACAGCCAAGTGGTTATGATTACGAGCTCGCGGCTGGAGTTATTTCGTCGAGTCTTGGGTTCAAATCCTGATGCCACTAAAAATACTTGCCGCGAAAGGGGGGTTGATGCGCGTTAAGTCTGTCATTGTTTCAAGTGCTCCGTGGTGTGGTGTGGAATTTTGGAGAGGGAGATGCAAGCTCATGTATTACCCTCGTCACTTGACCTAGGTTCAAAATTACGAGGTCTGTCGCCAATAGTCTTCTAAGGGCGACATTAATAAACAATTAATTAATCATATGTTCAACTCATTTCCAGTCAAATGAAACGTGATTACGCAAATTAGATGAAGCTAGGAACAGTAATGAATTGAATTGGGATAGTGATGTATAAAAGCGATATAGAATTGAAAGAAAAGGAAGGGGGGAGATGATAATAAGTAGTAAGGTTAAAAAATAGTGTTAATTGCTGCTGTTCATCGTCTGTGATTAAAATCTAATAGAATTGATTCCTAGTCTGAGTAAGGGGTAGTAGGAATCAAACCCAATGCATTCGAGATATAACTTCATTGTTTGATTCTAAACTAATATTCAGGCGAGTTAAGAGTTTTTTGAGATAGAGCGATCTTGAGCACATAATCTATATAGAAAGATACCTAATAAACAGCGTTTAGATTTTTCTCACGTCTCTTCAATTGGAATTTTGTGACCTTATTAACTATTTAATTAAACTTAACGATGTTTATAGATTTAAATATTGAGGAGGCGGTGTTGCGATATGAAATATATATATTTTTATTTTTTTTGTTTTTTAAATATTTTTCTAACATAATTTACGATATTTGTTCGAAATAACAATTTTTTTGCTTATCTTTAGACAATAAGAACAACAATGTTTTCTAAAAAAACATATTTTTTCCTTTACAAGTTCAATCTTTTATTATGCAAAGTCAAAGTTTGAGATAAAATCTTAAGGTGTTTTTTTTCTCCAAAAGTTATCAAATCTTTCCTTCATTCAAACTTCAGATAAATGTTCTAGAAGCTCGATTTATCAAATCGCAATGATGTCCATTGTTTTCATGGGTTCAGGACGAAGTTGTCCAGTTTTAAATCACCAACTTCACAATAGCAATTATTAACGCTTTTACCAATCAAACCAATTTATTTAAAAGCGTCAGGGGCCAAGGTGTTAGTCAATACCTTTAGTGAATTGAATACAATTTGAGTATCCGGAAATCTCTAGTCAGCCTTTCTTATAACCAATAATCAGAAACCACAAAAACAAATATAATACTGAAATGTTTTGATCTGTCTCTCATTAAATTGAGGTTAACAAATTCTAATTACGGTGTTATCTTACTTAACGTTGTACAATAAGATAGTATTAAATTCTGTATGAAAAGAGGGAGGAAAAGAAGAAATATTCATTCAATTTTGACTTTGACGTTCTAATTATATATTTCAGGTATTTTCATCTAGTATTATGATGGGAATTTAAAGATGCATAAAGAAGATTTTGAATCTATACCACAGAAAAATAACAATGTTTCTTTTTTTTCAACCAAGTTTCAAAACGTAATGTATTTTAAAAACAATTATAGATCCTGGGTAAAAAGTGTTGAGGATCTTTTTAATAACAGCCTAAGGGAATGGTATAATAGTAATTACATCTTAAGAGAGCGATATCTTGGGATCCAATAGAAATATTAATTCCAACAATTTTTTTTGGATTCAGATTTTGACTTATATTACTGACTTATATTCGTCTGATATTATAAGCTGTAATATCATTTCAAAACTAAAGTATCTCCCACAGAATCTGAAGATGTCAACAGGTTACTAGTTATGGCAATTTTCAGAGATGTAGCGAAATACTTCAATCATTAAATATATCACCACAAGAGCATCGTAAACTTATTTCTGATCAGAGTGCCTTCAGCCCCAATTGACAAAAAAAATTAAACTCTTCCAGAAAGGTCTAACATAAAAAAAATCTTCACTCACTTCCCGTGCCTTACTAAAATGTTGGAAACTCTATTCAAGTCAGGTTGGTTGGTTTTATTAACGTAGCACTAGAATAAGGGGACCAGACGTCCCGCTTTTTAACAATTTATCCCTCGTCCCGCGGAGTCTTAAGAAAGTCCCGATTTTTTGGAAAGAATGCACGACAAGCTAGGGAACGGTGGGAGAACGGGAAGGGATTATACGATTTTCAGCTTCCATCAACTATAAATGTAGCTATTTCACCAGGATATGAGCTTTATATTATTTTTGTAAATTTTATTTTGTTGAACTTTAATAATGAAAATAATTGTGGAGAATTGATTATCAGGAACTGCTTATCAAAGTTCGCCTTAATCAGTTGTTAGAATACGACCACCGTTGTTTGGATTTAACGAACAGTGGCATTTTTCGGCATTGGCAGCGACGAAAACATTTTATAGCTGTAAAATGAAGAGAGAACACTTTGTACACTTAAATATACTTTATTATTATGGCGACATGTTCCGCTAGCGATCTAGCATCATTTGGAACATTGTTGTAAAGGAATTACATCTTATACAAAAATTAGAAACGGAGAGGAATTTTATAGAAGAGAAGGGTCAGAGCGTTAGGAGTTTGTTGGTCGTCCATGAAGTATTGCGTTCGCATATTGAGTTTTGTAACTGTCTCTCATACGATACACATCGTACTGCGTGCTAGTGCTAGTTAAACAAGTGATGTCAACAAATAAGCTATTCAGATGATTTAGGTAATAATTTATTTAGGTACCAAAGATAGGTATTTTTAGGTACCACATTTTTAATCAAGCCGGCTCAGATGTCGTCCTCGTCACTTGACCGAGGTTCAAAATTACGAGGTCCGTCGCCAACAGCTCTCGTGTTGCTTCTAGTGCGATGCTAATAAAACCAACCAATCACTCTATCAAGGATACAATGCCCTCGAAATATCTCTCCAAAGCAGTCCCACTTACTAAAAAAATTATTTAAGATTTTATAAAAGTATGTATGTTTTTTAATTTTATACTTTCATTAATCATAATTCTAGATTGATTTATGTGTTTGCTTTGCGGTGTTGACCAAGCAAAGAACTAACTAAGTCTTATAACATATTTTTTTTTCATTTAAGACTCGAAATACTTTAAACTTAAATGAATTCTTCCAAATTAAAATTAACCGAGAGAGAAAACGATAAAAAATGTTGATTTATTGATTACATATTAACGTTTTACTTAGAATCAACACGAGGGCTATTGATGACGGATTTCATAATTTCGAAAACCGTCACGTGACGAGAACGACACCTCAGAGTTTGCATCTCCCTCACCAAACTACTATACTGTCGCAACGTGGAGACTTTAAGCCTCAATATATTTAACGAGCATGAGTCCCGGTATACGATGGCTCTTTAGTGGAATCCAGAAACGAACCCATGATTTAGGAGAAACAATACTAATCACGAGCTAGCGACCATGACCGTTCGGTTACCGTGGCCACAATTGGAACATCGAAGATGAAACACCATTATGAATTTGTTAATATTGAACAACCATGATTCATTTTTTCGTGCTATATTCCAGACGACCTTTAAGTTATCAATTTTAAATTTTGTAAGCGTCCCTGAAATTTTCAAAAGCCTTGACGTACTTTAAAATGTGTACTTTAAGTTAACGAATAAAAATAACCTCGGTGAAGTATACTTTTTTCTTTATACTTCTTATGAATGACAAGTGTATCCAAATGACTCGACTGCTCCTACACATTCGTCGGTGTATTTAATTTGCTCCCCTGAAGTGTGAAAGAAAAATACGAAAGAGGAACAAGTTCATTCTTCGGAGGTATCTGCAGAATATATAATTGCTCAACCATTGCAACAGTGTAGAGAAAAAAAACAGATGAAAATGATGGAAGGTTTTGGTGTACGCTGTGACATTATTCGCGGAAACCTTGACCCTTCTTCTAGAAACTGTGAAGGTATCTGGCCAAGGGAATCGTTTTTGGATTCTGAGAGTAACAATTGTTTTTTTCTAATCAGACATCGAATCTGTAAAATATGTTTCAAAAAATATTTATACCAATTTTCGTTTGGGAAAAAAAGGCTCTTAATATTATTCTTTTTTGAAGATTATTCACCCCAGTTGGTCATTACTGCATTAAGAATTTAAAATGGTACAAAATATTTCAAATTTCCTAACTTTATTTCAAAGGAAAATTATCAAAGAATATATGCGTATTTATTGAATTTATAAAGAAAAAAAATCATGTCTTCAAAAAAAAAAAAAAAAAAAAAGATTTTCATAACACAGATTCTTCAATTATTCACTATTTTCAATAAAGACTACCAAAAAAATTTCCTTATATATAAACACATTTGCACTTTTTCAATATATTTATTTGAATAAGTTTTATTTACAATCTAGTTTATGTAGTTAGATGCATAGAAAAATTAAGAATTCTGTTCTCCTAGGAAAAAAATGTCGTTAAATTGATAGTCATAATAAGTATATGTAAAAAAAAAATTTAATCAATCTTTTATTTAAAGATGGACTAAAAGGCATAAAAATAATATTTTGAAATAATAAAAGATTAAATTTTTTTACTTATATTTGGTTCATTTAGTCTAGAAATTTTAGACTAAAATAACAATTTGTGAGCAATACGAGTGTGCAAAATTCCATCTCAATTAGATGTCGTTAAGTACAAGGATCAAGCTCTACCCTAAGTAGTTATTGCTTGAGCACGCAATAATATTGTTATCGGAGCTCGATCAGATGACAGGAAGTCGGTATAAATTTTGAATTGGAAAGACATTTTTTTACATACTTTCATACATAAGAACATAACACGTTAAATAAAAGATTATTTTTTATATTACTTAGTTACTTGGCTTCAGGATCCTAAAATTTCTTTTCCAGTTGATTGAATGATTAATAACGTCCCATTGAAAAGCAACATGAGTCCTTTGCAGTTATCATCATTATAGTTAAAATAATGAAACGAAGTATCTCTTCGTAGGAATATTTTAAATAATTGAGAAAAAATTTTTAAAAAAATGTGGGGGGTTTCATTAACTTATTCAAATACAAAGGAGAAAAATCCCTTAAATATCAAAAACAATCTTGTTAGCTTTCTGTTAGTTTATTTTAGGCTTTAAGTTTTTATTCTGAACGAACTTGGTTGAACTGTCACGAAAAAAGAACACTAGAGCCCAGTAAAAATTATTTTCAATTGTTTTAGTTATTCTTCAGTTGTTGTTCCGCTCGTTACTGTATGCAGAGATCTCTTCGTGAGAATTTATATCAAAGAACTTTTTATTTAATCCCACGTGGACTCCATTGCCTATTCTCCCGCGTTATATATCATTATATTTAGTGAAACTTATCAATATCCATAGAATCCTTCATTTATGTCTCATAATCATCCAAATAGTCTAGGCTTTCTACCACGGTAGTGCTCAATAAAAGTACTATCAGCAACTTAACTCCCACTTTGACCTACCTACTCTAGATCCCTACTCTACAATGTCACTTCGGGTATCGGAAACATACCTCGTATTTTAGATCCTCATTCAAATGACGTGGGCGACACTCGAAGCATCTTTCTTTATTAATTTCCACTTCACACGAGGACATTAATGTTCAGTCGTGCTTAAGTACTCATCATGAACTAAAATATAAATTAAAGCGTTATACACCCACCAGTAAATCGTTGATGACCGGTGAAATATAATAGGTTAATGGATCGATTGTTTGTTAACGTTGCACTTAGACGCAACACACAGACGCATGAGAACTATTGACGACAGACCCCGTAATTTTGAACCTCGGTCAAGTGGCGAAGACGACACCCGTGTTGACACCTCTCACTCGAGAAACATATTATAATATTACGACTGGATAGAATATTAAAATAAATCCGTAAATTTGAATTAAAAAAATTTTAAATGTTAAAAGTTCTTCTGGAACTTATGCTGTAGACAAAAGAAATAATGCAATGAGTTTAGAAATTGACGAAGAAACTTTAAAAAAATTAAAAATAAATAAATAAGGAATAGTCAAAAACAAAATATTAGGTAAAATACTTCATTAAAACACATTTTATTATGTATTTGAGGTTTAAATATGTATTGTAATATTTATTTAAAAGTTTTGAAATAAGTTTCAAAATCCCTTCTCTACCCTTGATTCAGAAGAAAACGGAAGAAAAAAAAAAGGTTTTTACGATAAGTTGTTTATTTTCACACATCTCCGTGGAATTGTTATAGAATACTGATTGTTATACGAATTGTTGCACAAGAAGGTTACTACACCGAGCGCGCTTTGCCCATTTCGAGGTTAACGTTTTTTGCAGATGCTAATTTGCGTTGTGCCATTTGGGTCAAGGGTAGCAGATTCTTCCATGTTCAAAGGTCAATGCTTCTTGATTAAAAAAAAAAAAAGGGAAAATTTTTCTGGAACTGTCTCTCTCTCTCTGAAATAATTCATTAAATGACACAGCTATTGAGCCTCGAATAATGGAAAAATTTCCACATTTTGCCATAAACATTTATCGCATTTCTGGAGCGATATTTTTACAATAATAGCACATGCAGTTACAGTTTCCTTACACCTTTTTCATGAAATACCTATGATCAGGCTTAACTACACAGATAATTTGTTTAATTACAAGGCCAAGATTTATTTTATTCAGTATGATATATGTAGCCCAGAAAATGTATGTACAAAAGTAATTGAATGATAGATCATTAACATCGCATTTAAAAGCAACACTAAGGTTCTAGATGCCAGACCCTATGATTTTGAACCGCCACGGTAAACTAGCGGTCCTAGTCGCGAACTCGTGGCCGGCGTCGTTTTCATCGAGTCGTGGATTCGAGACCACTTGCCACTGAAGACCCACAGTATAGCTGGGCCTGATGCACGTTAAACCTGTCGAGACTCAAAGTCCTCCCGTTGGCGTGGTGTGGATGTTAGGAGAGGGGGGTGCCAGCTCAGGTATCGTCCTCGTCACTTGACCGAGGTTCAAAATTACGTGTTTCGTTGCCAATAACCTTCGTGTTGCTTCTAGTGCGATGTTAATAAAACCAAACTAAACTAATATTATAGTTTTGTCGTTTTCATAAAATGTAAATGTACGAGGACTATTGTCAAGTCTTAATAATTACTGAGAAATAACCGTGTAACTGGATAAATTTTTTTCTACATATTAATTGATCCTTACATGCATAATTACAGCTATTAATGTTGATTTGCTTCGTTTCAAGAAGCAAATCAAGCGTAATTTGAAAAAAAGACACAGTATCGCTAAAGTTTTAATTGCTATCCCGGAGTATTGTTAATTTTTTATTATTACTAAACAACAACCAAGAGAGATAGAAACTTAATATTTATTCATTATTCTTTAGACTTCTCTGTATATAAGTGAAAATTCTAAAGTTATACATTTATATTAAAGTTATACCCAGCGTTTCTTGAACTTTCGAAGGTCATAATTGTGAAACTAAGCAGATTGAGCGTAATCTTCTTCATACTAAGGGTTATTTCAATCGATAGCTTCCTGAATCCAAGCAAATCAACATGAATTGCTAAGATTTACAGCGTTATTTACATAAGGATCAATTAATATGCAGAATAAATTTATCCAGATATCTCGGTTATTTCCTAGCAATAACTAAAACCTTACGATATCCCCTCGTTTATAATTATATAGTAATATAATTATGTAATCCATAACAGGGAAGAATTCAGTTATCATTTCATTGTTGCTTCATTATCCTAATTAACAAATACTACATTGGAACTATATAACGGACGACTGGAAATGGAGCCACGTTCAGGCGACGAGAGCAAAATTAGCGTGGCATTATAAGAAACACTAAAACCTTTACATCATCTTACCTGCCCCTCCATTGTTCAAACTTCCACTCCGAGAACAACGTGAATGATATATGTTTTGACCAATTTAACTGGCATTATTCACATTGTACGACTGATCTTCAGTGGTTGAAAAATTCGAAGCCCTGTCCAACTTAACGAGAAATATCTGAAATGGAGTCCTGTCCTCCGTAACATACAAGTTTCTCAGATAAGCTCGTAACTTAGCATTCTCTTGCATAAATAAAATAATTTTTCTTTGCTATTTTGCTAAGCTTATGCTAATAACTAAGCCTTAAAAATTTTTGAGCTTAGAAACATAATCCTTAACGAACTTCCCGATTAGAAAAATATGAAAAAGCATTTTGAGCCAGATAAACTATAATTCTCGGCGGAAGTAATTCTTTAAATGAATTGAGGGCTTAAAGAGAGATAAACATAACTAATACATATTTACTTCCCTCTTTTAATTTAAAATATAATAGGTGATAATTGATAATATTTAGATACCAATAGCTATATATATATATATAAGAAAATGGAAATAAAGCTATGTAACGATGACTTTATATTAGGGTAAAGGTACTAGACTTGAACATGTTTTAATAATCAAATATTCGGTGTCAGTAATAACTCTGTAAGACAAAAGGAAAAAATGCAAATACGAGGAAACAAAGGAAAAACATCAGAAAATGTCAAATATAATTCAATATTCAATGAAAGCTGAAATATAAGAAATAACTATTTCTTTTACGAAACAATATATAATTTAACTTAAAAATATATATATCTAGAATAAAACTGACTCAACATTAAACAACACTGATGTCCCCATTTTAATCCAAGATTAACCCTTGCCACCCAAAAATCAATTAATTAAACGTAACTATGGCATCACCGTCTATGAATCAGAATTAGAATTAACGAAACATCTAGAAGAAAGTTAGAAATAGATTTTAATCAAGCTTATAAAGATTCAATAATTTTTTTATGAAGTACAGGGTTATTCAGAATGAATCCTCCGATTTCAAAATATTTTTTCGTAAATAAGCGACTTAGGAAATAATAAGTAACGCATGAATACAAATGGAAAATATCGAAGTTTTTTTTACAAGTGTTCAATATAACTGCCTTCAGTTAAACGTATACTGTCAATTTGACAAGTAAATTCCTGCCAAATACGTTGTAAAATGTCAGTGGTAATTGATTGTACAGCAGTAGAAATTGATTATTCAGCAGTGGTAATTGATTGTACAGCAGTAGAAATAGGTTGTATAGCAGTAGAAATTGATTGTACAGCAGTAGAAATTGATTGTACAGCAGTGGTAATTGATTGTACAGCAGTGATCGTTTTAGTTCTCATAAATTTATGTGTAATGGTGGCGCATACACTTTATCTTTTACAATCCACCAAAGCAAGAAATCGCATGGGGCCAAATCAAGTGAATTAGGTGGCCAACTGAATAACATCAAGTCATCTACTACTACGATCAATCCAACTTCTAGGCTCCGTGAACGCTTTTAAAACAGCTATCGTGAAATAGCTTGACAAAGAATACACGAGAGTCATCAATTTTTCGCAATATTAAACTTCAGCATTTTTATTTTGTATTCATGAATTATTTATCATTCTGTAGCGTATATTTTTGAAAATATGGAATTTTGAAATCAGATTATTCATTTTGAGCAACCCTGTATAACCAAATAGAAATTATTATTCTTATATTTTTGATTTGTTTGTAAAAAATTAATTGGGTAATAAGCTTTAACACATATTTGAAAATCTACAAAAGAAGAAAATTATTTCACTTAATAATTTTAAAAATTAATATATTTTATTACTCTTATATTTTCGATTTGTTTGTAAGAAATTAATTGGGTAATAAGCTTTAATGCATATTTGGAAGAATTTATTTAAATTAATTTGAAAATTTTAAAAGAAACATATTAACTAGTTTAATATTTCGTAAAATATAATTAAATAATATATTTTTAAAGATATTTATATTTACATTGCAGACAAAGAAATGTACTTTATTATTAGAAAAAAATAGTTTTCTCTTTTGTGTGTCAAGTATAACTAATCCTATTATATACAACTTTTAAGTTAATATCTAAATAATCTATTTTATAAAAAGTTTTGTTAGTTGGATTCAGATTTAAACAAGAAGGATAAAAAAATAACCCCGGCTTAAAATCTGGGTTAAATATATTTTGAAAAATTATAAGGTTTTCCATATATCAAAAGGAAGTAAATTTGTTGTTGTCTATAAAATTTTGCTTATAAAAACGCATGTAAGTATCAACAATGTAAGTATTTCAGATTATAAATACCTGATTCACTCTGTGGTATTTCTTTAATTTATTAATATTTTTTATCATAATAAAAATATAATTATTTTTTAAATCAAGATTAACCACAAATTAAAATTTCTTCTAAGATATTCATTTTTTAAAATTAACCGGAAAAACACACTAAAATTAAATCCTTTATATTTATTGAATTAAACGCATCTTCAAAGTCATAACTACAAATTGAGTAATTCTGCTTACATAAACATAATTAATAATTTCATAACTATTTTAATAATAACATCCTTATCAAAACCATCAACTGTTTTTTGTAAACTTAAGTAATCCAAATACTTAAAACATTAGTCACTGTTCCATTTTTAATTGGTAATTTATAAAATTTAGAAGTTAAAAAGATCTGAGAAAATTTTACAATATTCATATCATAATGTAATGTCTTATATAAAGCTTTAATTCTATTGGACGTTTCTCTATCCCAATTATTAACAACTTTAACAAATATATTATTATTAACACCATATTCCTTAGTCATAGTAGCATATATAAAATGTTTTACAAATAATAGCATAGTACTGGGCACCTTATCAATATAAACAATAATAATCTCATCCTGTAGGACTTTTAAAGAACTTTTTAAATACTTAAGCTTAGTGTTCCTTTTGTCCTTATATATATAAATACTTCCTAATCCACTTATTATTATTTTTTGCTTTTTTAGCAGAGCTTAATTAAAAACATAAGAAATTCAAAATGAGATTAAATCTCCCTTTGGATCACATAGGCAGTGTAAAAGTATTACGGATTAATAGTCTGAGCAAAACATTCAGATATCTTGAAGACAATTCCTTGACTGTAACTACGTGTGATATTGCAATTAACTGTGTGTTTTTATAAAAATAAACATGCTTGTTGTGTCCTAATTATTCGTAAAATAATAGAACCTTGTTTGGTTCCTTTTCCGCTCTAAGCAAAAACAGCTCTAGTCAGAAGAATAAAGATTATAATAGAAATATAAATCTGCATTTTCATCCGGAAGGTGTAATTAGTGAAAGACAAGAGGCTGTCAATTAAGATTCGAATCTTGAAAAATGTTACACCGCATTAAGCCAAAGCAATCTTATATCTCAATGACACATTTAGTTGCCTTTAGCGAAATGTAAGCAGATAATGAAAAAAGAAGTAACAAGTAGATAAATCGAGAAACTAGATTAGAAAATGTTTAGCTGATGCATTGTTCATTGTAAATAGCTTTCTTTTAATTTCAAATTTCAAACTTTTCTACTTTGCTCGTTCCAGAGTCTTTAAATGTCAATTTCAATAAAAGGATGAAAACATCAACGAAACGAATGAAATTTACTTTTAAGTTTGTTAGAATCATACTAACAGAGTATATAAAAATTCGTATGGTCTGTAATCGTATATTATTCAATAGTAGGCCATAATGAACTTAATAGGCCATTTTTCATATTAATAAGAAAACGAAGATAAAATAATAAATTTTTATTCCCCTGTCCCCCGCCTGTCTGTAACCAAAATCTCATAAGTCAAATGCTGACATGAGATCGCACGAGCACAATCATAGACAAAACAGCATGACTTAACACATCGATCAATAACTCCCGAGTCTAACATTGAAAACAACATTTTTTTTGCAAAATTTTTTTTTATTCATCAAAATAACACCTTTTGTTAATCACCTTTTATGGTGATACAATCGTTCCAACGCTTTTCCATTCCCCCCCTCCCAATTTTTTTTTTTTTTTTTTCGCAAGAAATCTTTTTTGTTGCGAGTAAATAGCGATAAACAGCTTTCTGAATCATCGACTCGTTGCTGTTTTTGTTCCATCGAAAGCAATCGCGGCACCCACTTGGAAAAAACCTTTTTCACCTCACTTCAAAAAACGTTTTTCCTGGTCCGATCGACTTAAAATTTTGACACGTTTCAAGCAAAGGTTAGTATTCTAGAAAGACCTGGTTACTGGTTTACTACGAGCGCCATCTCTGGGTTAGTCTCGGGAGTTACTGATCGATGTGTTAAATACTTGCAAATGTTACCAGATGTGTTTTCAGATACTGCCAGATCTGTTGTCATAGATTTTTATTTAAATACTTTTACTTTAAAGCAGTACGGTTCCTATTGACAATGGAATAGGAGACACTTGAGTTGAAAACTAATTTCCCGACTTCCTTACACTGCAAGATTTGAAATGCTTTAAAATTTAACGTACAACTCATTATTTTCTACGGAGGAGTTTATTGGAATCTTGCTCCTGACTCGTAATTCGTGGACTGGAAACTTCTAGGTTATAAAGGATCCCATTATAAACCATTATATAGTCGTAGTTCAAAACTTACGTTTCCTATAAATAATATTTCATTATCCAGTGCTCTAATTCAAGGATAATGAATAAAAGTAAAAAAAAAGTTTTAAATCAAGATTTCATTTCAAGACCGATTAAAAAGTATAAAAAAAAAATTTTAAATAAAAAATAATATATAATTTGTAAAAGCTTGAGGTGCTTAACTAAGATACCTATAGGTGATTACCGATAAATTAAGTACCATAGTTACTTATGTATGGATCAAAGAAGTGTTCATACCTCCAAGCTGCTGTAAATTATTTACATTTAAAAAATGTATATTATTAAAAATAATGTACATTTAATGTACATTATTTTACATTTAAAAATAGTTTCTTTTAGTCCATCTGTAAAGAACGGCTTGATTTAAAAATATGCTTTTGCTTAGATTTATTCATTTCTATTTAGTCTGGAAATTTAAGACAAAAAAAGCAATTACGTGAGCTCTATGTGTGTGCAAAATTTCAATTCATTTGGACGTTAATTACTTGTAAGACTCGGGAACCCCCTTCACTGCTTAAGCATACCATAGTATTGGAATTATATGTGTATCCAAAACGTCAGCACAATGATATGACAGGAAGTGGATTAAAATTATAGTATAAATTTTAAACTGGAAAGATATAAACAAACATATGAACATTGTAAGTTAAATAACAGCTTGTAACAATAATAAGAGAAAATCAAATCCTCTAAAATTAACCAAATGAGTTCATTTGTATGCTATTGGTTAGGACATTAATGATGCAGTAAGGGGAAACGGGGAAATTCTCTTTCGACTTATTCTTAACCTCCCGTTACAGATGACAGATATTCAAATTAGGATTCATGTTTCATTAATCAGTCGTTATTTTCCCATTCAATGATAATACACGTTACAGACTTTATTATTTTATAAAAGCAATATCAGTTACTTCATACATTATGGTTTTGTATATATTATTGTAAGAATATTCGTCTTTTCAAATATTTTTATCGTGCTAATAAATCCAAAAACAAATTAAGACTTAGTGATTCACACTATGAACCATGCGCTTCACCATCAGTTTTGAAGTCAGTAGATTCTATTTTATGTAAATCATGCAATATATCTACAAGGTGTTGTTCAATGGCTCTCAAACATTTGTATTGGCATCTAAATCTTGCGTTATCAATGCTTTGAGAGGCACATCATTACTTTATTAAATTTTTACTTTCAAAAACATTGCATGACGTAAGGGAAAAGCGTCATTGAAACAGTATATTTGTTACACAATACTGGAAAAATTGCGTACAGAAACAATGCACTTGGATGCATCTACAAATGCAAAATTTAAAGGATGTATGTAGCAATGTACGTACATAATACGGGGATACTTTCATTTTTGCTGCCACACTCTTGTAAATACTACTCATATTTCTCA
Source organism: Nephila pilipes (assembly GCA_019974015.1). Taxonomy (NCBI): domain Eukaryota; kingdom Metazoa; phylum Arthropoda; class Arachnida; order Araneae; family Nephilidae; genus Nephila; species Nephila pilipes. The sequence goes on along the minus strand of BMAW01110891.1, from coordinate 440,601 downwards.
CTCCATCGTAATATGCAGCAATCATGTTTCTAGTATCTATCCCAAGTTTCTTGAAAATAGAGAGAAGCAACTTGGTCAAAGTTTTCCCATTAGTGAAATCAGTTTTGTAAAAACCCAGAAAGAATTCTTTGATTTCCATAACATATCTAAGAGTTAACTGCTCATGCTGTGACACGTCTGGAGTTCCATCAACCACTGAAGTACTTTTTTTTATTTTGCATTTTTAAGTATGCTATTCCTGGTAAGATTCGCCATGATTTCCAACTTTTAATTTTGCGTTTTGTGATTAACATAGTTAAAAAAAATTTCTAAGCCTAAACACAATTTTTTCAGCAACACATTATCTGCTGATCTTAGCTTCAATAACTCTGCATAATTACCTCTGTTAATTGAACTCCCGTTTTCTAATTGTCTCCTTAGTACTAAGCCTTTCCTTGCAAGGAAAAGCAAAAAATGAAATAGAATCTTAAGATAATCTCGATTTTTGTTTATTTCTTGAAGTTCTGTAAATATCTTACTCAGTACAGGCAGATACATTTTCACGAATAACACAATGGACACAAAGGTAGATGCAACTTCTGTTTCAGTATTTAATGATACAGACTGCTCTGTTCTAGTTTTAGGAAAAGTATTTCGAATAGCTGCACGGTGAATGGTTTTCCGACGTTACTAAAAATTAAATTTTCCGAGGGATATCTAAATATTGACGCATAAAGTTAACTTTTTTCTGCTTCTATTTGACTCTTAGCAATAACAGTTTATCATTTCTAAAATTTTAAAGACATTGAAATGTAAAAAAAAAAAAAAAAATGAAACATAAAAATATGCTGTTTCTTATAAATACTAAGTTTCGCTTATGTGTGGTAGACTAAATAATTACGTATTAAGCTGAGATTTTTCGCCTTTTCTTTTTATCACCGACAACTACAACTATAGTTATCAACTTGAAATTTTAAATCAACCCAAACTATTTCTTTTTCAATATACCCTGTTGCATATGTGTTATTTATATAATGCTAGGGGTGGGGAGTATCTAGGGTACAGTATGCATATCCAGTGCTATGGGTGCCACTGAAAGGGGTGTCATTTGGCGCACTTTTGCCAATGCCTAAGCAAGGTAATAAAACAGTTTAATTAATTGATTGAAATTAATGATTTATTTTTATTTTGATTTAGCTTTGAATAACTAAGTTATGCTATTAACATAAAAATTAAACAATAGAAATGTTATAACATATAAAATTTTGGGAATAGAAACACTTATTTTGTAATATTACTTGATTCCTGCTTAACTATATATAGAAATGTTATAGAATTTTACAAAAAGAAAAAAAAAATAATTGAATGTTTTTTGAAGTTTTAATTCGCGTGGTTCTGAGATTGATTGTTGCGCCATCTGTGTTGCTAGACTACTTCTTACAGTTAATACGTTTAACCTGAAAACATTTGTTTTAATAATTTCATCAGAAATGTATTCACATTCGAACTTTACAGTTATTTTAGTGATAAAAGTGCATTTAACTAACATAATACATTTGCAATTTCCTTCAGGTAAAAATTGTGAAAACGTCTATATGAAGCTTTGTCAGTAAATAATCATTTATTACAAAAATTATGTTAAGGTATTCGCTTACCTTTAAAACGCGATTTTCGCTCAAAAAGTCAATTTTTTTTATATTTACGGTCTGTTATTAAAGCCGGATTTTTCTTAGCTTTCTAGAGCAGTTACAATTTTGTTTCTATCTTACATAGAACTTGAGTTATAAGCATTTTAATAACAGTCTGTGTCAAATTTTAGAACTGGAAGTAGCATTCTGCTACCAGGAATGGAACTTTAATGTTTGTTTTTCGTTGATATTTTACGTAATATCGCCATCAAAATATCTTCCAACATGAAAGATGAATTCCCAAGACCCAAATTGCAAATGAATATTTTTATGGTGTAATATGATAAAGAGTACTAAAGGAAGTTTTTGTTTGCTTGAAAACTGTGAAATTGGGCTGCATATTATACAGTTATACAATTTAACGAAGGATATCAAGGCTGCTTAAAAGTCTTAAATAAATTATGAAAATCTGGATTACTTTACTCTAAAGGAATACGAAAAGTTGGATTACAATCTTATCGAGGATTTGAAGCTTTATACAATACCTGTTGCATATAAGCGTGGGAAAGTTTTAAAGGCCACCAGGAAGAAAAAAAAATTAATTATTTAAGTAATACAGATTGTGAACTTTACAAATCAGGGTCTTTTAATGTTAAATGTTTATTTAATTAGGTAAGTTTCGGGGTTGAAATGTATTTTCAGCTTTTTCTCAAAATCGAGATTTTCATATTTTGCTTTAACACAAAACATCGTATAGAAAAAAGTTATGCATATAATGTTATGAAACTTTCATGGAATACTCTATGAAAATGAATTTAGGATTTGAACCTCTCCTATTGATATCGATTACTTTGCATTTTATGGATGATAAAGTCATAACTTATCACAAATTTGTACGTTTTTTCTGTATGTTAAAGTACGACTTCCTATAAATATTTAATTTTCAGAGTTATAATTGAGAGAGAGGCACAAATCCTAAATTAGATTCAATTCATCGTAATAAAATTTTCAGAATTGAAATATCTCTATTCAAATTTCAGTTTTGGTGTTTTGCACAAGTGCCATTTTACTGCTATTTTTAAGTATTTTTTGAGCTGAAACATTACAACATTTTTTTAATTTATGTAAATTTTGCATTGTATTTTAAGTTTTTAGCCATATCTTATCGTACAATGCATATTAAAAGTTATTTTTTCAATTATTTAAAAAAAATCCTCTTAGAAAGTAGGCAGATACCTTAAATGTTCGTGCATTTTGTGTTTTATTTTTCTTAATAATTAACTAATAAAAACCAAAGTTTTATTGTTATATTTGTTGCTCGAGTGATTAAAGATAAAGCTCAACATAATATAAAATACAATTAAAGCACTCTCAGTGGTCATTTTAATAATGAAAGAGAAGCTTTGGTAACTGAATCTCTAAATTTTGCTATAGGCTATGTCAAAAATGGGAGGTTGAAATCAAAAGACGATTAAAAAAAAATGGCTGGTGAACCTTCGAGAAATGGTAGATCAATAGCTAAACTGAAAATTGAAAGAGTAATAAAATGAATAAGTGATTGTATTTACATAGAAATGGACGAAAGGTTCAAGCGTTTACACAACTAAGCTTAGTTTTTTACTTGACGTTGTACTACAGTGTTGACAGTGGCCTCCTAAAAACACACACACAC
>BMAW01110891.1:409845-437297 GCA_019974015.1 Nephila pilipes | reverse complement strand
ACACACACACACACACACACACACACACACACACACACACACACACACACACACACACACACACACACACACACACATATATATATAGATATATATCAGGTGAATGCTCTATGAAATATGGATTTTTCCAAAGGAAAACACATAACTTGAAGTGAATGGTTAAAGTTTTTGATAATATGTATTACCCAACTTTCAAAGATTGATTTCGCAAAGGTAAAAACTTTCATTTCAAAGCAGACCATGAATTCAACCAACCACTTTTTGAAATTAACAAAGTGTCTTCGACCAATCTGTGCTCCATCGACCGGAACAAGTGAGAGTCTGAAGGAACCATGTATGGTAAATACGGTGAGGTAATATGTCCCCAATTCATCTTTAAATTTGCTTGACAACATTTTAGGTGTAAGCCATGCATTGGGCCATGTAGCAAAATCACTTTTCTATGTATTTGGGCCCACTTGATGTTTTGTGGTCAATGCATGGTTCAAATTGATCATTTGTTGTCGACAGGGCAGTAACCATTTCACCAGATTTGAGAAGTTCAAGCAACACGCTTTTGATCCCCCCCCCCCTCCCAACACATAGTATTGTGTCCTCTCTGAAGTAATTTGTTTTGAAGTCGATGTTGAGGGGTTGCCAAAATCAACCATTGATTTTGTTCGTTTGGAATTATCAAAATAAATCCATTTTTTCAACACTCTGTTACGATTTGACACAGTAAACTCTTACGTTGATATCTTTTCAGTATTAAAAGTTCATTGGTGACTTTTGATTCTCCTATATTTGTACTTCATTCAAACTGAGCATACCACTTACCTATATTTTTAAATTTTTATCGCTTAAAAATACTTGCCAACACATTTTTTTTTAAATCAAATTCAATATTTACTCCAATTATAATTGAGCTTGAGTAGAGTCTGCGTCCACAACAATGCTTTCAACACCTTCAAATTTCTCGGTGGTTTTACTTAGCCTTGCCTTTCACATCAAAAAATCACCAGTTTTGAATCGATTGAGTCAACTACCAATTTATTGAACAACAAATATCGATAAGCAGCAGTTTCTCCGAAAATGAATCAAAATCTTCTACAACATCTTCTTTGTAAAAAAAATTCGACGCTTCAAAGCAGAAAAAGATTATTTATACTCTTATATAATTTTCCACATAAAATGGTTTTGTAGATAGAGACAGTCAACCCAAAAAATACTATGTGTATGTCAAATCAAATTATAAATAAGAAAGTATGTGTAGTGCTATTTGTTAGAAAAATGCGCATTTATAGGTATACACCTGGTCTACATATTATAAGACCCGAAGAAAATCTTCAATTTTTGTGCAATTAAGATGATTTTGATTTGGTTTTTTCAAATATTTTTGAATTGTGATCCAAATAATGTTGTTGCCGTGGTAGGGAAGGAGTGAGTGGTGACAATTCTTGGTGCTCAGTCCTCGCCACTTAACCGAGGCCTGAATCACAAGGTGCATCGCGAATAGCCCCTCATGAAACTTCTCAGGGATACATTACTAATCAATCGCACCCAATAATGTGCTGAATATCTCACTCTTTACTGCAAGCTGTAAAAAGATCTTTCAGCAAATTGAAAATTGTTTGGAATTGTTTCCAAAGATCTATCGTGCGATCTGTTTCAGTTTGAGTGTTCAAAGAAGAAACTGGAAAAATTGAACCCCTTATTGATGAATCTGCATAGAAAAAACGCATAAGGTAGCTACCCTAATAATTATCTGAAAATATTGTTACTGTAATTATAAAGTTCAATATTGTATATATATATATATATATATATATATATATATATATATATATATATAATATATATATATATATATATATATATGTGTGTGTGTGTGTGTGTTATTCAAATAGTGGTTTTGTCTATCTTGCAAAAAATTAATTGATTTTGGATCTTTACATCAACATTTCAGAATTGATACTTTTCTACCAATTTATATGTATATGTTAGGATTTAAAAATTTATGTCCCGAAACCAAATCAAAAAAGAGAGATACATAAATTGAAATATTTTTATAAAGGACAATTTAAATTTTGACACGGGGGGGTCATTTTAATAGTATATGCCTATTGATATTTATGATAGAGATTTCTTTTTCTTGTCAAATTTTGCTACTTGGGTAAAATAATATTCCTTTTTGTCAATAAAATAAAACTTTACAAAATTCTATACTTCTGTTTTAGGATCATTTCTAATTATAGTATGTTCTTTAAAGACTGTATAATACAAGTCTGTGTGTGAAAACAAATTTCCTTATATAAAAAAGTATATTTAAACTTGGAATTTTTTTCACAATTATTCTTTCCCTTTCACTTAAGGATACACTATTTAACATTCAGACATATATTTATCTTCAAAGGAGCTTGAATAACAAGAGCTTTTTGAACGAGAGAGAAAACAGTGAATGTCTTAGATTTAACTAGTCAGTTTACGGGGTTTAATTAATGAGTATCTAAATGTACTAAAATATGACTTCCAGCTGAGTCACTCTTTGAATTTTTTCTGAAAACAGTCGTGATTAAAAGAGATCCGTCTGCAGTAAATTTGTATGTTCTATCACATTTTAAAAGTATAATTTGAATATTTAAGTTAACCATCTTAAAGTTGAAGGCCAAGAAAACCGGTACCGACACCTTTAATCAATACGTCGTACATATATTAATTACAATGGGTGCTGAAGAAGCACATATAAAACAAAATGAATGTCCGTATATTAGAAAATATTTCAAGTGATCACCTGGTGAAGCTGCAAGTTGCAGCGACTAACGTCTCTATCGTTATTTACTTTGAAAAATATTTATGTCGTAGTTTTAGGCTTTCAAACTTAAAACAACACGGCAAAAAATATTTCTTAACATATTCTTGCCGCAGGCATTGATCCCTTCACAGCAGTACTCACTCAATCCTTAACAATGTAGTATACTGAAAACACGTTTGTACCAGTTGCTCTCAGCAAGAGTCTGTATATAAACGAAAGTAATAAAGCCATGGATAAGGGACATTTAAGAAGTTCGTCCCAAAGGAAACATAAATAAATTCAAGGTCTTATCTATAAAATTGTATAATTTCTGCTACAACCAATCAAAATTCTTCCGATATGTCTTCTTCCATTTCAAAATATAATCAATTAAATCTAATAACGCAATAATTAATAATTATAGAACAGGAAACAATTGAATTGAGTGGTTTTGAATTTCATTACAAATTAATGTTTCAAAATAAGTTTTTTGATTATTTGTTTATTACTGCACTTATAGCAACAAGAGGCTGCTGGTAACGGACCTCACAATTTTGATCTTCCGTGAAGTGACAAGGTTACACCTGAGCTGGCAACTCCTCTCCGTATAAACTCTCTACGCCAAGTGAGGACTTGGAACCACGGGGTATGGGGAGTGAGACAGATTTTATGATGCATCAGCTCCAGCGTATACATGGTGAGTCTTTAGGAGATCAGGGCTGCATCTAAGATTCGACGAAAAGTAGTCATGAGTCCAATGATCATGACCACTAGGTTACCGTGGCCACAAGGGATTTCCCACCTTTCATTGTTAGAATAGATAAGATAGTAGATAAGGAATGTTACAGAAGGGCCTGTGAGCATACAACAGTATTGAAAGAATATAATATTATAATAATTATGTAATTTGCATTCTTAAATAACATCATATATGGCTCATGTTTCAAAACTTAAATTTATTATTACATAATTATGCATTGTTTGAACATAGCTTTCCTTCTTGATATTTTACAAATAAATTCATTGTTTTTAACACATTTGTTTTAGAAAATCTATATTATTTATGTCAGTATTATTTGTTAAATCATTGTGTGATTTTTATATTTGTATAAACACATTTTGAATGAATTTGTGTAACATTATTTATATATAACCCACTAAGGTTCAATTTTATGTGAGTATAAGAAAGTCATCTCAGAAAAAATAAGCTCTAACAAAAGCATTTTTAACTGAACGTTTTTTTAATCTTACTTATTGTTTTATTTCCTCAAATTACCTTTGTAAATATATATATCACAATTGATAACTTTGGAATGAAATTAGTTTATATCACTTAGCATTTTGTATTAAACTGAACATTTTATGAATGGTATGTACCAACTTTCTTTCAAAAAATTAAAACCTTTTAATGTATTAATGAATAGTTTTAACAAAACTTTTCTTCCAAAAGACTTTACATAAAAAAAAGTCTAAATAATTATAATAAAAAATGTACTATACTAATTAAATAAAATAATTACTATAAAATGTACTAGCACTAAAATAAAATAATTACTATAAAATTTACTATACTAATTAAATAAAAATAATTTCTATAAAAAATGTACTATTTCTCCTTCCATGAGGTCATCTGGTTGCCGTATGGCTCTTCGATATGGCTTTGGCTGTGAGGATTATCACTATATAGAATAAATTGAATTCCATTGCACTTTGCGAAAGGATGGACATTTGATTGAAAAATATTGCCTGTATATAAATGCGCTTTTACTGATACTCTATTCGGACGATTTACGGTCAGTTTTGGCTTATCCATCAAAATACCCTCCCTCCACGCGTTCACTTGACTACACCTGTGTGTGTTCTATTTTGGGAAAAAGAGAATCTGCATATTCATATCCAAACCCACAAATAAAAAAATACAATAAAATTAAGTAAAAGTAATTTATGATAAATAAAACAATTAATATAACAAACAAATTTCAGTGAAGAAAAAATAGTAAAGTATATTTTTTTTGAAGTTTCTCACACAAAAAATCAGTATAATTTAAATTAGTAAATTATGGTCACCCCCTAAATTAAAAAAATAACACATTTCAAATAGGGATTGCGGCCTTTCTTTTAACCTTTCTTTCTTATATAATACTTACCAATGTTATAAACACAATAATAACAGTAATATACATCCCAAAGTTAATTCAATTAGTCCAGAGACATTTCGTCCTCTTTAATAAGTTGTAAATACATATATTATTTAAAAGGATCGACCAACATAATTGTCCCTTAAATTGAGGGTCCTTTATTTGAGATGTCCCTTATAAGAAGTACCATTGTATTTTTAAAATTGTTAATCCGTTTAACATCAAAAAATTATTATTTAAACAATTTTATTTTCATACCATAGAGCTGAAATTTATTACTTATTGAAAGAGAAAAACACACATTTGCATGTTATATATATTTCTAGAAAGCTATAATATATATAATATATGTTTTGAATTAAAAAATTTTAGGATAAACTAACTTAAATAATTTATAAATTAAAAAAAGTTCAGATTCATCAATGATATATTCGTGTAAAAGCTAACCCTATTTTGTAAATTAGGGGGATCACAATTTTCTTATTTTACTGGACATTGGCCATACTCATACAATTTGTGGAAAAAAATAAAAAAATGAATATCTGATTTAGAAAGCTATCGATGATTTAGTTTCTGTATATTTCACTACAGATGTAATAGTTCAGTTCAGGATTGATGAGATGATAGAAGATGCAATAGAGAGAGAAAATAATGCAAGACGACATACCAGGAGTTTATACAATCAGAGATGACACATTAAAATTTTGACGAGTTTTTTTCTAAAGGAATGATGGTAAGGACTAAAGAAGGAACATGTTATTTACAAACATTGAGTATGAAACGCGAATTATATATTAATTCTTGTCGGCGAGATGGGCTTAGCGGTTTTCGGTTACGTTGTTATGGTGACTGGTTTTAAGACCTTTTGGCTTAAGAGAAGAGACCTTTGGCTCTGTGGTTATTTATTTGGTTGTTGTATATCTTCGGAAGGATCCAGGCCTCTTCCTTTGGTCTACACCAAAGTCTTCCAGGTGCGACGATATTTTCTGTGGGTACCTTTGATGACAGGAGATAGCATGTCAATATAAACCTGTAGGGTCTATATTTTACCGTCTGGAGAGATGATTCACTGAGTTCTTTAATCTTCAGGAAATAGCCGTACATTCGCCATTACTGATACCTTTAGGGTGATTATTACTTTTGGCTTTTTTTTCTTGGTTGTGCTGCAGGTGTAGCTTCATAACTTCCCTTTGTTTACCATTTTCCCAACAGAGCATTGTTTCTTTATATTTCAGCAACCCTATTTCACAAAAAAGAAAAATGTTTGGCTAATGCAAAGCTTCTCTACAGTATTTTTGTAGGATTCTAGAGTTATTAGTGTTGTTTAAAATTTTTTTGTCTTTGGAGAAAGTTTTAAAAATTTAAACTTAATCCATTTGTAGTACCTATATCCTGCAGCTTTTGTTCCTGTGATGTGGTTTGAAAAAATATGTATACTTCAGATTAAAATTTTATTTTGTTCATGATCAACCAGGGTTTAAACTCATAGGTCCACCCAAAGTCAGATTTGAATGAATAAGTTGTATAGTTGTAATTTTTTTCCTTTAGTTTAAGACATTTTACTTTAGTCTCTAGGGTTTGATTAGAGAGTAACGCGAGAAATATTTGGGCTATGACAATAAAAAAAGGAAAACTTGAAAATAGAATTGGAATTTTAAGATTGGTAGCAATACGTAACTGAACGAAGTGTAATGAGAGCGCCATCTCTGGGTTAGTCTCGGGAGTTATTGATTGATGTGTTATATTCTAATTTCGGATATTGTTAAAAAAAATTTGATCCACAGAGTCAAAAGTGTGGAAAACATAAATAATTTTAATCGTTACCTCCAGCCATGGATGACGCAGGGGCCTACCGCGTTTATTTGAAGATCGAGATTATATCCGTCTTTCCGAATATAAATTTATTTCCTCCTTTTTTATTGCAATATAAGAAAAGAATTGTCTAGAATTGTTTTAGTCTTAAGCATTCAAGAATAAAGTTTAAAACTTTAATTCAACAAGAAATATAGGATTGTAAGTCTTATTTAAAATACGTCAATGACGGCATTTTAAGTTAATTCAAACGAAGAAGCTGGGTTCAGTGTTAACATATTTCGACATTAATCGTGGCAAAATAGATTAAAAACAATAACTTTTTCTAGCATGCTCAAGGAAAAGTAATTGCACGGGTGTTCAAATCAAACATGGATTACGTTATTTAATTCATTAGCAATTAAATGTAAATTTATATCTTCGTTGGATATTATTTAAGTAATGATTGCATTCCAAGAAGAAATTTTATATTAAAATGGTACATTTTTTTGCTGTTCTCGAGATGCTCACAGAAAAATCACATCTCTTCTTAATAAGAATTATCTAACGTCGAATTCATTCGAGTAGGTAATATATTCATCACAAACGTAAATCACACCATTCATAGAGAAATTCAGTTTAGAAATTATTTGAATAAGAAGGTAAACAAAGAATTCGTTACAGCTTAATCTAGCTATGCATTAGGAAGTCTATGACCTTCAAATTGTACAACAAATGATGGAAGGTTTCCTGCAAGCATTTACCTCAGTTATCTGTATTACACGTAGAATAGAAGAGCAGCGGTATATATTAAGTTTTCCTGGTATCCTTAATTAGATGCAACTATAACATGATACTTTGGAAAGATGACATGTAAATAATATTCTCCAAGCAACTGCTAGCTTAATTATTGTTTCCGTTTTTGTCTGATTTTTGCTTACATTTTATGGTTGTGGTGTATAAGAAGTAAATATTTTCTTTGTCATTCAATGAAAGACTAATCATTTATTAAAATCAAAATTTGGGGGGGAAAAAATGCTTTCTCTTTCAATTTCATATTTTTTTTCAAAATCTCGGCATCCTAATTAAAAAAACAACAACAACTGCGTGGTTTAAAAAAGCATTAAAACGATTAAATAAAAATAATAAAAAAATAAATTAACCACAAAAACAATAATATTCATATAACATTCTCAACCTTTTTAAAATTTAATCTATTTTGTAAAATTTACAAACAGGAAAACGCTTAAGTTAATAAACAAGATGTAACAGGCTTTAGGACTCGAGTTTTCAATAAATAAATAAACATTTGTTGTTCCACAGGAGTCCCAAGACCTTAAAAGCTATCCGAAACCTTAGTATTAATTATTGCTCATTTAATAATCGCAAAAATTAAAGTTTGAAAGTAAAAGTATGTACTTACTACAGCCTATCTTATTTGACATTAATTGGGCAAACGAAAATAGGGATAAAGTTAGGAGTCACCTGAATTATAATATCTACATGTCATCATTTCAACGAGTTACATTATAAAAGTATCAAATTAAGGATACACAGGGGGAAATAGATATACGCTGCTCTTCTATTCTACGTGTAATAATACAGATGACTGAGGAAAATTACTGCAGGAAATCTTGCGTCATTATTTGTACTATTTGACGGTCGTAGACTTCCTAATGCGTAAATAGATGCTGCTGTTTGTAACGAATTTTTTGTATACCTTCTTATTCAAATCATTTCTAAACTGAATTTTCCAATGAATGACGTGATTTACACTTTTGTGATGAATATATTACCTATTCGACTGAATTCGGCGTTAAATAATTCTTATTTAGAAGAGATGTGATATTTCAATAAACATCCCGAGAATAGCACTTAAGGAAATGCGACACTTTAATATGGAATTACTTTTTAGAATACAATCAATACTTAACTAACAGGTAATGAAAATATAAACTTACTCACGATTGCTAATAAATTAAATTAAGCTTAACATATTTGATTTGAAAATTCTTGAAGAATCATTTTCCTTGTGAGAAAAAATATTTTTAATATAAATGTTCCATTTTTTAAAAGTTACTGTTTGTTTTTTTATTTCATTTTGCCATGATTAGTATCCAAATATGTTAACATTGAGCCCATCCTCTTTGTAAGAATAAAATAATAATAAATATGGTTTAAAATTCGTCATTGACGATTTTATGCTTTTGAACTTTTAGATGTTCTATTTGCATTCAAATAGAAATCAAAATGGTAAGTATGGTAGTCAAAATGGTAGTTTTGCAATCTGACCTTATTATTTTAATTGTTATACAGTTCTATAACTCTTAGGAACTCAATCCAAAATAATAATTAGAACAATTCTTTTTAATTGAATTAAATGATTTCATATACTCTCAGATTAAGTGGTAAAATTTGAACAAGTCACATTATTAAATAAACAGAATAATTCAAACGAAAAAATCGTAAAAGAAGCAAATCTCTTAAACTAAATATTCTTCTTCTAAATAATCATTCTTCGTTTTGAATTCGCATAAAATTTTAAGTAGTTCGATTCACAAAGTCAATCTATCTACTCGATTGCACCCTAAAATACTACTGTATGCTTCTCTAGAAAATGTAGTTCATTTCAAGACTTACATTTTTACACGAACTACTTCTGAAAATGAACTTTGGCTTTGTGAAAGAAGTAGAATTGATTGAACAGAAAAAAAAAATCATTTCAAAATGTAAAATTTAATGTAAGACCAAATCTTTCCATTAAACAGTGAAAGTTTGATTTCATTCTGAGATAATATGCCCTAAATTGAAAGATATGCTAGTATATATAGTTATATCAAAGACGGTCGCCAAAAGAAAATGTTATTTGAGGTGGAAATGAAAAACAAAATGTTGTTGTTTGTACAGTAAAGTAACGCAAAGTCGAATATAGTAAAAATACAAAGTAAATCAGGCTACAATTTTCAATTTTTTCTAGTGATAAGAGAGCTATAACTACAAAACCTGTTAATAATGTTATAAATTAAAAAGCTTATTTTAATTTGTAACATAATTTAATATATGCCTTTTTTTACTGAAACCTATTAAGTGTTAAAGAAAATATTTAATTACTGAAGACGGAAAATGAAAAATCATTGTGTTCTTCAAAAGAGAAAATACTTTATTTTTTAGTGTTTTGCTTCAAATAGGGATAAAAGTGCAAGCATAAAACAAAATGATCGAATATACATCAAGCACAGCTCAGCATAAAATATGGTACATATATAGTCAAAACCTATTTCTTAAAAATGAAATTTTAAACACTGGATTAAAGACTTTTGATTCAGTATTTATTTTCTCCTGTATTTGCCTAATAAGTTAAACCAATAATATAATATAATATAAAGTAGATTTATTGTTTTGTCTAAATCTAATGCTCGAAATATAATGTAAAATTAACGCAAACAATTTTAATTTTCAAATTAAAGTTTAAAATATTCAGAACGATTAGATATTAACTATGTTGAATGCGACAAGAATTGTCTTAAAGAATTTTAACCAGATACATTACACAATAATATAAAAACAAGTAACAAACCCAGTTCCATTTAGTTTATTTCGTGTTTAATGTTAGCCATGTAATATGAAAACTCTCATTATCTATAAACTAGAAAAACTGATAACGTTTTATCGAGTTTCATTTATTAACCCCAATTAGTATGAAAGAAAAATTGTGTTGGTTTCTGTTACAGAAATAGTCCTTTTTTTTTATTCAAAATTTGTCAGCTCAAAAACTTTAGAAACGAGTTTGATGTTTTTCTTTTCATTTTTACTATTCTCTGAAGTAATTGATATTCATTTTTAAGTTAATCTTCCTATGCTTAAAGAGTTTACATCCTAAATAATATTTATTCGGATTTTTTTAATTGATAAACAGGATCGTACCAGGTCCCAAATTGCATTAGAGTTTCAATTGGAACGCTTTCCAGTGTCTCTCAGTCGTTGGTCAATGACCATTCAGAAGAAATATTTCGATACAGGTCAAAAGTATGTCGGCTGTTTTCTGGAGAAACATAATCACTAATCTGAGCTAAATTAATACAGTGGTTTTGATTTATAAAACTACACACCTAAAATATTTTGTGAAAGACAGAAATATTAATTTCTATGAAAGAGAAATTCAATGACTTCAGAAATTGAATTAAAAATGAGATTGGGATCTTATGTTCTTATGAAATTTGTTTTCCTTACTAAAAAAATTGTTATAAAGAACTTAAAAAGCCAAAGGATTAGCCAAAACCCCGTTTTGTAAATTTACATCTAAGTCACGAAGCCAACAAAGAAGAAAATTGATCGATTAGTAATTCGTTTTTAAACGATTTCGTACATCTAAGGACACTTTTACTCAGCAAGTTCATGGATAGTTAGAATTTTACTGAGCCAAAAAAATAAACAAATGATTTATTAAACTAATCGAATTATTCTAATTTTGATAATTACTCTTGTGGCCAAGGGCTCAGGATATCACAATTGAATAGTTATATATAATATGTGTAATTAAATCCTTGAGAAGTTTCGCACTTCTAATTCATGCAATGTGCCAACTAACAGAAATTTACACAATGTGCCAGCTAACAAAAATTTTAAATACTCAAGAACCAGTTAGCTTGAACGTTAAATTGCAAGATAGCAAAACTTTAGCGTGATATAAAATTGAAAGCATAATCTTGGGGCTCGTAAATTTGGATGTAATAGCATTCATGACATTTTGTATCACACTTAAAATAAAAAAAATTTCATTCACATACGTGAAAGTGTTAATAAATGAACAAAAAGAAACAATTCAATCCATAAAATCTTTAAATTGAGAAAAAATATTTTTTAATTCGTAACAGATTCATAATTTTTATCTGAAAAATTATATAAATGGAATGACCTCGAGTGGATTTCGAAAATGGTATTTTATTTTTACTTGCTCTTAAGCTAATAATTTATTTTCAAATTTGTGAAAAGAAATAACTTAAGCAGCATATAGAAATTTAAGTAGCATATAGAAATTTAAGTAGCATATAGAAATTTAAGTAGCATATAGAAACTTTTTTGACTAAACATTGAGTACTGAAGGTTGCTTAATTGAATATGAAAATCATGGTTGAATCCAACTGAGTGATGTATAGTTGCATGTTCATATTTTAACTCTAATAAAAGATATCTTTAACTGACTATAGTCAATTAGACGTGAAAATTTCCTCGTAAATTTTTTTTAAAAAATGTCATGTAGCTATTCAGTATTCCATTTGGAAAAAAATGACGCATTTTTACAGATGACACATCATGATATTTTTAAACAGAAAATGAGAAAAATCAAATTGTACCTGTTAGAGAAGTTTTGATGACGATGAAACTTTCTTCAAATGAAGTTTACCAATTAGATGAAAAGAAAACATTGAAAACAGCAGTCTCAAATTGCAGCCTTCAATTTTGAAAAGCATTATTTTTGCATCTTTACGGCTACATGTACCACCGGTGGTACATGAAGCATATTATTTGTAGCTATCGTACGCTTACAGCTGTATGTTATTTTTTACGATATTAAAATTACCTGATTTTAAATAAAGCTTTAAGTTAAGAGTTAAGGATATCTTCGCTTAATCTCAAAGAACGCAATCGAAACTTGGAGCAAACTTCCTTGCAGAAAATTGTTCCAATTTTTACTAAAGTTACGGACGTTGTAATACATACATCTGTATTTCTGAAGCAGTACTTTTAAATTTTAGGAATATTCCAAAAACGTGAGACTTTACACTTGAACAAGTAAAGTTCAAAATCCTCCAATACATTATAAGAGACAAAATATGGAACACATTTTACACCAAAAAAAGGGATTGGTTTAAGTAGAAAAGTTTGGGTTTGGTTTAAGTAGAAAGGTTTGGGTTTGGTTTTTATTAACTTTGCACTGAAACAACACGAGGGCAATTGGTGACGGACCTCGTAATTTTGAACCTCGGTCAAGTGACGAGGACGACACCTGAGCTGCCTTTCCCCCTCTCCTAACTTTCACACCACGCTAATGGGAGGACTTTGGGCCCCGACAGATTGAACGTGCATCAGCCCTGGCTACACGACGGGTCTTTAGTGGCATCAAAGCTCGAACCCACGACTCAACGAAAACCGCTGGCCGCGAGTTCGATTCAAATTGATAGCAGTAATATTGTAATATGTACAACTCCCTAAGAGATAGTGAAGTCAGAATATAAAATTAATTTTTCTAAAGTTTTGTTATAGGAAAAAGTATTCCAACTTCAAGTCCTATTCTTTTAACAAGGCGAGAAGACACCCTAAAAGTAAAAGAGCAAGTTTAAGTTTATCACCGTAAACATATTAAATGGACATGGATAGAAAAAAGACAAATTCAGAAAAACAATTTTTAAATAAAAGCAGTACTATAAAAAATGTCTATCACTAGCAACAAAAATTATTCAAATAGGACACATTTTCATTATCTAGTGCTATTTTTGAGTTAAGAGGCTATAATTTTTAATGAGTCTTCTTTTTAACTGTATGTATCTTAAAATGAATTTTTTGTATTCGAAGTACTCCTTGTAACTTAAAATTTATTTTAAATCTATACTTTTACTGGAAATTTTTTTAAAAAGTTCTTTAGTGGGTTAAGATTATTTTGATAATTTATTTCAAAATTTCGCTGCTAACAAATATTTGAAGTGTTTGTTAACTGTTAAGCAATGTTCACAAAATTTCCTATGTTATTAATGATTCAATTCAAACACCCGTCAAAAGTTCATCATTTAATATCTAATTAAGACTAAAAATTTTACGAAATTTTTAATTTAAATTTTAAAATGTAAACTAGAAACTTAATATATATTTAAAAAAGGAATGAAAAATTTTATAACTTAAAAAAATGTTATTCATATTAGTATATTACATGAAACAAAAACGTAATGTAAAGTATTCCTGCAGAATTTCATGAAAAGGTGACAAAAAATTTGTGTTGTATTTTTAAGTCCCGTATCCAATTAAAGTTTTTCCAGTATTTTTGTTAAATCTTTTAAATTTCATATACTAAACTTCCATAAACGTGTAATTTTATGATTTTCAATTTTATTTAGTTTAGAGTGGCTGACATATTTAACAATATAGGTTCAAAGAGAAAATTTATTTTTTTTCTCTTTTAAATCAAACATAGACAGAAAAAAAATTAAAATGTACTTACAGAAAAATACTTTATCTTGTTATTATTTTTTAAAATCGGCTCGCAATACATGAGTATTCCTATTGTAAAATTTGACTTTTATGTCTGAAAGTATATTAAGATTACAGAAATCTGTATTTTCATACAGGGTAAATAGCACTAAACATTGTAATTTGTATATAATCTCTGTCTGATATAGTTGATTCATAATGAAAATAAATATACTATCGATGCTGGTTCCAAAAGTACCTGTTTTGATGACAGATGGCGCTTTTTAATGCAAGATAGTGTTATCATTGTGTATTGATATCTGTTAAACGAAGCCTGAGAAAAACTAATTTTGACACAAAGAATGGTTTGATTTGACAGCGAACGACTGTCAAATTAAAATTTTATTGATGTCACAGCAATCTGTCATCATCAGTTTGTGCCGAGTTGTCACTATCGATTAGACCTGGATTTATCATTATATACCAGAAACCAAGCAACTATCAAAATAATGGACTTCATCTGGTAAATATACTCTAAAGAAGGCGACGACAGTCTCATCGGAGGGAAAAGTTATGGCCATGTTTTTTTTAAGATACGAAGGACGACATACTCATGGGTTTCTAATGAAAAGGAAAAATGATCGTCGAACAATATAACAGTGACATTCCCGTTTCTAATGCTCCCTTTTCCGTTTAACATTAAGTTAAACAAAAGTTTTTAAGTTTTTATATTCGTTTTTGTATTATATTTTATTCTAGTTCCTAGGCAATAAAGAAGTGAAATGAAAAGGAGAAATTAATTCAAAATCGTTTAAGAACTTTACACATACTCCAATGTAAAGTGAGTCAATATATTCAATTTTGTTAACTCAGAAAATATGTATTTGAAAGAATTTCGTACTTTTTTTTTATTAAAAAAATACCTGTTAGATGGGGTATTATAAAGTTTTAATTATTTCTAAGAAGTATCTCTCCGAGATATTTGAATAAAATTCATCTTGAAAGTTAATCGATTCTTGTGTACATAATGTTGTAAATTATAGCTATTTATGTTGATTTGTTTGTTTTCAAGAAGTCGTTGATTGAAATAACCCGAAGCAGTGAGAAGATTAATTTCATAATTTGCTGAGTTCAACAATGGCAGCCTTCGAGAGCTCAAGAAACGTTGGGAGAATTGTATAACCCTGGACGGCGATTATGTACAGAGAAGTCTTAACGTAATGAATAAAAATTTAGTTTCTACCTCTTTTGGTTATTGTTCAGAGATAATAAATCAAAACAATACACCGGGATAACAATAAAAAATTTACGATGTATTGCGGCTTTCTTCAAATTACGGCTTCCTGAAAAGAAACAAATCAACATTTATAGCTGTAATTTACAAAAGTAAATATGTAAAGATCAATTAATTTGCAGAAATTTTTTTATCCAGATACCTGATTTATATCTCAGTAATAATTAAACTTTATAATACCCGTCGAACATATACATTTTATGAAAACTATAATGTTGTAATAGGTTATATGAATATATCAAAAATATTTGTTACGCGGATTGCTGTCAAATCAGCATTGAACTGCTACCTAATACAGGTAAAATAGAAGATCCTGCGAGATTCATAATATCACTACTCCACAAATTCTCTCCTTTTGGTGGGACAAGCCATCACGGACCGTTTTCTCAATATGACAGTTTTGAATTAAGAATGCATTTAAAACAAATCACCAAGCAGAATATTAAGCTTCTTTGTACGCTAAATTTAACCATGTAACATTATATTGGAATGGAGTGGAAGTTTGGATCAGGAGGTGCCATCTCGTCTGTTGTCCCTGTCATCTGACAGGGACCTATAATAAAGAATTATCCTTGGCCGCCAAAGACCCGCCGTGTAGCCGGGGCTGATGCACGTTAAATCTGTTCGGGGTCCAAAGTCCTCCCGTTGGCGTGGTGTGGATGTTAGGAGAGGGGGTGCCAGCTCAGGTGTCGTCCTCGTCACTTGACCGTGGTTCAAAATTACGAGGTCCGTCGCCAATAGCCCTCGTGTTGCTTCTAGTGCGACGTTAATTAAAACTAAACTAAACTAAATAATAAAGAATTATGATAAAACATACTTTAAATTCAAAAAGTTTTCAAGTTTTCTATAAGTACAAATTTGGCGAGAGATTTCTTTAAAATGCACATCTCTTCCAATGAGTGTGTTTAATACCATCATTTCAATTACAACAAAATCCGTTAATTATAAATGTTCCTGTCCACGACTGTGACAATGAAGATGAGAACATCTAATATCAATAATTTTAAAGAATATGAATATATCGTTCCTGAAGTGCAATGACAGTCTTAAAAAGTCATTAGTTTTCCATATTTCGAAACTAATCCATAGGATCTGTTGAGGATCATTACATATAACTATGTATTTAAACAGCTTCTCTTTTCCCAGCTTTGATTGATCTATAATCGGTCAACCATTTCTTGAAAATGATATTTTATCTTCGAAATCAAATTACAAACTTTTCAATGAAATGTTCTATTTTGAGACAGATTCTTCAAGGACAATAAGGGATAAGAATAATTTCTGTCAAGCTGGGGCTTTATTCCAATTTCATATAATCCTTACTTATTTTAAATTAAAAGAAATTGAAGTCATATGTTAACATTTAGACATGTGTTTATTTATATATTTCTTAATGCAAAGCATATTGATAAACATAAATAATTGTGTATTACAATGTAATAATCAACAGCTGTAGTAACATTTGTAAGTTGGGTATTTACATTTAAATACATCTTGCATAAAATCTGCTTCACATTTATAACGATAAAAATTTGAAGAATACTTATAAATATAACATTATACACATTGAACATAATTATAATTTTAAAAATTATAAATAATAAAATTGAAAAGCTTTTAAATTTTATGATTCGAACTTCCCGTATGTTTATACATATACTGTGGAATTCTTAAAATTTATGAGTGTTTAATACGAAATGATTACGTTCACTTTATAGAAAATAGCCTCATTTCCTAATGTAGAAAGTAGCAACACTATAGATAAAGTAGGAAAGTGTATCAGACTATTAAAAATCACATTTTGAAATAAATCCAAAGACAACAATTTTTTTCTCAATGAGATGGCAAAATTTTCTGAGAATTTTTTAAAAGTTCAATTTTATAGCCTTTTATTCAGCAAATTCTCATAAAGTATACATCTACGGAATCACCAATTTTCCCTCTACCTTTTTAACAGCAAAAAAAAAAAATGTGCAATATTTCAGTGTCTTAGTAATCTTAAAGCAATATCGACAATGATTAAAGATTACCCAAGAGGCTATTGTTTTAATCACTAACGAAGTTTTAGTTTAGTTTTTATTAACGTCGCACTAGAAGCAACATTAGGGCTTTGGCGACGGACCTCGTAATTTTGAACCTGTGTCAAGTGACGAGGACGATACCTGGACTGGCACCCACTCTCCTAACTTCCACACCACGCCAACGGGAGGACTTTGGGCCCGGACAGATTCAACGTGCATCAGCTCCGGCTACACGGTGGGTCCTTAGCGGCAAAGGATCGAGCCCTCGTCTGAAAGAAAACCGCCGGCCACGAATCCGAAGCCATGAACCACTAAGTTACCGCGGCCACTAGTCACCGACAAAATAGTCACCCAATCACTTTTCAAAACGCAATATTTTTCTGAAAATTTTTTCTAGTGATTCCCTAAAAAATAAAATAAATGAGTTAGTGCATGAGAGAGTGACAGAGTCAATCAGTTAATCAATTAAATTTCCATTCCATGGCCATATTATAGTTTTTTTTTTTTTTTTGAAAAAATTCTAATATTTAACTGAGTTATTAGCCACCCAAGGGGCTATTGTTTTCGTTGGATTACTTTTGGTGTACCAGATCATTTTTTAATTTTTTATCGTTTGCTTCTTTTTAGTTATATATAGCATAAATATATTCAATTTAATAACACTTATTGTTTGCTTTAATTTTAATTACAAGTAGCTGATATTATATTCAATTTAATAATGTATCGCTTGCTTTAATTTTAATTACACTTAGCTTAAATATATTCAGTTCAATAATTTATCGTTTCCTTTAATTGTAAGAATGGAAAAGTTTACTGTTGTCCTTTTCTTGTTATTTCATCGTTCTTTAATTCTTAAATTTAATTGATTAATTTAATAATAATAAAAATAAAAGCGCACCTTAGGTGGCTAAATCTGTTCTTTGCTAGACTTTGCATAAAACTTTTACACTTTTTTAATAATTAATTTTAAGAAGTTGGCCCCCTTGGTGACGAAATCTGCTTTTTGAGAAACTTTACATGAAACTATTTATTATTATGTGTTTTTATAACACATAATGGATTTCAGGCAATTTTTCTTTTTTTTTTTTCTTGTCACGCATAATCGTATTTCATTCCATCGAAGTTTTTTGTAAATCGTATAAAAATGAATAAAATTCCTTTTTCGGCTATAAAATAAGATAGTATTGGAATGAATAGATGAGAATTAAATTGTAAAATTCTATTTTTTATTACATTTATAAATTTCAAGTATTATTAATTTTAAATAATAAGAAACTGTTTTGTAGATCGATAAATTACAATTTTTATGTTGGTAAACTAAATACCAGCTAATCGTGAAAATTTTATCGTTAAATTATGATAAGATTTTCGTTGTAATGAATATTAATCAGCCAAATATTTTTAATCACTTTTTTCAAATTTTGAATAAACAATTTGAAAATTAAAGTAATAATGTGGACAGGTTAGTTAATCGTGTTGTCTTAATCAAATATTATAAGGCAGTATTCTAATCTGGTGAACTCTAAATAATCGATTTGAAATCTATGGATCCGATTCAAGTAGATTTCTTGTGACAGGATCCGAATTATGTACGCACACTTATTATATAGCCCCACTGTTGTTCGATACAATATAGTATATTGTATCGAACAACAGTACCTGGGAATATTTACAATTCTTCTGTCTTCTCAATCATATTCACTACTCTTTTTCTTATCTGGTAATGGAAATTTATGTGTATTACGGTTCTTTCACAAGGTGAAGTTCTCATGTAAAACATCTTAGTAACACATCAATCAATAACTCCCGAGACTAACATTGAAAACAACATTTTTTTTGCAAAATGTTTTTTTATTCATCAACATAACACCTTTTGTTAATCACCTTTTAGGGTGATACAATCGTTCCAACGCTTTTCCAAATATTTTTTTTTTTCCGCAAGAAATCTTTTTTGTTGCGAGTAAATAGCGATAAACGGCTTTCTGAATCATCGACTCGTTGCTGTTTTTGTTCCATCGAAAGCAATCGCGGCACCCACTTGGAAAAAACCTTTTTCACTTCACTTCAAAAAACCTTTTTCAGTAAATACACTTCCATATGATATCTGTGTCATCTCAGCAATCTCACGGAGCTTCACTTTACGATCTTTCATTATAATTTTTGTCACTTCACTCACATTTTCCGGTGTAACGGCTTCCACAGGTCTACCCGAGCGTTCCGCGTCATTTGTGTCGGTACGACCACGTTTAAACTCGGCAAACCACCGACAAATCGTTGCTTTTGATGGACAAGAGTCCGGGTAACATTTTTCAATCCATTGTTTCGCTCGAACGGTGTTTTTACCCATTAAAAAACAATGTTTTATCAGAACACGAAACTCGGTTTTTTCCATTTTTTAAACAAACTACAAAACGACTTTACTCCAACCTCGATAACTCAGCTGTTTCTAGTCCGATCGACTTAAAATTTTGACACGTTTCAAGCAAAGGTTAGTACTCTAGAAAGACCTGGTTACTGGTTTACTACGAGCGCCATCTCTGGGTTAGTCTCGGGAGTTATTGATTGATGTGTTAAAGTAGCTCCAAAGGATAATTAAAAGAAAATGGTCTTGAGAATACTTTACAAGGGAAAAGGAACTGATTTAACAATATTGAGAAATGAGTATTGTTAATTCTATGAGTATTGTTAGTTCTATTGTTGATTTATTGAGAATCTTTCAGTTCTTTTTGTTAAACATCATTATGAAAAATTCATTATGTTAACTCCTCTCTATAAACTTCGTTTTTGATTCTGAATAAACTCTGGAGTAATGGTCCTCCCATGTAACTAATTGGGTAGTTCCAAACTCTGTCTGGGTGACCGTTGTTCATTGGGTAAATTAGTCAGTTAAGTAAATTATCTATCATGTATTATATAAACGTTATAATTATATTTTTCTACTCTTAAAAACTTGAAAACCTTTTGAGTCCAATTTTTTTCGAATTTGCGACTTCAAAAAATAATTTTTATTGCTGAATATTAATATATGTTCTATCCTGAATTCAAAAATGCGAAATATTTTGGTCAGTAAGCAGTTTTTGCTGGACCTGTTAATGGTTATACATATCATATCCCGTTAAATCGACTCCCCTTTTCCCTGCAATGTATTCAAACTTTAAAGTGAAACAAAATATTCTCTGATATTATATTTATAAAGTCTATCTTAGAGGTACTTAAAATAAATATCTACATAAAAAGAACCATTAAAAATATGTAAAAATGTTTCGTAACCTTACCATGAAAACAGCTTTACAATCTTTCTTGAGCACCAAAGCGTTAAAACCATACTGAAATTGTTTATAGCTGATTATTTTATTGCTTACATTATTTAAAAAAATATTTGTAATGTACATGGCAAATATCTTGAACGTAGTTTTTTCGTATAAGTTCTCACAGATATCAAGCTGAGAGAAAAAATAACTGATATTATGTTTCAGATTATTATTGATATTATGTACGATTCAGAAATACAAAAATAATCGCGATACACAACGAGAAGTGTAAGTAGTGACGAATCCGTTTTCAACGATGCAGTTTTTCACTTCATCACATGGCTTGCAACTCCGACAGTACGGGCACTAAAATGCTGAAGTGTGACGTACGACACCAACCAAGAAGGGGTTAAAATGTTACGCTAATTACGTTGTTTGTGAATTACCGTGATTAATTGCTGGGCGAGAACATTGTATCAGGATACATTTTCCAAGCAGAATGCTTTCTGAAGTAAAGATACACTCTCTCTCTATTCCTCTTGAAGTGAAAAAAGAATATATGGGACCACGTGATAAGCACTGCTTAAAAATATTAAGCTTGCCATTCTTTGACGAAAATAATCTGTGACATTATCAGGTATTCCGTAATTGTATGATATTACATGTCACGGTGTCCGCCCATTTAAGAAAGAAAGTATTAAAATTTACTTGATTAGTTTATTTGGATGAATACATGAAGCTGACACGTTCAAAGTATCTTACTGAAAAGAGATTTTTGTTTTCACAATTACAATGATCTCTTACTTAGCAGCGTTTACTCTGATGATAAATTATATTGTATATTTAATTAAATTTGATTCAAACTAAAAAAAAGTCTTTTTATAAACACGCCGATATGTTACCAATTTGAGTGATTCGTTTCAAAGTATTCTGTCCTCAATAAGTATAAATAAACATTCACTTAGAACGTATATGTATATTCAAAATGAAAATGTTAATAAAACAGCATTCTTGCTATTCGTCTTCAAGAAATATATTTTTCTACAGTGGCAACAATTTAAGTTGTTCAAGAATCAAGGCTCTTGGGGCTGACAAAAAAAAATCAAGGAAAGCTGTCTACGTAATTTAATTTCAAAAATGTTAAAAGTGCAACTGATTTTATGAAAGTCAAGTTATTTTATGATCGTTGAAACTCCATCTAAAAATCCATAAATGGTTACGATATTCTCGGACAGTATGGATTTTGAAGTGCTTATTTAAAAACTAAAAGAATGGTTTTAATCAATGAAACTAGTCTATCATAGCAAACGATAAAAGCAGAAATTAGTGAGGAAGCTGCTTTCAGAATTCTACAAAACGAGTAATTTGTTGACGGTGAATAAATAACAAGGTCTGCTGTGATTGATCTATGACAGCTGCTTGGGAATTTCAATTCATCTGTTATTGTACTCTTGTCAAATGGACCTTCACAGCTTCTCTATCGAGTTCAGTTTTTCTGAAAATTGCCCTTGGATCTTGTAGGAAAGTCGTAATTTCTTATTCCCCGACAATATTGTAATACTTCCTCGAGCTATTCCCGAAACAAAATATGGGGAAAATGAAAAAAAAAAAAAAAAAAAATTCTTAAGTAAGGAAAGGATAATTTGTGTTTTCTTATCAGGTGGTCATGATTTCATCGAAAACTCTTCAAAATGAATGAAATCCGAACTACGTTAGAAGGAAACATCGAAAATTAAATACACAAAAAATTTAGAATTAGGTTAAAGAAATTAGAGCAATTTCAAAGGATGTAGGTCTCGGAATTTTATTTAAGGAAAATACATAGAAATAAATTGTAACACACATTTTTGCCAATTACTCAGCCTTCTTGCAATGACAGCTACAGTTCTACTGAGGGTTTTGTCCGAAATTGTTTATTTATCATGAATAATGCCATGCATATACTATAATGAAAATTTAATAAATAGTAGTATATCAAATTTTTAAGACACATGCAAGTGCATTAAAATTCTGAAATTTTGCAATTTTTAGTTAGCTTTCTATTCTAGTGTTTTTTAAAATGTTGTTGTTTTGAGGAATGTGTGGGCATAAAATAAAGTATAAATAGTGTTAGGTTCAAACAATTGACGTTATAATAGGTTATGATTATAATAATTACATTTAAGTTTGCTTGAAATATATTTAAGCTAAGATGTATTTAATATTTTATCGTGTATACTTTTATTTTAATATGAGAACAGAATATTATTGACTACTTTAATAAGTAATCGTTTGCCCTTATTTTAATATTTAGTTTAATAATTGATTTTTATTGCAGAATCGTCTGTTTTTATTTTTTTGTTGTTAACATTGGCGACGATTTTATACTTTCATAGGTTTTGCTTTGTGAAAATAAAAATGTATTAGGAATTTGAAAAAGGTGTTTTCTTTTCTTGATAGTTATTGCTTTTGTGGATCCTGGGGCTCGGAAGTACGCTTAATTTGCACTAATTAATATTAATTTTGAGTAATTCTACTTTTTTGAGAACAGCAAAAAAATAAAAAAAAAAAAAACGCGTCACGCATATTAAAATGAAATTAGCAAAGCCAATTTCAAAATTTATATTTATATTTATAAAAATTTATTATTTGTTTTTTGTTGTAATTCTCAAACATTAATTGTTAATTTTACTTTTAATTTCTCTCTTTCACTCTTCCGCAATTAATCACAAGAACTCCTACCCAAAAAGACTTCAAAATAATATTTGCTATTTTTGATGAAAAATATTAGAACATTATTGTGACAGAAAGTAGCATTAAGAAAATAATATACTTGACATAAATTACAACATCGATTGCTATTTTTATTTGAACAGTATTCTTAAATAATATTTTTGTTCATGAAAAGCTATTCATTATTTTTCAATCAAGTCTCGTATGTACAAATTTGACGCCGAACACTATTCATCCATTCAATTTTTCAAAAACAAATACGTTCATTTAAATAATTTCTTACAACAAATAAATAAATTCACTGATTGATTTTAATCATACGAGATGTTTATGAGTTTACTCAAAACTGTCCATGATCCCAAAAGGAAAGAGGATGACATATTAACCTGAATACACAAGGAGAAATGCTCCTAGTCTTAGATGACGAGCGATGATTCTTTGAGTAATACTACTACTAAAAATAAAAACAAAGAAGATAAAACATTTTAAAAATATTCCCTTTTTCTTATTATATGTAATTGAATTACGAAAAATAATGACCATACACGGGGTTAAGTCAGCTAGTAGATAACAAACTGTTTTGAGAGTTCGCAAATAAATAATAAATATTTCCCAAATATGTCAGTAAGTGACTGGGATGGTTTACTAAGAATGAAACATAGGTTCATTACTATCAACACCAATCATAGCATCAATGATATGGAAGTATCATTCATCTTTAAAACCTAATTCATATTGCAAGATAAGCAATTCGTGAAATTTCCCTTAACTGGAGATTCTTTCCAAATTTATATTTTTTATGTTTCCAACTCCTTTTCAACCAAATGAAATGTAGTTACGCAACTTAGATAAACTTCAGATGAGTAGTATATATATATATATATATATATATATATATATATATATATTATACACACTGAAATTTTTTTTTTTTTGAAAGAATAATTTATAAAATATTTAAAAAGACAAAAAGCCAAAAAGAAATGTAAAAATAAATTAAATATTAAGGGAAAATACGGAACCCAGCAAGTCAAAAAGCAATATCGGGCTGAGGACCGATTAACCTTTTGAAGACGGCGGGTTTTGAGAGGAAAAGGCCCTTAAAGACGGCGCTTTAGGCGATGTTTACTTCCCCCTTTTTTATCGCTCATTGATGGCACCATACATAGGCATACAAAAGAAGCAAGATAATTGCTAGGGTCAGCAGTGAATGGGGATGTTCGCGGCTTAGAAAGTCCCTAAATACAAAGAGTCTCCCTTTCTTAGGGAAACATATTTTCTTGGAGAACTCAATGTAGTAATTACGATTTCAGTTCAAGAAAATTTGAGAAATTTATTTATTTTGTTTTTTTAAAAAAGAAATTATTTCCTAACAATTTAAGCTGCTTTTCACCTAGATTTCCTTTTTCAATATTATTAAGAGCATTGAGAGAAATAGCACAAAACAATGATGATAATATAAAACATTGCATAAAAAAAATGAAACGCTTAGTTCATTGTAGACAAAGGTACACACAATAAACTAACCAAATTTAATTGATATTATTCAAGTAAAATTTATTTATGTTTTGATTTTCAGTAAATTTATTAAAATAGATATAAAATATTTTAAATTTATTTTTCTTTTAAATGCAGGAATTTGATACACACCTGGTGTTAAAACTTGAAATAATCATATTAGAAATAAGAAGTAAATAATTTGATACTTCATAAATTACACGTAATTATAATCAGTAATACAAAATAAAATAAAAAGCAAAATTGCTGATCCTGTCTCTTGATATTATAATGTAAAATTCAGACTTTCTCAAATCGATAATGAAGTAAGTTTAAAAGCTCTTATAAGTATTCACAGCATTTGTATGACAATAAACATATCATCATAAATAAACTATGCTTTTTTTTTAAACTTCATTATTACTTAATTTATAATTGTTTTTCTCTTTTAGAACATGCCAGAAAAATCTTAAAAATTTATACCCTCTTAAGAATTTTCTTATATATCTTCCATGAAGGAATGATAGATTTGATGTATAATTGTCATTTTTTATTGTTCCATAATCCATTATATTGTGATACATTAATATTCATAATATTGAATGAATCCTAAGATTAAGTCTAAATTTTATTAACAAGCATTTTTCAAAAATGAAAACTTTATTTTTCTTTGATCTAATTCTTCTTATATATGCTGAAAACTATGATAAAATATTCACTATGGCAAATAAATGAGATGAATAAATAGCAAAACCATTAAAAAAAAGGTATTTCGCATTATGCTCTAAAATGTGAGTATCCTAAGGCTATAAATGTTGGCCTTTGTTAAATAGTGCCACATTGTATTGTCCACATGTTTTATCGAAAAAAAGGTGACGATTAGGTGTTCCAACGTGTAGCACAGCTGATACGCATTAAATCAAAATCCTTACGTTGCCGCGGTGTGGAAATTAGAAGTGGACGGTCTAGCTCGGCTATGGTTCTCGTTACTTGTTTGTCATTTAAATTACGAGGTCCGTCTTATTAATTTGTCCCTTATGTTACTTGTAAATGAAATATTAATAATTTATCAGTTTACCTACGTGTTCCTAAAAATAAATTCTTTAAATGCACATAAGAAATTTAAAAATATATTTTTTCCAATAGTAATAAATGTTTTCATTAGTAAAAAAGAGGAAATGCTTTGAATTTTTAGAATACTTCTAGTAAAACGCAAACAATAAGCTGATATCGAAGACAAAATATTATGACTGCAAACATTTTTAAGTTGCCGAGGAGCTTCACGTATCTCGGTAATTTTGTTTATATAAAAGGAATATATGATTCTTATTTGTACTTAATAGTTTCTTTTGCAAGTAATGACAACATACTGGAGCTTCTTACCTTTTTTTCACTATTCGTACAAAAAGTTATATTCTTAACCTTTGGATAATCCTTACTTTTTATTTAAAATTTCAAAAGAATTGCATAACATTGCTTGAATTCTAAGATTACTGCTCTGATTTTTGTGCAATAATAAACTGATTTTTATGCGTGATTTTGTGCATATGATAGAGCCAAAGCCAATACATTCCTACGAAGCCAACTCTTTAGATCAACATTCAAAATAATTACAAAAACCTTTCCTTCTCAACGCACAGACTCCTCAGTCGGTTTAGAAATAACTGACAACAATTTTTCTTTACTTTCTTCAAAATGAAGGAAAACTTTAGCTTCAAATATCGTTTTTTCCCTCCCCCCACTTCGTTTGGACAGTCCCCTAAGTGACTGGGTCCTTTTTACATTATCTCTCAAAATCTAACACAATATCAGTTCTCTGAACGATTATTTTCATTTTCCCGATAACGTTCGCAAAGTAGAAGGGGTCCTTCTTTTAAGTTGGAGGGCATAGTTTCTATTTATCCTATGTCCGACAATGTAACAGAAAAGGAAATGCATTTTCTAAAGCTTTATTACGGCAATAGGAGGAAGAACCACGGAAGAATAGTTTTCCGGCTGTATGAAAGCAACCTTCAAGATTTACAAGATAGCAGATGTGCATTTCTAGGTTTTATTACTCCAAAAAGGCATGTGATAATCAATAATGACCAAAACCTGAAAGAATCAACAAAAATCAAGAGGGAGAAGCATTCTTTGTCGATATGAAAGCTTTTACAACTTGTTTTTCATGCTCCTTTACAAGAGCTTTCTGATTCTCTATTCAGAGTTTCAAACGGTTGGGTGCCTTAGAACGCACCCGAACATTCCTTTCTTTGTACTATCGTACATAAAAAGTGTGACTCATGAATAAATAGGCGAGAAAAAAAAAAGAAAACGAACACATTTTTTTTTATTTCAATGTAACTATCTGTTAGATTCTGATTATATTTATTTTTCAAATATATTTTAGAGCATTTTGCAAAATTTTTCGTAATTATTATCATTAAACTTATTATAATTTTTTTTTTAAAAAAACTTCTTTTAAATTTCGGAAAATCAGGAATTCCAACACTTTAGAACTTTTAAAGTACAATATATAACAAAAGTAAAAATTTCAATCTTGCTTTTAAGGTTTTTGAATAAATCGGGGGATTTTTCTTATGCTAAAGAATTCGTAATATTCGTCGCCTACAAATTTGAAAGAAAAAATATTGGAATTAATAGTTTTTGTTTCGAAGACTCAACTTTTATACATCAATTGTCATAATAAAAAATGTCGGAATTAGTTTCTTGCTTTTATAAATTCGAAAGACTACAATGTACAGTTTTAAAAATCTATAACAAATATTTCTGTAATTTTTTTTTTTTTTTTTTTTT
>BMAW01110891.1:389818-409445 GCA_019974015.1 Nephila pilipes | reverse complement strand
TTTAATTTTTTTTTTTTTTTTTTGTTGTTGTTGTTGCAAGTATTTTTTCTTTTTTTGTTGTTTATACATGATTCAAAAGGGTTTTTTTTTTGATGTTTCGATATAAAATTAATTGTTTTTCAATAAGCATAACTTAAGATAACAGTAAAAATACGCTTCTGTACAGCAATACATTGTGTAATTATGCACAATTTTTTTTCAAAAACTGAATGCAAAAATTGCTTCAAATTCTCCACAAATATATTTTAAGTAGTTTTACAGGCGTAAAAGTTAATAAAAATGTAAAACTGAGGTATTTTTAAATCCGGAAAATGCATAGCAATACCTGTATTAGTAAAAAAACATTCATTACGAAAATATGTAATTATATTTTTTAGTGTGAAAAAAATAAAATAAAAATCATAAAAAAAATCACCAGTTAAAGTTATAACACTTTTTTGAATAAATATTGAAAATAAAATTTTTATGTAACATACATTTCTTAATAATACTTATATATATTATTATTTGAGTAATAAAGTAAAGTGGAGCACATATTAGAAATTAAAAATTTATTTCCAAATAGTTAAATATTGTTTAAGTTCAACATATTAATCCAATAATTTCATATTTTAACAACAAAATAAATTTTATTCTAGGTTGGAAATTTTTATACAATAAAAATTGAGATTACAGAATTTATTTATTACAAAAAGGGAATAAAGTTATGTATTATAAGCAAAATTATTTAAAAAAGGTAAAAATGTGTATTAGTGTAATGATTTTACAGATTTTTTTAGAGTTCTTTTGCGTACGAATGTAAGCATATCAAAATAATAAAAATTATCTAATTGAAGCAAAAGGAATAAATTTGGGAAATATTTAATGTACTATAACAATTTTAATTAGTGTGGGACTTTTTGAAAACAATGATTTAATTATTTTCGGTTATGAAAGACTCAAATTTGTTGAAGGAAGTTGTTATTCATCTCATTAGTTTTCTTAACACATAAAATAAGGAAATATACAAAATTCACAAATACTTTTCAAAATTCTATGACATTTCAGGTGCACTAAAACTATACAAGAATTATAATACTGTTCTTGGATATAATACAAATTTTTTAAAAAAAATATTTAAACTGGAAATGAGATCCTGCAAATCAAGAATCTATTTAAATTCACCATATATAGATATTATTTTACATGATATTCTTCGAAACAATTTACACACAATCCTACATTACACAATTTACACGAAACAGAAGTGCGTCTCCTTACACCTTTGGACTTACACACAACACAACGTCGCTGAACTTTTTTAAATTCAGGCCAATGATGGTTTTCAAGTCTATTGCTTCTAAAATTTTGTTCTGGGCTGGTTAAAACTGTTTGATTATTTTCATTCTGTAAAAGTTGCTTGATTAAATTTAAGCGGAATATTTTATGGCTTATGCTTTTTCCCGTTTTGATTTTGAACAATATAAATGCATTTAATACTGTCAAATCTAGTAAATGAAAAAAAAGTTTTTTGGTCCATTTTAGTGTCTTACGACCAAATGTATAGCTGTTTGCCATGCGATCACTCAGATCTACAAAACCCATATTTGAATTATAGCATGTTATTAAAGCTGGCTTTTCACATCTATCATTGCACAAAGTTGTTTTACACATTTCTGGATCGTGCATGTTGCTTAGCATGAAAACTTCCCTTTTATCCTTCCAACACATGGCTGTCATGCCGCTGCCAAATTTTATAGACAAATCTCCTTTTTTCATTTTTTGAAAAGCTAATTTTTTTGGATAATTCTTCCTATTGGAACGCATAGTGCCACAGGAATTCATTTTGTATTCTTTATACAATTGCTGGAACAATTCTGGGGATGAAAAAAAATTGTCCATGAACAATTTGTGCCCTTTATTTCTTACACTTTCGGCCAATTCCAAAACTGTTGCATGAGTAGGTTTTATTTTTAAACCACTTTTCAGTCTTACCCTATCTGATCCCAAGTATACTTTCATGTTGAAAGTATAGCCTTTTTTATCCACAATTTTGTATACTTTGATACCAAATCTTTTCCTTTTTTTCGGAATATATTGTTTAAATATTATGCGTCTCTTAAAAGAGACAATTACTTCATCAATTGCTAACTCTTCAGATGGACAATATACTTCTTGGAAAGAATTATTTAAGGAGTTAAAAACATTTCTTAGTTTCCAAAGTCTATCGTAATCCGAAGATGTTTTATCCGGAGCATTATCATTATTTTCGAAGTGTAAGTACCGAAGCAGATTTAAAAATCTGTCCCTCGACATAATTTTCCTAAAAAAAGGTGTATCCAGCATTGGATCCGTTGACCAATATTCCTTTATATTGTCCTTTTCTATATGACCCATCAGAAGTATTAATGTAAGAAATTTTACAATCTCTATTTCGTTTGTTTCAGTCCATCCAGGATTATGTTTCCTCAAACTTGATGGTGTTACAGATTGTAAAACTCGAGTTGCATATATGTTCGTCTCTTCTGTAATTTTTTTTACTACAGAGTTTTTAAATATGCAATTAAAAAAATCACTTTCTGTGACACACGGTACAGCGGCTCCTTTTATCACATTATTTCCTGTAAAAGGTAAAATTGTCGCTTTATGTGATATTTGTGGGTCGTTCCAGATTATTTCATTTTGTTCTTCGGAGACAACCTCATCTTCAACCTCTAGACTCAAATTTAAAGATTGATCTAAATCATCTTCCTCATTTTCTTACTCACAATCAGAATCCGAATCATCAAAATTTTCGTCTTCTAAATCAGCTAAAACTTTCTGAATCTCTTCAGTGGTAAGTCCTCTTTTACGTTTAGGCATTTTTTTTTAAAAAAAATCAAATTAATTTAAAATGAAATGATTAAGTAATCGAGATGACAAAATCACTTACAAAAATAACTATGCACACACTGCTAGTGAGAATTTGAGTATGAAGGAAAAAAGAGGGATTTTTAGATAAGGGTGAAAGAGGAAACTCTACCCACCTCCCTTCTGAATACAAAAGAAACCGGTCAAGCAAATGATGTTCCGGGGCTATAATAGGCCTCATGCTGATTCGAAAGCTGTTTACAGGGGAAAGCACGGCTTGGCCGCTACATCGGTCAACGCCGGCTTTTAAGGGTATATTCCTTTTGGCCTGTAGATCGGTCTGCCGCCCTCAAAAGGTTAAGCGGGGTTAAACTAGTTTAATGGTACCAACCTTCTCCCTTTGCGACTTGGTAGGCTGAATTACGAAATCCAAATTGCAAAAGAGTTCATGATTAAAAGATGCAGACAAATTCAGCGATAAAATCTACAAAAATAAAATCTATACTTCCTGGTAGGCTGAATCGGGAAATCCAAATTACAAAAGAGTTCAATGATTAAAAAATACAAAAAATTTCAACGATAAAATTTACAAAATAAAATCTATAATTCTAAAAATTATCAACAAATCAAAATATAAAAATTACTTACAAAATTCAAAGAAATGAAGATTCAAATATGTGAGTAGTAAGACGGAATTTTCTTTAAGCTTCAAGATGTATATCACATACTCAAAATGAAAAAAATATAACACATCATCACCATATAAATTGAAAAAAGATTTAAATCATTGTTTGATTGGTAATAAAATGTAAAAGGATGCAAACAACTGGTTGGTAATAAGTTGTATGGTAAAGGAGTATAACGGTCCAGAGAGTGAGTAAAAATGTAAGCTGTGTAAATGTAAATAAATAAATAAATTCTTCACGGCTAGACCACTAACAAGCCGACTTTGTGGACCTATTGTTGTGTATATATATATATATATATATATATATATATATATATATATGTATAATGTCATACAAAAATGCGACAGAGAACTGAATATCAGGATAGATTGGTTACTGTAAGAGAAAGATAGCAAAAGCACGACGGTTTTGAATGTGCGGGTGTGTCTATCAGATCTACAAAACTAGGGGCCGGCATCGTCTGGTCAAATATTTCTCTATAGCGGATTAGCATACATCGGATCCGAGTATCTGGGTAAAAGTAATGTTTGATATCTATAGAAGTTGTTAACATCCATTTTGAGGGAGAGTGAACTAGTGGAAAACATTTTCCTTTTTTTTTTGGAGAGATAATAAACGATGACCATGCTTTGAAACCGAATTCGATTACATTTGTGATCTATTAATGTATGATTATTTTTATTTCTTTATCTGCGTTTAGAATTAAGTTAAGGACTTTAGACTTGCGATTAGATTAGTATTTAAGATGACAGAAAAGTCAGGTAACACAAATATACGCTACAATATTCGTTCCGTTAGCTTATAGAGTTATGTGAATAATATTTTGGAGATCATAAGGAGTTTTGCTGATTCATTTCCTGAAACGAGAATAAAACTCTGACTGCTACCTACTACTATATAGCTCTATCAAAGCTTTGGGATGTAATTCGAATAAAATGTACAAGCCTCGAAGAACCTTGTTCCATCATGATAATGCCAAGCTTCATTTAGTTCGATTTACTCAGGAGAAAACTGAAGGGTGTGTTTCTCTGTGGAAATTTCTGCAGTATTCGCCTAACATCCCAGACCTAGCCCCAAGCGATCATCACCTGTTTGGTCTACTTTAAGTTGAGCTTGGGCGGAAAACGTTTCATGACTGCTGCAAACACTGAACGTGAGGTACATAATTGACTGAGATAACAGTAAAGACCTTTTATGCAATAGGTACTGGAAAACTCATAAGGAGATGTAATAAATATATCAATACAAATGGTAACTGTGTAAAGTGGGAGAGAAAAACACACAAACATGTTATTTAAGGAAAAACCTCGATTTTCCTCTTTTTTTTATTGGCTTTTGTAACCTACTTATTGACTTACCCTCGTAAATATAATAAAATTACAAACATATTGAACATACAAATACATTTGAACTACAAAAATATTAGCTATATAAACATGAAAGAATTACAAAAACTTTGACCATATAATGTGATTATTTATTAACATCGCACTAGGAAGCAACACGATGACTTTAGCAACGGACCTCGTAATTTTGTAATTTTGAACCGCAGTCAAGTGAGAAGGACGACACCTAAGCATACACCACCCTCACCACACTTCCCCGCCATGCCAATGGACTTGGAACCTCAACCAGATCAGCCTCCCTAAATGGCGGGTTCTTTAATGGCATCGGGGCTCGGAACTACAACTCGACGAAAACAAAGCAGTCTGCGACCATGACCAATAGGGAACAGAGATCACCATACCATATAAGTACGACTGAATTCCAAAATATTGACAAAATTAATGCTCTAAAATTAAAAGATACGCCCAAAAAAGAAGGGAAAAAATTTTTCTCTGACCCCCATGTAAAATAATCTACACGAAAAGCTAATATTATACTAAATTAGAATTAAAAATAAAATCTTAACTTATTTTAATTTTATCGTCCCTCCCCCCCCCCCTACAGTTTACAAACAACTTAAAAGCATTTATATTTGACAGAATGTGCATTTTAAATCAGTTGAATCGAAATGTTTCATTTATCATAGGCTGGTTTAAAATTTTGCGTAAAAACAGAAGATTTGTAAAGTTTTATTGATGAAAATAACATGTCAGTAAATTCTTTAGCGAATCTTACAGATATATGATGAAGCATTTCTTAAGTATTGAGTAAAAGGAAAAGTTGCCGCTAATCATTAATTATTCTATAATTATTCAATATTTGTTTGATTAATAATTATTTTTCAATGAATACTCTAAAATATCTCATTATTAATTTAACAATATTCTAAAATAATAGCAAAGTATGCATAGATTTGGCTCGTAATTAGTAGTAATAAAGAGGGATGCAATTAAATGTTTTTGTTACACAAAAACGTATAAAGGTGCTCTAAAGTTATTCTTGCTGTTTTAAAAAAGTGTTGAAAAATCAGACATCTTTCAGACAAGAAACTTTTAAGATAGGAAAGTAGCTCTCTACGTTACATTTGTTCAATTTAAATAACCATCTTGAATAATTAACTTAAACTCACAAAATCTAAAATGTTTTACATCCTAAGAGGAAAATGCATATATATATATATATATATATATAGGGAAAATATTTAGAGTTTTTCATCTTACACGATTTTTTGAAGTTGTGGAACGTACCCCCAAATTTATCATAAGTCTTATGTATTTTTTTACACGAATTTTTTTTGACGGTTTTCTGCGGAATGTATCTACTATGAAAAAAAAAGAGTTGGGTGTATATATATATAATTTTGGAGTAAATTAAAATTTAAAACTTTAAATAATAAAGTATTAAATGAGTGTGTGGATGACTGAATGATTATTTATTAACGTCGTACTTAGAAGCAAAATACGAGGGCTGCTTACGAAGGAATTTGTAATTTTGATCCTCGGTCAAGTGATGAACACCAAACCCCAGGTAATAGTCTACTCTCCTAACTCTTCAACTCTATCCCAACGAGAGAACTTTAAGCCCGACAGATTTTACGTGAATCAGCCTCTGTCGGGATCTCCAATTTTTCGACTGATAATAAAATAACTAAATAGAAATCAATTTTAAAAATTATTAAAAAAATATCTGAAAAATTATGAATGCAAGTTAATCAATTTATTGGAAAGTTTCTTAAAAAGTTATGGAATAGTTTTACTCAGAGAAGCATTCATTCTTATGACTTCAATGTGCAAATGAAATCATGAGACAATGTAATTTGCGTATTATTTTCTTGCGATTGCAGCTTTTCTGGTTTTAAATCCTTGACACTGTTAAAATTTCTGATTAATCTTAAATGTTTCGTTAATTATAAAAAAGTTTATTTTCATGAAAGTATTGTTTACTAAAGTAGCTTGCATAAAGGCAGAATAATATTATTTGAAACAAAATTTGCTGAAAAATACTTTATTTATTCTACTTTTTTTAAAAAAAAACAGTAAACGCATTATTAAATTTATATAATTTAGTATACAGTCCACATCAAGGTAAAATTATAATAAACTCACTTGATGCAATCCTTGAAAAATCTACGATTTTGAACAACGTTTCAGCAATCATTAAATAGATTATCGTTTTTTAAAATTATCATCATTCTTCAAATAATTTTCCACAAAGAGTAAAATCTAACGGGAAGTGATTATTTCTTTAAAGTATAGAAAAATAAAAGAACAGTAATCATGTTTAAAATTTTTTCTGTTTTGCATGTGTGTGGAAACTTTTTGTAAACTTCTGCCTAAAGTTCAAAACATCTTATCTAGGTTACATCGCAGATAATTATTCACCAAAAAGAGATTAAACA
Organism: Nephila pilipes; assembly: GCA_019974015.1. NCBI lineage: Eukaryota > Metazoa > Arthropoda > Arachnida > Araneae > Nephilidae > Nephila > Nephila pilipes. The sequence continues at coordinate 402,143 of BMAW01110891.1, read as the reverse complement.
AATTTCTGTTGACTTGAAGAACAATTTGCTCATTAAAACTGAATCCTCAAATTCTGAATTTTTAAATTTTTTTTTTATATTTTTATAATTTATATTTCCTAACTATGAAGATTATTAACATTTCAAACACTTAAAACATCTAATTGGCTTGACTGAATATCAAAACTACAGGACATAATTAAAATACGCAGAAAGAAACTATTCTACCAAATTGATTGTACATAAGAATATCAAATAAGCAAATTAACTTTTTAGTAGGTTCTAGCATTAATAATTTCACTTTAATATTATAATATAGAACATAAAACTGCCCTTTTTCCTAATCACTACTGGAAATTAATCGTTAAAATAATAATTAATAATTCATGTTTGGGTTTCAATGTAACATTGATATACAGATGATAAATATTCTTGTTTCTTTGTGATGAATTAGAATCTTTAGACATAATTACTCAATAAAGATCAGCCCAAAATATTTATCAGCGTATTCAAGTTCTTGAATAATCACTATCAAAATAACTCAAATAACTATACATAGGGTATCTTTTTGAACTGAACCAAATATTATAATAAAGACATCTACTTATGTTACAGATTCAAAAAGTAGATTTTTAATAAGTGGATTCTATATTCAAGTAGACTTCAAATAATTAGATCCAATTCAAATAGACTTCTAACCAGGGGAACCGAATCAAGTAAATAGTCACGCTTCGACTATCTTCTTACAGCTGTTTTATCCACTCTAGCATTCCCACGACTTTCTATTTTTTTCCTCAACTAGCCTTAATCCTATTCATTGTTGGTCACTTGACCGAGGTTCAAAATTACGAGGACCGTCGCCAGTAGCCTCCGTGTTGCTTCTAGTGCTATGTTAATAAAACCAAACCAAACCTATTAATTGTACTTCTTATATAGTAAAGTTAATTTACCGGTTCTTTCAGAAGGGTAGGTTCTCAAATCAAACAACGCAGTAAAACAGTCTCGGAGGTCAGGAAGGAAATGCACGTAAAAGCTGTTACATCTTTATTCTAAAAGTCTGTTTTAAGATTAAATACCTTTCGCAATCCAGCCAAATAATATAACAAATGTAACACTATGCTCTACGTAAAAACTACAGTAAAAGTCAAATTTGGAAATGTAATTTAAAATACGATGGATATATAATGTTAATACTTATTTTGTATTTTACTAAGAAAAACATCTGAATCCATTGAACATTTCTCAATTTAAAGTTTGATTTTCTTATATGTGTAATTATTACAAGACAAAAACATCTTAAAATGCAATATACAATACAGAGAAGAATTAGTTATGTTTTTGAAACAATATTTATATATAGTGTCAGACATAACTGACACTTAATAATTAACTACACTTTGCAATCATAAAGGTTTTTCCTTAAAAAAATACCTTTGCAAATTTGTAATATTTACAGGAAAATCCTATTGCTAGAAAAATACGGCCGGGGTCACTATAAACACGTATGTATCTTTTCTGATGAGGTAAAAAGAAAAAAAAATTCAAATATCAACACTTTTTGGTTGTTGTTCTTAATCCTTGGAAGTATCCAACCAGAAAGAAATTTGACGAAAGATAATTCAAATATTGACAAATGGTAATGTTAAAATTCAACGCATTTTCAAGATGTTTTCGCGTTATTAAAACAATCGTGAGTTTTAGTCAATAAATTTCTGTAAAAATTAAAAACCTGTTTTCAGTATTGTGAAATTTCGGCTTAAGGGACAAAAACTGAAATTTGTATTTGTAATTATCTTAAGCATCAAAAATAGCAAGTAGAAAATATAACTTACTCATATTTATTCAGACATAAAATATACTTTTTAGAAAAATAAATGAACGAAATCACCAACGATTTTCAAAAAAGGGTTGATTGGATACATTTTGAAATAAATTCTAGTTGAATACACCAATATACAGACAGACCTTTTATTTTCTTAAATGTTCGAGTAAATCTATTATTTCAATTGGAAACACTTTTAAGTACATAAAAATGATAATAAAAATTTGTAATTTGTTCTTATTTTTGTTAAATGAAGGGAATGTATGTATAGGTTATATTACAAATCAGTTTAGGAGTTCATATGATAAAATGCTAAGTTTAACTGTGTTGGAAATAAATTACTCGGATCCCGCCAGGAGGCGCCTTGTCTCGTGTGAGTGAGAGCGCACGGGTTCATGGGTAATATTTGGAAGAATGCTATTGGATCTTGACCGCTTAAGGCGGGTTTTTTTCTTGTATTGGATATAATTGCTCCTGACCGCTTAAGCGGGTTGAATTAAAATATGGACTGTTTGGAAGCTTGTATAGTTTTGTAAATTGTATAAATATTCGATTATGTGTGATTGGCACGTGGAGTCCTTAAATAAATGTGTATTGAAATAACTGCTCTCCCTATATTTTGGACTTGGTGGATAAGACATCTCCAACAAACTGCAGTATACTTTCACACATTTTACACAACAGAATACTCTTTAAGCGTATTAATTTAAGTACATTTGTACCTTTATTTGAGTTAACATTGTTATTCAGTGCCTTCTTTCTTCAAGAACCCCTCAATAATCGGCAACATTGTTGCATTCCATTGCGTTTAATAACGAGACTGCTGTTAGAAACCTGAAGGATATCCTACAAGAATTAAGTTAAATTTATTTCCATTGTGAATGAGTATTGTTTTTAAGCTAACCTTAGAAGTATCAATAAACAGTCACTATTCATCTGGTGTATGATGCAGATCCAAAGGCACCAAGAGGCTTGGAATGACGTTTCAAAAGCATATATATATATATTTAAAACTAATGATGTATTTACTGTGTATGGAAATACGTATACTATTAGCCCACTTATTTCACTCCCGAAGCCTTGAGCGTAACTATTAAGCATTATTCGTACTTAACCCCAAATCATGCAGAAGATCAATCTCTGTTTGCGTTATCATGTGAGACACAGAATATTTCTCTGATAAATGTACATGTTTGTTTCAATTTCAAGATGGCAAGATGGAATTCATTCTTCATCAACTAAGGGACAGTCAACATGTGACTGTAGTACAGCAAACACGTTACTGTCAGGTACTGGTTTGGTTGTAGAATTAATGTTGGATTTCTGAACATGCTTTTGCTTCTTAAAGTTGATTTCTTTGGCTGTTGGTGTCATACAAAAATAACAATCTTCAAAATGATAACTAGGCTCCCTCCATATTATTGGTATATATGCTTTTGAAAAGCATTACCGTCGCCATCCCTTTGGTCCACTCTTGAAGTCGGGCACATCAGCGTAAACCACAAGTAATGACGTCCATGGCTTATTTTGTTCTCCAATTTTGCATCAAAAATAATGTTTACCTACAATTTACAAATTAAAGGTGTCACACTTCTTTTCTGAGAGAAATGTTTACAAATTTGCCACAGATATAGCTAAAACTATCTCTGGAATAAACACACGAGACATTTTAAATACATCTTTCTTCAGTTTATTAAATGTTACTCTGATAAATTACATGTACATTACTCTTAATTATTTACTCCAGATAATGGATAAAATCCTCATCGTGTTATAATACCAGACGAAACTCATCATAGTGGTGTCTAAATGTACTCACTGAATTATGTTACTCACTTCCAAGATCGTTTGTTTTTGGAAACAATATGTTTAAAAAAGGTAATAATATAATGACATGCGATACATTCAAACACAGGCATAACTTGGAAATAAGCGCAAACTACCCTTTTTCATGAATATTTCCTAAATTCAAGATGGGGTTACTTAAATTTGTAAAAGTTTCTCAAGAAAAGTTTTCTTTTTAATCTGTAATATCGTTTTAAAACTCTTTTGAAAGATATATAACACTCAGCTGTTTATAAGCTGCATTTTATTAAATTTAGTGTTAAAAGTATGTTAGATGATGGAAAAATTTCAGAAATATATATTTTTGAAGTGTTGTTTTTATCTCTTTGGGATTTCTTATTTTAACTATTCTCGCATTCAGGAAATTTCCTCCTTAAGAAAAGTAACATGCACTGTTAAAATTATATGTTCAACTGAAGAGTGTTAACAATGATTGATAACTTTTTACTTTGTTTATATTTTGTTAGTTAGTTTATATATACATGTGTCAATGAAAAATTTAATATTTTTTTAATTTCAAATTCCTCCATTATAAGCCTCAGAGAAGCTGTCACACATTTTATAACAAATTTAAATAGTTACGAAAAGAACATTTGTTTATACTTTGAATAACATTGATCTTCGATATGTTCGATATTTTCTCAAATGAAATAATTAAAAATTATTTCTTAGAGAAATGGTGTTAAATCTTATTTCTTACATTTATATATCTTCTTGCACACCATCCAGTTTTGAATAAAATTAAAGAAGTCCTTTACTGCATTTAGCTCCTGAAAATTTTGTGGGTTCTCCACGTATTTTATTCATTGAGAATACTAAATTATAGCTACGTTTTATTAAATTTAATATAAAAAAAGTGTGTTAGGTAATGGAAAAACTTAGAAAGTGTGTTTTTGTAGAGTTATTTTTATATCTGTTGATTCAATATTTTTTATAATTCTCGTATATATATATATATATATATATATATATATATATATATATATATATACAGAAATTTTCTTTCTTTAAAAATCTATATATTCAAAAATTAAGAACTTCCTTACGATAAATTTCTAAGAAAACTGTACAGAGTACATGCGAGAGACTTATAAGAAATCAGATTAACCAATTAGCTGCCACGACCCCCATTTGGGGATTTTGAAATTTTACGTACACCACTGAGTGCCAAAAGTATATTCGGTACACCTGACAATTTAGTTTCATTCTATATATATCAGTCAATACTGTGTGAAGCAGAAAGTGTGTATTATGTGCTTCGTTTCTTTACAACAAGTGAACAAATTTGAAATTCGTTTGTAAGTTGAACGGAACAGAATTGGAGCATTATATTTTTGGTTTGGTTTTTTTATTATAATGAAATACCGTAGATAAATACAAAATTTAGAGGTTACAGTAACGATCTGTTATTTACTCAGTTTTTCGTTTTTTTTATTGAAATGATTTTATTGTTCATTTTATAACGATACCTATTTGGGGATTGTAGCTGATATCAAGTTTTTTTCTCACTCTTACACAGACCATTTTTATTTGATGAGGAATGGATCCTAGGAAGTTTTTCACGCTTTCTGAATTAGAAGATGCTATGAATGACCCTAATTTCTTTGAAAGTGACGATGATGGTGCTGATGTTGATATTGTTGAATTTCCTCCTGATGAAGCCGATGTTGTTTCGGATGTCGAAGATATTGGTCAGAATACATTAGAAGATAGCTGTCCCAGAAGAGTTCCCGGCAGACTAGAAGCTTATTCGAGTGCTCTGTATGTATCTTCTACAAGCACAGACCCAAATAACAACAATGTAACTAAAATTGTATAAAAACCAAAACGCATGAAAAAAATAATGGGAAGAGGCGAGAAACAAATTCAGATTGGCATAAAGTAAGACACGACTTTGTAAAAATATTTGGAAATGATAATAACATTGAGAATGTTCGATCACAAATAAAGCACCGCTCAAAATAACAGGTATAGTCTTACTTTTTCGACAGACTGTTTGAGAAAATTTACAGAATTTTTATTGCTTACTGGATACCCTTCATAAGCACAGGGGCAAATGTATTGATGCGAAGATATAAAAAAATAGTTTCTTATTAGTTTTCTTTCATATAACTTGCCACAATCCCCATCCCCAAAAAATATCAAATGTTTTCGAAACAAAACATAATGTGAATATAATTATACTGTAACACAAATTCTGTGCATATATATAGCTTATCTGGCCAAAACTTTTAAGAAAATGGCAGTTAATGAGTTAAGAACTTCGTTGTACTTTTTCATTCAGCAACGTATTTACAACTTTCAACTCGAGAGGATAACTTATGCAAGACTATACTTGAGGCAAACAGATTTGGAGAGAGAAATACTGGCTCAGATGTCGTCCTAATCGCTTGACCGAGGTTCAAAATTGTGAGATCCGTCTGCAATAGCTCTCGTGTTGCTTCTCAGTGCGAAGTTAATTAACAATAAATCAATTTAGGTGAACAGAATATCCTAAATATAAATAAGGAACTTAAGACCGTTGCTTATTTTAAATTTATAAATCTACACTCGGCTTATCACTATTAACGTTAGTGATTATAGACACAGAATTGAAATATCACGTACACGTGGCCTCGATTCATTGTATCTCTTTTATAACCTGTCCTTCTAATCTAAGGTGTCATCTTTACGCTTGAGTGCTATTGGAGAAAGTTCATAAAAGAACTCTAAAAAGCGCAGTTCTTTTCAGTTCCTCCCTTTTGCATAAACTTCGGAAGATGGACGTGGGCTCACAGGAAGTAGTAGTATCAATAAAAAAAAATCATATAAAATTGCATAATAAAAGCAAGAGCGAAATTTACGCTTTAACACATTTGTGACTTATTTTGCTAGCTAATAATGAGCCAGTGGTTAGTTTTTGCTTCAGAATTTATTTAACATAAGAAATGAGTGAATATCATTTCGAACTTTCTCATATTCATTTGTTCACTACTTGTAGGGCTTATACTAGAAATTATAAGAAAAAAAATATTTTTTAACCAAGCTTTTACTTTAAAATAGACTAAAATGTATAAAATATTTTTAAAGGTAAAGTAATATATGATTTATAAAAGCTTGAGGCGCTTAACTGAGATACCCAGGTAATTATCGATATGAATTCAGTACCATACTTACTTTTTAAACAAACATTTTATATAAGCTATTAATTCATTAACCTTAATTTATCATAAGATTTTTTAATCTTATATATATATATACTTCAATTGTCACTCGATGATTTTAAACATGTTTTAAATTTTATGCGTATAATTAAGAGAAGTTTCCGCTCAAAATTTGTATCAAGAAATCCATGTATGAAATTTGTTACAAAAGTATCACCGCAATACTATAGTATAAAAATTTTATCAAATTGCATGCGGGATTGCTTCAATCCAAAATCTCCAGATCAGAGAAGGAACCTTTTTTGAGCCAAAAATAATTCGTTTTTTCATTCGCGCGTTCCAAATTAAAGTATTTGTTTCAATTTAAGAGATGTTGGACCACCTGCAAGTATGAGGCCCGCCTGAGTGAAATTAACGAAATTATTAAAGAACATCCTTGATAATCACAGGTTTGCAATAAGAGACGTTTCAGAGGATTAAGGAGTTACAGGAGTTAGTCATGGAGTTGCGAATTACACAATAGATACTTTGTTTCAATTGCATAACCCAATGGTTCTCAAACTTTTTCAGTCCGCATACCCCCAGTTTACTCGGTTCCTTTCCGCTAACCCCTGACCAAAAATCTTCATTCCTCCCTAACCACACATAATCTATTTCATCCATAACACATCTTGAAAACTTTTCCAAAAAGGGGAAATTAAATAATAAAATATTTCATTGTATAGGGTTTTTTTTTTTTTTTTTTTTTTTGAAGAAAGCAAACAAACTGACGCGGAGATTGAAAAAAGAAACATTAATAGGATATTTGGGACTGCATTGAATTAATGAATTTTGGAAATTAAACTCAAAAGAGGACAAATATAATCTCAAATCCGGAGCTGCGTTTAATTTGCCTTAATATTTATTTTTTATGTAAGTATACGAAAAAGAAATCACCCGTAAAACAAGTTCATTACTTTCAAACGGTTACAAATTCATAATGGTGTTTTTAGAAAGTTCTCTGTATCCTTCACCGCGTCGAACCAAAAAAAATTTCTTCATTAATATTCCGCCATTGAAATGCTTTTTCAGAGTCGTATCGGACATGAGTTTCAACGATTTCTCCTTTTCAGGAATAGACAATGTTACAACTAATTATTACAACAAAATCGGATATATACCTTTTGAAATACCTTTTTAGTATTTTAAAATTACTTTGTCCACTTTTTAGCTGTGTAGCCGCCATAACCATTTTCTTTTCGCGTACCCCCTTACGATCTCTCACACACCTACCGGTTGAGAACCGTACGCACAACCCCAAATGGTGAGGAACATGAAGGAATCCAAGAAAGATTTTTTTTTTGTCTGTGATTTTTTATATCAGAAATATCCATTGTGAAACTATTGTGCCGAATATACATATCTACACGCCCACCCGCACACACAAACACACACATACATACATACATATATATATATATAACATTCTTCCTGAATTTCTAGATGACATATAAGCATTTGTATGACTAGTTTTCATACATATTTATATCATTCGATACATTTTATATTCAATTTTGATATTTTAATTTTTGGCTGTTGTCTTAAGTCATGTAGAACATTTATGGCTGTTTTAAATTAATTTTATATTAGCATTCAAAATTGTGCTAATGACATTTATATGCAAAGTTGATTTTGATCAAAATTTATATTACCGTTCTCAGTGTCCTTTAATTGTGTTTATTTTGTGCATAAAGAAGGAAAACATTAGCTCTTTATTTAATTTGAATTTTTAAGCCATATTTTCTTAAATCTTAGTATTTTATTGATCTCACAAGTTGATTGTTCATAAACAGAGCAAATATAATTACTCTCTGCATTAACAATGACTTCTTACATTTTTCCCATAGTATATTCATAACAATGAAGAGGAAAAAAAATGAATATATTGTATGCCTTCATTTTTTTGTCAATGAATATATTTTAAACTTTCTCGACACATGAGTAAGCCTGTAGTCTTTATTTGTACAATTTAAGATCTTGATAAATTTCTAAAAGCAAAAAAGCTGTTATATCTCATTTGGTTGGTTCTAGAAAAATACAACACATATTAACAAATTTCAATTTTATTTGGTAATCACATTTCTTGATAATCAGGGAGGACTTATATGCAATAATAAAAAATATTTATAAACGGATTATACAACTGTTTACTTCGCAACAGTGAAGAACACCTTTAAGCTAAAAAAAAAGAAAAAAAGAAAAGAAAGAAAGAAAGAAAAAAAGAAAAGAAAGAAAGAAAAAAAATACATGACTCAAAATCTACAATGTTAATATATATATAGCTTATAATATCAAACACATTTTTTTATTTGGCAAAAATTGATGTTGAAGCTTTTATTTTGTATGGTATCTTACAGTTTCCTTACAGTATTAGTAAAGGGAAAAACAATAATTAGTATAATACTTTTGTTCGCGCTAAATCATTAGAACAGCAAATTAGAAATTACGGTTTCCTTTTATCCGTTTAGGAAGAGCAGTTAAACGAATTATGCATAAAATATGAGGTACACCTTTTTTTATCCATATTACGAAGAACACAATTAAAGTATAGTTTTTTCTGATTGGCTTTCTTTGTGTTTTTGGAGTAAACTCGCTATATAATTAGCAGAAGTTATTAGGGTGGTTCATGCAACCATGATGTTTCATGTGAATGCCATTACGTTACTTTTCTATTTATGCTTGTACTCACACTTAGAGCAATAAATCCTTCAAAGATTCACTAACCCTCATAAGACAAATCAGTTAAGGCTGAAGAGCGAGAGAAAATGAGCAAAACAATTAGATAAACGAACAAAACGACCTCTACCCTACACGGTTCAACGCGTACTTTTTCTCATCTGCATTTCGTTTCTTTTCCCAAGCATTATAATGTATGCCATGTGACTATATCTAAAATAAAGTTGCTCAACTGTTTAATAGCAGAAATTAAAAAATAATATTGTATAGTTATTCATTTTGCTACTACTTTAATATAAAAGGAAAACTGAAAAAAAAATATGAAAAATGTATATTTAAAAACGATACTTAGAAGTATCTTAAAAACATCACGAAATAGGACATTTCCGAAGATTTTCAGATTCTACACGAAAAAAATACAGAAAGATTTTATTTCAAAGCAGCTAAAAAAGTCCGTTAAGTATCCTATATATAATTATTATAACCTAAGTAAGTTGTAGAAAGGATTTATAAGCTTTGTCATTAAACATACAAAATATTTTTCTCGTACATTAATACTGAAATAAGATTACCGAATAAATCCCACGATGTGGGTATGTATTAATTTATTCGATACTTTTTTCTCAGGAAATAGGGAATGATTATATTCCTTTTATTAATTTTATAAAATATTGATGATGTAAAGTAATAATCGGTAACCTATAGAAGCGCTTGCCAACTAATGTCGCACCAAGAAGAGGACAATTTTACTATCGATAATTATTAAAATTTTAGCTTACAACATTTTATTCATAGGTATAATTTTTCATTAATTTATTGTTTTATAAGCTAATTGAAATGCTGTAATTCCTTGCAATCCCTCTTTTTTTTTTTCCCCAAAATTGGACGGACCAAGAAATTAACAACGTCCAATTGAGATGAAAATTTGCACACGCACACATAGCTCACGTAATTTTCAAAGACATTTTAAGTCTTAAGCTTCCAGACTAAAAAGAATGAAATAAATTTAAGTAAAAACACATATTTTTTAAATAATGTATAATTTATGAAATGACATTAATACTTTTCTTTCCTATCTTATCTAATTAAGTATAGCTGTGGTACATGACACACCTATTTTAAATAGGTATCTTAGCTAAAAGTATCAGACTTTTATAAAATATGTATTATTTTACATTTAAAAAAGTTATTTTTATATCTTTTGGTCCATCTTTAAATAAATGCTTGATTAAAAAAAAAGTTTTTACTTGTCATTTATCTATTCTCATATCAGCTCGATTCAAACCTTATAAATGTGACAGTTATATCTTAAAAAATGCTGCAACACTTGTTTAATATCTTTACGATATTTGATTTTTGTTATGCTTAATGTGAAACTGAGATGTTTAATTAATATTCCAGTTAGGTCTACTTCTTACCTTTAATTAAGTGATTTAACAGTTGATACGCTTTTCCAACAAAATGGCGTTATAAACGGGTTTTTCTATAGTAGTCATTAAAATTTCACAAGGTGTATGATTTTTGCCTAAAAATAAAATAATTATCTCAAATGAAAGTTCTCTTTATTTATTGTTTTTATATACTTCTTCATAAGTATATTAAAATATTTTCTGCAGATTTCGTTGTGAGTTACCTGAAATATATTTTAACTTACAATTTTAAGTTTCTTGAAATGTATATAAAATTGTATACTGAGTTATATTAATAAAATTATGTATTAAAATATATTGAATTGTAAGCATTTCATACGAAAGAATCTATTTGAAAAATTTTCATGATAAATGACAATTACGCGAATTGTTTTATGAATGACCCATATGTAACTAGTGGCAAACCGGAATTTTTCCTGAAAGTACTTCAGTTATCTATAAATAAGGCATAACTTTGTAAATTTATGAGATAAAATAATATGTATACAGTTATTATAATTCACTGAAAAAGTTAAGAAGTAAATGATGTATGAAAAATTTGAGGAAATATATTACTTTGGTTCTTATTTTATTTTAAGTACAAAGATAAATAATGTTACCCCAACTGAAGTCACTGATAACAAATAAGTAAATGGAGATTAAAGCTGAGAGTAATGACTTACAAATTAAATGTCTGGTATTGGCGTTCACCTCATGGAAAGATATTGCAGCAATAATTCATCAAAATACAGTAATATAAAAGTCAGAATTTCATTTTCAGTAAACACGAGAATTACATCAAAGCAATCATCCACATTGTTAATCTGATGTTTTCCAATTTCCGTTTCCTTATATTCCGAAGATTTTTAATAAAGTAAAATTGATATATTTCTAAGATTTTGTTAGAATCAATTGTAAATAACATAATTTTAAAATAACGGAGAGAAAGAAACAATATCAGAGGTATATTTTAAGTGCGAAATTTTGTTAATAAGGAAACAAAACTCACATTCCCTCTGCAGATTAAAGCTCTTCAGGAAATTTAGATTGCTTAGTGCAGGCTTTCTTAAATGTTAAAGGGCGTACCATATATGTGAAACACATTTTCAGATAAAAAAAAAAAGTCGCAATATAACACATCGATCAATAACTCCCGAGACTAACCCAGAGATGGCGCTCGTAGTAAACCAGTAACCAGGTCTTTCTAGAGTACTAACCTTTGCTTGAAACGTGTCAAAATTTTAAGTCGATCGGACCAGGAAAAAGGTTTTTTGAAGTGAAGTGAAAAAGGTTTTTTCCAAGTGGGTGCCGCGATTGCTTTCGATGGAACAAAAACAGCAACGAGTCGATGATTCAGAAAGCTGTTTATCGCTATTTACTCGCAACAAAAAAGATTTCTTGCGAAAAAAAAA